>JBBBDQ010001715.1:2787500-3185000 GCA_037127315.1 Ascarosepion bandense | reverse complement strand
TGCACATCTTCTTGGGTATCTAGACTTTATGAATTTAAGCACAGTACTAGATTGGCATCTAGGTCTCATTATGTTGGTTATTGTATATATAAATGTATATATTGGATATTATTATTGTCTCAATTTGACATTAAAATTTGAATTAAAAGTTCTTTGAGTTTCCACTGTTAAATTTGTTTCTTTTTATGAGACGTTTATTTATGAGGCTGTGATTTCGTCCTCTTTTGGGATAAGAGTTTGTGATTTTGGCCCTTGGGTTTTTGTTATGATTCTGTCTTGTTACCTATTTTTAATATGTGAAGCGCTAACTGTTCCAAGCAGTGCGATAAAAATTTTTGCCATAGTTTTCATTCATTTGTCGGAGGACTTCCAATCCCAGATATGATATGTAGTACAAACCTGAGAAAGTTTGATTATTTTAAGGAGATATTCAATTCATGCCTCTGAGAAAGTTTATTTGTGTTATTTTATTTTTGTTTTTTATATGCCATTCTCTTCACATTAAACATGAAATAACTGAGATAATGGAGAAGTCTGAAAGTATTACCATTGTATTATCTTCATGATGTAAATATTGAGGGTTTCTAATTCTCTTCACATTAAACATGAAATAACTGAGATAATGGAGAAGTCTGAAAGTATTTCCATTGTATTATCTTCATGATGTAAATATTGAGGGTTTCTAATTCTCTTCACATTAAACATGAAATAACTGAGATAATGGAGAAGTCTGAAAGTATTTCCATTGTATTATCTTCATGATGTAAATATTGAGGGTTTCTAATTCTAAGTGCTCACAAATAGGTGATAATTATTTCAGATTTTATTGTTGTTGTGCAAAACAAAAGTTTACAAGAATTTTTATTAGCATGTTTTCTCTTGACATTTCATAATAGATCATTATCAGTAGAGGTTTAGTATGATATTAACAAACAATAATCTATTGTCTTAATTCAATATAAAGTTATGCTTTTTGTAGGGTGCATACCATTTTTACAATGAAGAGAAAGACAAAATCACCTCTATCATGGAAGTGTAAATATGTCAACTACAAAGATGAGCCAATGCCAAAATATAGAATTCACCAATGAACAACTTCTACAATGGTGCCAGGTTTCTTTCACAGTGTATAGGAACATCAAGATAAAATAAAAACAGTAAACTTTTCTGTGGTGTTTTTAACAGATAACACAGATTCTATGATGTGGGTATATATTTTTTTTTTGTAATCATTTCATGCAAGGCAGAAATACAACTGGTGTGCAGGGGGTTACAGTAAGAGAATAAAAAATCGTATAGGGGATGTCAGAGAAAAGATAACAGATGGATGGGAATCAAGTAGATAGAAGATGGCAACTGACATTGCATTTAAACTTTTAGAGATTGTAGCTATCAGGGAAGCAAGCAAATAAAAGAGAGTTCCACAAACAGGAAGTGTGAGAAAAGAAACTATTAGAGTAGAAGAGATGATTACATTTAAATAGTTTGACAATAAAAGGGTGGGCCTGAGATGCCAATTTAAATACATATGGTTGGGGAACCAGGGATTAAAAACTCAGATTTTTTTTCTGGTACCTTGACCACATATATATATAGAATATATTTTGTAAGCTTTCCTCTTCCCATTAGGATGTGTATGGAGCTTTCCTCTTTACATTTAGACACTATTGGTACATTCATCTTCATATTTAGATGCTCAGTACATTGTGTAAACTGTTGTTTTAGGTTTACAGTCATGGCTGTATCTGACTACCGGGCACACCAGGCCCGGGTCTAGGCCAATCCGTGCAATCATAGTGAAAATCCGGGCACGGAAAAATGTCTTCATCAGAAATAAAACTAAACAATTCACGAAGAAAGAAAGAAAGAAAAACAAAGAAAACATCTGAATGAACGCAGTAAAAATCTGTTTGTTTATTTATTCATTTTGGGAAAAAAGACTGGTTATACTCAGAAAGTCCAAACCCGATTTCCTGTTTCGTTCACATTCTGTGCCTAATTTCCATTGGAATAGCCAAAAAAATCTGCAAAAATCATAGTTTCTGGAAACGGATGACACTGATGACGTCATCACATTGTCAACTAATAAATCCAATCAAATTTTCTCTGTGCCTGGTGTTTTTTTAGCATCAGCTATGACCCTGTTACAGTAGTTATTGTTTTGTTCTGTGTAAATTAAATCTTTTATGACTCTACAGAAGGATGCTGAGAATACTATGAATAGAAATTGTAAACAATAACAGAGTTTTAGAGAAAATTGTAACATAGAAAAAGCAATTGAAATTTCTTGGATGCATAATAAGAAAATAAGATTCGGAAAATTTGATACTTACAAGGTATTGAAGGCAAGAGGGGCAAATGGAAACAATGTATAACCTACCTTTGTCATTTTGTAAGCTTTCCTCTTCACATTTGGACACTTCTACCTAGAGAGCCTGAGTAAATGAATAATGGAACAAGTAAAAACTAAAAGATAAAATTTATCAAGAGCTACAAAAGACAGGAAATTGTGGTGAGCCATGATCGCCAACATCCTAAATGAACATGGCACATCGGAGAAAAAATAAGTGTATAAATGATTGACTGAACATGAATTAGGAGAAATAGCAAAAAGACAAAATTTACTAAGAGCTACAAAGGACAGGAAGTTGTGGAGACCCATGATTGCCAAAATTCTGAAGAGACATGGCACATAGAAGAACCATAGAAGATTGTTTTTGAAGTAGTTGTACCAAATTTAAAGTTTAAATAAGTTCTTTTCAACTCTAGTTGTTATTGAGATGGTAGGTGGTATTATATACCTATAATTTATCAATGTTATTTGCGTCATTTTCTTTGTGTTTTTATAAGCTGTCCTCTTCATGTTAAACATGAAATAATTGGAATAATAGAGAATTCTAAAAGCATTTTCAATATATTTTCTTCATGTAATTACTGAGAGCTTCAAATTCTAAGTGCTCTCAAATAGAAAGCGATAATTATTTTCAATGGTTTCTTTTTATGAGACTTATTTATGAGACAGTGATTTTGGATAAGAGGCTGGCTTTTTGCCCTGTTACCATTTGCGATAATGTGGAATGTCAGCATCTTGATAATGTTATTTTCTCTTCTAGTTACATGTGATATCCATTTAAGTGATTGTTGATGTAGAGAGTCCTCAAAGGATGTGGTTTCTGTTATCTGGTACAGTTCTTTGTAATTCTATAGGCCCAATCCATGAGGTCTCAATAAGAGGAGACTAAGAAAATAAAAAAATAGAAAGTTATACTGACAAAAAGAGAGCGTGTATTGTAGTAATATCAACAGACTATGTTCCAAGCAGCGGGGTTAAAACTGTTACCATAGTTTTCACTTGACTGTGGGGAGGACTTCCAATCCCAGATATGCTATGTAGTACAGGAATGTCTGAGAAAGTTTGAATATTTTAGAGAGGTATTTGATTCATGCCTCTGAAAAAGCTTATTTGTGTCATTTCCTGTAAGTTTTTATGGATTTTGTAAGCCATTCTCTTCACATTAAACATGAAATAATTGAGTTAACGGAGAAGACTAAAAAGGATTTTCATTGTATTTTTTTCATGATGTAAATATTGGGGGCTTTAAATTCTAAGCGCTCTCAAATAGAAAAGGATAATTATTTTCAATGGTAAATTTGTTCCTTTTTATGAGACTGTGATTTTCGATAAAAGGCCGGCTTTTTGTCCTGTTACCATTTGAAATAGTGTGGAACATCAGCATCTTGATAATGTTATTTTTTCTTCTAGTTACTTGTGATATCCATTTTAGTGATTGCTGACGTAGAGAGTCCTCAAAAGATGTGGTCTCTGTTATCTGGTACAGTTCTTTGTAATTCTGTACCCCCCACCCACTAGTGCAAAATGTGGCACAAGGCCTTTTTAACGTGGATTCTCCGGGCCATATAACCCAGCCAAAAATATCTGTCTAATTTTGCCCAGTTGTGACTCTACTCTTTGGCAGAGCCACGACTAGGTTAATGCTCTCCGCCTGGAGGCAGAGAGGTTGACAGTGTCAAAGGAATTATCACGAGAAAACGTGAAATTCTTTGTAATTCTATAAGCCTAGTTCATGAGGTCTCAAACTGAGGAGACTAAGAAAATGAAAAAAATAGAAAGTTATAGTGACAAAAAGAGAGCGTGTTTTGTCGTAATATCAACAGACTATGTTGCTTACACACTGGTCCACAAAGAGATAATATCAATGTAGTGATATGTTCAAAGAACAGTCACCAACCTCCTTTGATCTTCTCCTTTACATGCAGTCTCCTCTCAGAACATAGGTGATGATGGCTCTCCACAACTTCCTAACCTTCGTAGCTCTCAATAAATTTTGTCTCTTTGTTATTTCTCTTAAGCCATGTTCCAACATTTATTTACTCAAGCTCATCAGGTATGTTATGCATTAATTTCCTCTGCCCCACCTACCTTCAACCTGTCCTGTGAGCATTAAATTCTCCAAGCTCTCTTTCCTCTTTATGTGCCTTGGATATATCAACTGTCTCTTCTGTATGTTAAGTATAAGTTTCCTTTTTGTTTCCATTATCATTACATGTGTATTCAAAGAAATTTCGAACACTTATAATTCAAAAACATAACTTATGATAATAGCATTTAATTGTTAAAGAAAATACAGTATAACCTGGATATAAGCGAAACCCCGGATATAAGAGATATTTTCTCTGGTCCCAAATTAGAGCTTGTGGTAATGTATATAAAATAGACCAAACGCGGGTATAAGAGAAACCCGGATATAATAGAGCTTTTATCCGGTCCCGACATCTCTCTTATATCAGAGTTACACTGTACAGTATTTAATTTAAATTGATAATTTAATTTTTCAGTAAGGTATTTCGAGCAGTACCTATTATAACTAGTTTTTTTTTTTAAGTACTAAAAATGTTTTTGCATCCTCACTCTCCTCATATTAGTTTCCTCATTAATCATAGCCTCCTCATATTATCGTCAAAGTCATCCCTAACAGTTTTTGTTGTGATTTACAAACTCCATGTTTCATTCAATTTTGCAAACACTTCAATGAAATTTGAATTGGCAGATTTGTTTGGAAAAATACTTTGAAAATCCTTACTTCACAGTTTAATAATTTAAATAAAATTTAATTTTATAGGATTTTATAATGAACAATATTTTTAAAGAAATTTCTTTTCTCATTTTAACAGCGAAAAATAAGTTCTTCGGATTTCTTACTCTAGAGAATAGAACGGGTCAAGTGTAAATACTTCTTTCTAAAGCTAAACTCTAAATTTTTAAAGTACTTGGACTTTTGATTTGTTTATAGTTTTCACAAATGCAGGGCAAACTGGAAACTGGATTCTTGTATATATAAAAACCTCAAGAAGAGATATGTGAAAAAAATATTGCATTTTTATTAAATAGGTATTTGTTATTTTGATCATTAAAATAGTGGAAGTAATTTGTATGCTAAATAACAAAACTTTTAATTTTTTCATAAAATGAATGAAAATTTATTGTACAAAGCTACGCACCCTAGTAAAACCAACAGTAATTTTTACTCCCTTATCTGTTTGCATTCTCCCCAAAATTTGGTTTTGATTGGTCAGTTTAAGGCTATATTAGAGGGTGTGACACTTGGACAGACTAATAAAAGTCACAGAATTTTATATATAGATAATTTTAGACTGAAAAACTAATATGTTCTAAAAAAACTTCTAAGTGTTTTTCACAAATTACAGCTTTTATATTTTTTTGGATAGATCTTATGGTTGAAAATTTATACATATCTTCAAAGAAAATATAAATAAAAAACAAATACAAAACTTTTCTTTGGCAACATCTTTATTCCACTGAGTAACTATATTATAAGCCAGAAAAGAGTTTCAGAAGTGAGAAGTCTGAGAGAAGAAACTGTTAGCATAGAATTTACATTTTTGCGTTTCAAAAGTAAGATGATTGGAACTTGACAACAATCCATTCAGTCACAATGATTTAGCTCAGTGCAATTGCATTGTCATAGTTTGAGTCCAAGAAGACAAATGTAGTCTACTGTTCTCAGTTCCATCAAAAATGATTCACCTCAGTTCAAAAGCAATATAATATATTGAGGCCAAGAAGACAAATGAAGCCTTCTCGTTAGTTCTCAGTTCCTTCAAAAATGACTTAGCTCAGCAAATAGCATTGTCATAGATTGAGGCCAAGAAGACAAATGTAGTCTACTGTTCTCAGTTCCATCAAAAATGATTCACCTCAGTTCAAAAGCAATATAATATATTGAGGCCAAGAAGACAAATGAAGCCTTCTCGTTAGTTCTCAGTTCCTTCAAAAATGACTTAGCTCAGCAAATAGCATTATCATAGATTGAGGCCAAGAAGACAAATGTAGTTTTCTCTTTCGTTCCCAGTTCAAGAAAAAATTATTTAGTTCAGTTCAGAATTGAGGCCAAGAAGACAAATGTAGTCTTCTATTTAGTTTGCAGTTCCATAAAAAATGATTCACATCAGCTCAATAGCATTGTCATAGATTGAGGCCAACAAGACACATGGAGTCTAATCTTTAGTTCCCAGTTCCATCAAAAATTATTCAGCTCAGTTCAATATCATTGTCATAGATTGTGGCGATGAAGACAAATATAGTCTCCTCTTTAGTTCTCAGTTCCATTAAAAATGATTCACCTCAGTTCAATAGCAATATAATATATTGATGCCAAGAAGACAAATATAGCCTTCTCGTTAATTCTCAGTTTCATCAAAAATAATTTACCACAGCTTAATATTGTCATAGATTCAGGTCAAAAAGACAAATGTAGTCTTCTCTTTAGTTCTCGGTTCTCTCAAAAATTATTCAGCTCAGCTCAATAGCAACATAATCTATTGAGGCCAAGAAGACAAATATAGCCTTCTCGTTAATTCTCAGTTTCATCAAAAATAATTTACCACAGCTCAATATCATTGTCACTGATTGAGGCCAAGAAAACTAGTGTAGTATTCTCTTTAGTTCTCAGTTCCTTCAAAAATGACTTAGCTCAGCAAATAGCATTGTCATAGATTGAGGCCAAGAAGACAAATGTAGTCTACTGTTCTCAGTTCCATCAAAAATGATTCACCTCAGTTCAATAGCAATATAATATATTGAGGTCAAGAAGACAAATATAGCTTTCTTGTTAGTTCTCAGTTTCATCAAAAATAATTTACCACAGCTCAATTTTATTGTCATAAATTGAGGCCTAAATGTAGTCTTCTCTTTAGTTCTCAGTTCGCTCAAAAATGATTCAGCTCAGCTCAATAGCATTGTCATAGATTGAGACCAACAAGACAAATGTTGTCTACTGTTTAGTTCTCAGTTCCATAAAAAATGATTCATCTAAGCTCAATATCATTGTCATAGAGTGAAGCCGAGAAGACAAATGTAGACTTTTCTTTATTTTTTAGTTCCATGTAATATGATTTAACTCAGCTCAATAGCATTGTCATAGATTGAGGTCAAGAAGAGAAATGTAGTCAAGTGTTTGGTTCTCAGTTCCAGCAAAAATGATTTAGTCCAGCTCAATAGCATTGTCAGAAATTGAGGCTAGAAGACAAATGTAGACTTCTCTTTACTTTTCAGTTCCATGTAAGATAATTCAGCTCAGCATTGTCATAGATTGAGCTTAAAAAGACAAATGTAGTCTACTGTTTAGTTCTCAGTTCCATCAAAAATGATTCAGTTCTGCTCAATCATATTGTCATAGATTGAGGCCAAGATGACAAATAAAGTCACCTCTTTAAATCTCAGTGCCATCAAAAATGACTCACCTCTGATCACTAGTATTGTCATAGATTGAGGTCAAGAAGACAAATGTAGACTTCTCGTTAGTTCTCAGTTTTATCAAAAATAATTCACTACAGCTCAATATCATTGTCATAGATTGAGGCCAACAAGACAAATGTAGTCTTCTCTTTAGTTTTCAGTTCAATAAAAAATGACTTAGCAATAGCATTTTCATACATTGAGGCCAACAAGACAAATGTAGTCTTCTCTTTTGTTCTCATTTCCAGCAAAAATGATTTAGTTCAGCTAAATAGCATTGTCATAGATTGCAGTCAAGAAGACAAATGTAGTTTTCTGTTTAGTTCTCAGTTCCATCAAAAATGATTCAGCTCAGCTCAATAGCATTGTCATAGATTGAGGCCAAATAGACAAATGTATTCTTCTCTTTTGTTCTCAGTTCCATAAAAAATTATTCAGTTCATCTCAATAACATTGTCTAAGTTTGTGGCCAAGAAAACAATTTACTCCTTGCTTTAGTTTTCTCTTGTATCAAAATTGAAGGGGCTAAATCCTTCTCTATATTACCATGAATGTTTTCTGCTGTCACATATAAAGGGTTAGCTATTTCATTTCCTCCTGTATGAATGCTCTATTATTGAAAGCCGTCGCCTATCCGTTTCTATTGCATTTAATCATAAAACACATTTTTTCTTTGATGTTTACTTCATTGTCCACCTTTATATTTACATGCTCTATATCCCTGAAAATTTGCATTCACACACACACACACACACACACACACACACACACACACACACACACACACTATATATATATATATATATATATATAGTAGTGAGATACAAATGTAGAGAGTTTAATGTTTACTACATTATGAGATAAATTAAATCGATATCTGTATCGAGGATAAATCATTTCTGATATAAACAGTTTGGATACAAAGCTGGAAGTTAATATGGACTACTTAGTGAGCATCGAACGAACTGTTCAGTCGTAACTGGCCTAGCAACGAAAGCTTGATAGACCGCGTTGAAATGCCTAAATAGCGATTTTGTAAGTGGTCCTTACATAATACGAGTTTTAAGGTGAAGAAGTTGGAAAATAAATATTGGTTCTTGGAGATATATCATATTGCTCACATAAGGTCTATTTGATTGGGTCAGTTGAGTGCTACATTTCCCACAAATAGGAAACTAAGAAGGATATATCATGTTTGGGTGTCTTCTCATTGGCCCAGGAATTAACAAATCAGCGATTAGCCAGAAGGCGAGATTTCTTGGTAAAAAGGAAATTCCCTTTTGAATGTTTTTCAATATGTATTCTTGCCTGGTAGCGAACACGCTGATCCGAAACTGCTAGTATTGAGAAGTCTCTCCTCACTCACTTCTCCCTCTCCGTCTTTGACAAATAGTCGACTAAATTTCCTACCGGGAATAATAAACGCAGCTAATACATATCACATATCTTGTGCTATTTCTTACTACAAAAATAAACTTTTCCGCTGAAAAGACTGCTTATATGCGTTTTAGTATGGTGCAGAGACAGTACGACTTTGGTATACTGACCTGAAGACAGCCGTGGAGACAAACACATCCGACTGCGGAACAAGGACAGCTTACCAAACACCCTTTCATACATTTTCACATATGTTGTTGCGACAGTGTCATACAACGTCATCGTTACAGTATAGGATATGCTTAGGCATTTAAAGTCCATTAACCATCAATGGATGTGCGTTGTGGTGCAGTGGATATCGGCTCGGAACGAGAAACCGGGGAGCTGAGTTCGAATTCCAGCTGAATTCATTGCATTCACTTACGCGCAAATACCCTTGGGAAAGATATTAATCCGTCTCTTCCTTCAAGTTATAACAGGACAGATTGGGTTCTATAGCCTTGGCTGGCAACCAGTCTACCTCAGAAAGCAATGGCAACCTACTGCGGGATAATCTTCTGCCCAGTCAGTCATGTCTCTTCCGAGACATGATCACCCAAGCGTGTTTTATGTATGGCACTTAACTGACTGAACCATCAATTGAGAAACAGTAATTATTTTCATTCTTTTTCTTTTATCTTGCAAGTCTCTTCTGGGTGTGAGCGATCAGAGCGAGTGAAAACTGAGGGTCTTGGAATCCTTCTTTGAATATTGAAAACTGGTGCTTCAGAATCACAAAGAACTGTACCAAATTACATAAACCACATCACTTGAGAATTTCCAACATCAGCAACAACTAAAATGGATAGCACATGTAACTTGAAGAGAAAATAATGACATAATGAAGATATTGCCATTCCATAGGACATCAAATAAAGTATTAGGAAGGTACTGGAAAGAGCGATAATAGCTACTGGTCTAGAGAGACCTGAAAAGTTGTTTTAAGAAGAAGATTTTGTAAATTGCCACTGAAAGCAGTACTGGCTGCGCGGTCAATGAATGTCAAATGTTTCTTTATAGGGAAACGGCTTCATTAGATTTACCATACGTCACAGTGGCTATTAATGCTTTCTGGTGATTTGGATCAACTCTGGTTGCGCTATGCTTGGGTCGTTTGCATCATGTTAATTGATCAGTCAGTCTGTCAGTTAATTAAGTGACATACGTGATACACGCTTAGGCGATCATGTCTCTTTCGAAACATGACTGACTGGAAAGAAGATTAACTCGCAGTAGGTTGCCATTGCTTTCTGCGGTAGACTGGTTGCCAGCCAAGGCAATCTGTCCTGTTATTTAACCCATAACTGGAAAGAAGAGACGGATTAATATCTTTCCCAATGGTATTTGTGCGTGAGTGAATTCGAACTCGGCACCCCGACGCACATTGACTGTTAATTGATACTTTGATTGAATGTAAGCAAAATTCAAAACGAGACTCGTGCACAACTGTCTCTTGTTTGCAACTTTCTCTCATTTCGTGGATGCAATTCCGTGAAATGAGGATAGACAATTGGATCCTGTTGTGCTGCATTACGTTAAAATCATGTGTTTTCTTCCCCTTGTTGACCTTGAAAAAAAAAATGTCCAAATCTGTTTACAAGACTTTCTTGTTTTTGTCGTATGTTAATAAATTTTGATTTATGTACTTAATCGATGACGGAAGATGACGCGTTTGTTTGCAGATTAAACAATGTTTTCTTTTTTTTCTTTTTTTTTTTGATATTTTTCCTTTCTTTTTAATTATTTTTTGTTTTTAAAGTCTTTTCATTAATTTATCTTCTTTGCAGGATGCTTGTGCAAATATGTAAAATAAAACAAAATGGAATTAAAATAAAAAGAAAATTTACAAAAAAGGAAAAAATTGGCGTTCGTCATAAGTTTAGTAAACCGCTTTCATACGAAAAAAATGTGTACAGCATATATACAAGAATAGAAAGAGGCGTAAGACAAAGATGTGTCTTTTCACCAAAGTTATTCCACCTATACAGCGAGACGATTCTGGAAGAACTAGAAGCCCTACCATGAGTCATTATTGGCAGCCGAGATATTGGACATAAGATAAAAACAGATGGCACAAGGTTGTTAGAAAGACACGAAAAAAAAATATAGTGAAGGAAAGTGATAAGAAAGGACTAAACATCAATGCATTATTGTTCTCAAAAAGAACAGCCCAACATGTGAATTACAAATCAGAGATACCGAAATCAGTCAGTCAGTTAAGTGCCATACGTGAAACACGCTTGGGCGATCATGTCTCAAAAGGAACATGATTGACTGGGCAGAAGATTATCCCGCAGTAGGTTGCCATTGTTTTCTGCGGTAGACTGGTTGCCGACCAAGGCTATAGAACCCAATCTGTCCTGTTATTTAACCCATAACTGGAAGGAAGAGACGTATTAATACCTTTCCCAAGGGTAATTGCGATAGGTGAATGCTTTGAATTCAACTGGAATTCGAACTCGGCTCCCCGATTTCTCATTCCGAGCACCACTGCACCACAACAAACAAGTAGAAAGAAATATCTGAAAGTATTTAAACAAATAACGGAAAGTTGTTGAAATCCGAAGACGCATCAGAATAGCCAAAGATGCATTCCAAAAGCTAAGTAGAGTATCAAGAAACAGAAAATATACGTTAAAACAAACAATCTGTTACACGTAAAATAAAACCCATCCTCGATAATGGCTCAAAGTATAACCGAAAGCGCTCAAAATAACAAAACATTCGGACAATTTTTATATAATTTATGTCCTTAAAAGAAAAAAAAAAATCATAAGAGCACATGAAAATTACATAAAAACTTAAACATAATACCTTGTCTCTCATTTTTAATGAAACCTGCATAAAAGAAAGATTGCTACCCAAATACATAAGAAGAGTACTGAACTGTTAGGCGATCATGGTTTCGAAGATCTTTCTATCCTCTGTACTTTTAGTTCCGTTGTTTGACTTTTGGCCACTCTGTTCCACCAACCATATACACAAACTGGTAAGGTAGGTGTCCCTCTGTCTTCCTGCGTTACGTTACCCTTCGATGTATATGAGTGTCAAATTCTCCAAGCATATGAAATCTGAAGTCAAGCTGTCAGGACAGGCCTCGTCTTCTTCAGCAAGGATTGTGTGTATTCCTTTTAGACTGGTTTGAAGGTAAATGCCGTTTAAAATAAAAAGTGGGAAATAATTTCTATCTGGTTCGGAATACAAGTGTCTTTTATATTTCCATTTTCATTAAGATTTCTCACATCAATCACAAGTCGACAAATCTTCAAGTAGGTCTATTTTGGGAGTATTTTAAAGCCCCGCCTGTGGAACTCACTCCCGTATTCTTGCTTTCCTGACGGCTACAACCTCCAGAAATTTAAATGCAAAGTCAATACTCATCTACTAACCACTGGACTCTAGCTCTCTCCCCTCCCCTGTATAACCTTCCCTTTCTCTCCACCTATGTATCTGTCATCGCACCTGCTTTCTATTGTTCCTTTCTAACTAGTTTGTACCCCTCACTCTTTTCTAATTAATCTTTTTACATTTATGTAACCCCCTGCACATCAGTGGCGTTTCCGCCTTGCTCGGGGTGAAATGATTAAAAAAAAAAAAAAGTATTGTCTCTGAAATACATTCGTTAAGTAAATTATGCATTATTAGTTATCAATGAAAATTGTGGTAATAGGTTGATTTTATTTTTTTAAAAGTGCATAAGAATTTTATTTACTTTTACAATTATGGCGAAATTACAATAACCAAAAAAAGTATAAATTTAAATTGACTGTAATAACTAAAATGAGTTGAATATACAAATGCCTTATCACACTTTATAAGAATTCATTAGGAATGATTTTGGCACATTAGAAATGAGTTTACGATTCAGAATACACTGCAAATGAATTTACGATTAGGAATGCATTAAAAATGCTTTTTCTATTAGGGAACCACTGGAAATAATTTTACCATTAGAAAAGCATTGGAAATTATTTTATTATTAGAAAGGCATTGGAAATTATTTTATTATTATGAAAGGCATTGGAAATTATTTTATTATTAGGAATGCATTGGAAATTATTTTATTATTAGGAATGCATTGGAAATTAATTTATTATTAGAAAGGCATTGGAAATTATTTTATTATTAGAAAGGCATTGAAAATAAATTTATTATTAGAAAGGCATTGAAAATAAATTTATTATTAGAAAGGCATTGGAAATTATTTTATTATTAGAAAGGCATTGGAAATTAATTTATTATTAGAAAGGCATTGGAAATTAATTTATTATTAGAAATTCATTAGAAAGGATTTTACTATTAAGAATGCTTTGCAAATGATCAAAAAGTTTGATAATTTTAACACATTTAACATTATGGATAAAAAATAACGAATTTTATAACGTTTTTGTTTTCCGAGACTTAGTACGAGCAAAACAAATTCATGGATTTAGACAAAAAATAATAAAGATCCCAAAATCCGAAAACTTTGATATCCTTTGATATTCAGTTGTGCCTAATTTAATTTGTAACGTGTATGAGTGTTATAGTGGAACATCCTGCCCTCCCCGAGAATGGAATGCTGTAGTCTATAAGAGACGGTGACGAGCGAACGTCTTAGGAGAAGACATTCTCTATTTAATAGTTTATTCCGCTCCTACTCGTTGATTGCTTATCTGTATCTTATTATTAATTGTACAGTGGTACAATAAATCCGTTATATCGTATTCCTGTATAGAGTACCATTCTTCCACTAATCTTTACACTAATATTCCTGTCCGGGATATATCAATAAGTTTAAGTAGAAAAAAAGCAAATGTTGGTAAGTCACAAAGAACTGCCCGTGGCCTCCAATCAGGTTTTGGTTCGTGGGTAGTACGCATCGACCCTGAGGATTCATACGAAACAGAACTGTCTGTTTCTTACAATCTGTCGCATATTTGAAAGCCGTGAAACCCTTGCTTTTTGTCGCTAAATCATTGATTGGTGTTTTTTGATGACAACGTGTAATCAACCTGCAATCAAAAAAATCCTGTTTAATCTTCTTCTTCTTCTTCTTCTTCTTCTTCTTCTTCTTCTTCTTCTTCTTCTTCTCGCTTGATAGTTCCTAATGAAAGTTCATCAGGTACTTTCTGTATCATCAGAAGCTGATCCGTATCAGTTTACTGGATTCATGCTGGCAGAGGGTTTCAAAATATTGATAGACATTTTCGTTAAATTGGTGGATTGTTTCATTCGTTCAATAATGTCCACCGATTTGTCTGTGAGATAACATTGACGGACTGTTTCAAAGTATTAATGGAAATTTTTCATAAAATTGGAGGATTATTTCATTCGTTCATTAATGCCAACCGTTCTGTGTTTGACACTGTGGTCATTAGTGGTTTAATATTGGCGGGCTGTTTCAAGATATTGACAAACTATTTCATAAAATTGACGGATTGTTCCATTAGTCCATTAATGCCTACCGTTTTTTTTTTTAACATGGTAATCTAATTAGTGGTTTAATATACGGTGATATATTAGTGGTTTAATATTGGCGGGCTGTTTCAAAATATTGGATGATGTTTATATAGTGAAGTGTATGTGTGTTGAAACAGATTAGTTTGATTTAGCCTTGTTAGTTAGATAACCCACCAGAAGTGTGGTATAAAACAAGAAAATCAAATTGTGAATTGAAACAACAATTGGTATACATATAAATCAATTAAGGTTTTTACAAATAAAATTAATGTGTTTTTGTTGATACAAAGTCGTTAAAATGTGTACGTAGACAGAAACTTATGTGTGTATATATATATATATATGAGCATTATCGTAGGCAGAAACTTATGTGCGTATATATATATGAGCATTATCGTTGGGTCTTTGAGGTATTCACTCAGTTTTAAAGGGTTCCGTTCGGTTATCAAGTATAAGAAAAGTCAGACAGGTGAATCGTGAGAATAAAGAGGAGAGGGAGAAAAATAGGGATAATACTAACGAGCGCTTGATGTTTGTCAAGAGATGCGTTAATAGGCTCGCCTCCTTTCTCTGGCAACAGTCGAACTTGGCCCGTCTTTTATTTCGTTTGTGGGGCTCGAAAAGATCATTTAGGAATTTGCTCCCGGATGTGATTCTGGCCTTTCCACAGGACGACGAACAAACTTTGCGTTGGATCGCGAAAAGGCCCGTGAAATAATTTGTTTCTGATAATTGAAGATTATTTGAATTTTGTTTTTAGATGTTTACTAGTTTTCAATTGGCCGAAAAACATTTCGCATTAAGGTATGAAATTTCACGAGCTTTGTTTTGGATTCACTTTTGCGTGTGTGCTAAACAAAGTTTGTAAATTCGAGTCTTTTTTAATTTGTAACAAGATCAATGAGTCAGTGCTTAGCATTTGAATTTTAAATCTAGATCTTGTTTTGTTTACTACAGTTTCATGCTTCCATTAGTGACACCATTAGGTTTCAAAGAACGAGCGGAGTTCTTCAGAAAATTGGTGGATTGTTTCGTTCCTCCATTAGAGCCTACCGTTCTATATTTGACAGGATGGTCATTAATAGTTTAATATTAGCAAGCTTTTTCAAGATATTGACAAACTATTTCACAAAATTGACGGATTGTTTCATTAGTGCATTAATGCCTACCGTTCTGTGTTTGACACGGTTGTGGTTACTGGTTTAATATTGGCGGGCTGTTTCAAAATATTGGCTGATGTTTTAATGAGAATGGCGGATTATTTCATTCGTTCATTAGTGACACCGTGGTCATTAGGGGTTCAATAGTTGCGTTTCGTTTCAAAGTATGAGCGGAGCTTTTCAGAAAATTGGCAGATTGTTTCGTTCCTCCATTAGTGTTTACCATTCTATATTTGAAAGGGTGGTCATTAATGGTTTAATATTGGAAGGCTGTTTGAAAATATTGGCACACATTTTTAAAAAACTTGGCGGTTTGTTTCATTTCTACATTAATGCCTACGTTCTATGTTTGACACGGTGGTCACTAGGCGTTTAAATATTGGCGGACAGTAGCCAGTAGTACTGATATCATAAATTATGGTGTAGAATCATGGACTCTGTACCGATGATACATCAATCAACTTGATGCCTTCTGCATGCATTGCCAACAGAAAACTGAGTGATTGCACTAGAAAGAGTGAAGTTCTGACAAAATGACGGGTATTGAAGCCATTCTAATGAAAATCCAACTCAGTTGGCCAGGACATTTTTCTCGTATGAGTGATAGCCGAATCCCAAAACAACACTTCTTTGGTAAGCTTCTAACAAGCAGGTGAGCTGGAAGAACGCCTCTTGCGTTACAAAGTCAAACTCAAAGACAATCTGAAAAGATTTCCGGGAAAAAAAAACAATGTGTCCGAACGAAGAAGCTGGCGTCTGTCCTGCTTCTCATTCATACAAACGTTTGTGCAAGACCTACTTAAACATCGGGAAAAAATGCATGCAGATATTAACCCTGGAACACTAACCATCAATTAAAGTTACAGCACTACTAACCATGGGTGTGAAATAACATTAATAGGAACTGAAAAAAAAATTATTTAGGTAAGAAAATCAGGTACTGAAAATTTAATTAAATTGTAATTAAAATGGCGACATTTGTGCTGGGTACTATATACCCACGGTTAGTGTTCTCGGGTTAATGAAATTTGGCAGCCTTACCGGCCACTGTAGGTTTGTATCACGTAGTAAAGCAGGCTTTGCTGTCAACTGGCGGTAATATGTGAAAATTGATTCTCAACAACTCAAGCGGAATGGGTCAACTACATGTTCCATTTGTTTAAAAGTTTGCAAAACACCCGAAAAAAAAACTGATACAAAAATGGAAATTTAGTGCAATTGGAAGTTTGTGTGGAATGAATGTTCAGTAAGTGCCTTAAAAGAGAGTGCGGGCTAAACACACACACACACACACAGAGAGAGAGAGAGAGAGAGAGAATTTATTTACAATGTGTGAGAGATGTGTTTGCTAATATTAATATAGTTTGGTCGGTGGAAATTTAAATTTAATTTAATTTAAAACTGTCCTTTAGAAGGCTTACAGTCACATCACGTTGGAACAACAGTAAATATTGGCAGACGTTTTCATAGAATTAGCGGACTGTCTTATTCGTCCATTAAGGCCTACAGTTCTGTGTTTGACACGATTGTCATCAGCGGTTTATCAGTGGGCTCTTTCAAAATATTGACAAACATTTTCATAAAATTGGCGGATAGTTTCATTCGTCATTAGTGGTTTAATATTAGGATCAACGGAGTTTTCCAGAAAAATGGCGCATTGTTCCATTAGTCCATCCACACCTCTAGGAAGGTGCAATAGTGTAACAGTTATCGACCCGAAAGTTATTTCGATGCACCGAGTTAAATTCCCCCAGATTTATTTCAATTCGAAAAAAAAGAAAGAAAAAACGCTTACCCGAGGTTTAAAATGAGTGCATAAAAATGAAAAACCTTTCTTGCAGCCATTATTTTACTTTTGATTTCAATTTCATAGATTAACTTTGATATTTTCAACCAGCAAAATAATGTTTCATATATTTCAAAACTAATTTAAATTGAGTGAAAGGAGTTTTCGCTTTGAAATCAATAATTTTAGAGCCATTTTCACTGCAGTCACGCGTCGTGGCAGTGTACTGTAATTCTATTTGTTAAAAAAATATTTTAAAAATAAAATATACTTTTTTGAAACTTTATTTGAGAATATTAGCTGATTTAAATTATGATATATCTGATTTGAAACAAATTTAAGTTTAAAATTTCTCAGAAATGCCTTTTTTTTAATACGGCTTTTGCTATTTATTTAGGTGTTGTTGACAGCTTGCGTCTACGTTGGATATATCTGTAAAAATTCATTTACGCGCAAATATCCTTGGGAAAGGTATTAATCCGTCTCTTCCCTCCAGTTATGGGTTAAATAATAGGACAGATTGGGTTCTATAGCCTTGGTCGGCAACCAGTCTACCGCAGAAAGCAATGGCAACCTACTGCGGGATAATGTTCTGCCCAGTCAGTCATGTCTCTTTCGAGACATGATCGCCCAAGCGTGTATCGTGCATGGCACTTAACTGACTGACTGATCGTGAGCGCCTTGTTTATATCATTTTTAACTACCCAGTAATCTTTAAAATTTAGGAAAATACTCTTCGCATCTAATAATTTATTGAATTTTAGGTATTTCGGCTTTCAAAATGATCGCTCTTATTTTGAGATAATGTCGTACATGGACGTCCGTATTTACGAAAATCGGCACAAAAAATTCAAAATTCTTAGTTGGTTGAATTGTAGTAAGCTTTTTCGTTTTTCCATTTAAGATTAGCAAATACAATTTTTAATTAATAACAATATCACCTAATCTATAAAACTGTATTTTCAAAGAATTAAAACTCTAAAAAATTATTATAATTTAAGTTTTAAAAAATGCAAATAATTTTTGTAAAAATTCATTATTCATCGAAATTTTTTTTTCTTAAAACAATATGTAATTCATAAAAACAATTAAAGGCTTTTCTAATTAAATAATGTCTTAGTTTTATTGTATTTTTTATTTAACAATAATTCAAAGCGGATTGATTAATTAAAATGATTATTTAAATTCTCGAAGAAGTTCTGCTTTTTAATTTCTTTAAATTTCCTAAAATTAAATAGTGGGTGGATAACAAATGCAAAAAATAAAAATATTTTTACCAAAATATTCTAAAAACAAACATTTCTAAAATAATTTTTATTCATTTGTGGATAAGTCTTACTCTTAAAAGTTTTTTTTTTGTAAATACGACACATTTGATTTTTGCAAGAATTTCTAAAACAATGCTTTTTTCTTCTTTGTTTTTTTTTTACCGTAAAAAGAGGCAAAATGTTCATATACTAATATTTGGTTACCCACTCTGTAACCTCCCCCCCCCCGCAAAAAAAAAAAGTTTTACAAACCAAAACTTTGAACGTACAAAAAAGGAAAAATTTAATAATAATAATAATAATAATAATAATAATAAAAAGAAAAAAGAAAAAATATTCAATAATAAAAGGCAGTAAATACAAACAAGATTTACATTTAGTAGATTCTGTAGAAAAGCAAAACAGAAGCCAAGAACCAACTACTGCGACAAAAAATGTGAAAATGATAGCCAAAGATAAAGCTCTTGAACAGATGAAACAACGCTGGCAAGATAAACCACTGCATGACCAATATCCAGAACGTGCCAATAAATCCAATGTTGATAAAGTTAATACTCATCGATGATTACGTGCATCTGGATTAAAGTCTGAGACTGAAGGCTTTATTCTTGCAGCGCAAGACCAAATTCTTTTCACTAGGAACTTTCAGGCAAATATTATACATAATAATGTGGATCCAAAATGCAGGTTTTGTGATAAACACCAAAAAACAATAGACCAGCTAATCTCAGGATGTTCTGTACTTGCCCCAAATGAATATAAAAATCGTCACGATAGAGTGGGGCAATATTTACACTGGACAATGTGCAAACACTATGGAAAATCTGTAAAAAAAAAAACACTGGTATGAATATCACCCAGCACTGGTTACACTCCAGAAATAGAAGATGTCACCATTCTATGGGATTACACCATCTACACAGACAGAAAAATTGAAGCTAATAGGCCGGACATTATTGTTAAAAACCAGAAAGAAATTTTAATTAATTCTATTAATTGATATGGCTTGTCCAGCAGATTGTAACATAACAACCAAGGAATTCGAAAAACTGTCAAAATATAAAAACCTGGAAATTGAAATAGAAAAAATGTGGAAACTGAAAACAAATATTGTACCAGTGATAGTGGGTGCACTTGGAATGATAAAAAATGGAACAAAACAACACATTGAAAGAATCCCTGGAAACCCCAGCTTAAGAAATATACAAAAAATTGTCTTATTAAGTACAGCCCACACACTAAGGAGAACTTTGTCTATGTAACGCTAGGGATGATAGAGGAGATAGAAAAATCATGAAATGGGGCCATAACGACACACCACGACCTGCCTTAGGTCTTCCCGCAGACTTGGTAGGTAGTGCGATCATAGCAGAAATAGAAATATGATAAAAAATGACATAATAATAATAATAATAATAATAATAATAATAATCCAGTACGTGCCAATAAATCCAATGTTGACAAAGTTAATACTCATCGATGGTTACGTGCATCTGAATTAAAGTCCGAAACTGAAGGCTTTATTCTTGCAGCACAAGACCAAAGTCTTTTCACGAGAAACTTTCAGGCAAATATTATGCATAATAATATGGATCCAAAATGCAGGTTTTGTGATAAACACCAAGAAACAATAGACCACCTAATCTCAGGCTGTTCTGTGCTTGCCCCAAATGAATATAAAAATCGCCACGATAGAGTTGGGCAATATTTACATTGGGCAATATGCAAACATTATGGAAAAGCTGTAAACAAACACTGGTATGAACATCACCCAGCACCGGTTACAGAAATAGAAGATGTAACCATTCTATGGGATTACACCATCTACACAGACAGAAAAATTGAAGCAAACAGGCCAGACATTATTGTTAAAAACCAGAAGGAGAAAACTTGTCTATTAATTGATATGGCTTGTCCAGCGGATTGTAACATAGCAATCAAGGAATTTGAAAAACTGTCAAAATATAAAGACCTGGAAATTGAAATAGGAAAAATGTGGAAATTGAAAACAAGAGTTGTGCCAGTGATAGTAGGTGCACTTGGAATGATAAAAAATGGAACAAAACAACACATTGAAAGAATCCCTGGAAACCCCAGCTTAAGAGATATACAAAAAATTGTCTTATTAAGTACAGCCCACACACTAAGGAAAACTTTATCTATGTAATGCTGGAGATGATAGGGAAGATAGAAAAACATGAAATGGAGCCATAACAACACGCCACTACCTGCCTTAGGTCTCCCCGCAGACTTGGTTGGTAGTGAGACCAAAGCAGAAATCGAAATATGATGAAAAATGACATAATAATAATAATTTAACCATTATAAAGTCCTCTTTGTTTTTTACCCTCTTAAAAATAGTATAAAGATGTCAGTGATAAAAAAAAACATTTATTTTTTCATCGTGGTATGCCATTTTTTTTAGCGAATCAGAGGTGGTACTTGATTTCTTAACATTCAAAAAATATTGAAATTCTCAATCTGAAATGTTAAAAAAAAAATATATGTATATATATATATTGATTAATAACTTTTTTCTTTTCACATTTAAAGAAATCAGATAGTATGATCATATTTTGTTTTTGTTTCCGTAGGATGATCAATTTGCAATTAATTTATATAGCAAACTGGAACCCCGCTCCTGTTAATTTTTTATGAGATAAAAACAAAAAACAAACAAAAATCATTAGCGATCTGGTGTGGTTATCGATAGCAATATTTTACATCGCTACACAAAACTTTCCATGTTTCAGTGCTATGAATTGTACCTACTCAGGAGATGGTTGGTAAGACTCACCCACAAACTCATTCTTAATTCTATCCTCATGCCACCGTGCCCTTTAACTGTCGGAAAAAAAAAAAAAGAACGAATTGATTTTTTGAGTTTCCATAAAAATCGTCCCTCACACTAATTATCAACTATCACCTGACGAAGTCGGAAATGTTTGTAGTGAAACATGAAAGCTTTTTTTGTGTAGCGATGTTTGTTATTATAATCACTTTTAATAAAAAATTACAATAATAATTATTACTCTTTAATTTGTATTGAACACTTTTAAAAAGTAAATGGCACGAAACATGAATTTTTAATCCATTTGTTCTTTCTTTTACTAACACACACACACACACACACACACTCACACACACACACACACACACACACACACACACACACACACAACCCCCCCCCCACACACACACACATTGCAGTATATCTTCAAGCATAGGGCGAGATTTTATGATCAGTTTTTTACGCGATAAATAGAGAGTCGTATTTAAACAGGTAATTTTTTCAAGAGCTTTAAAAAAATCATGCATTTTCAATATTGACCGGTTGCACTAAACAGGGAAAGTTTCTGTGCTCCGGTTAAAATTCATGCTAAAAAGTTTCAGGAATTGCAATAGTTAGCTTGTACGCGAGTATATGCGATATATTAGTTAATTAGTTTTACGAATTTCGATTGCTTTTTTTTTGTTTTGTTTTGTTTTGTTTTGTTTTGTTTTTTCCATTTTTTAGTTTAAGAAATCACCATAAATTAGCTTATTTGTTTTAACTTCCATATGAGATCAATTTTACAATGAATTTGAATTTGAATAAAGTAGATTTCCAATTAAATTTTGGAAATTTTAATTTTTTTTCTATGTTAGCGATCTGTCGTGTAATATGAACAATAATAATATGAAAAAAAAAAATGATTATTTCTGTCGCCGACTGACCTAAAAAAAAAAAAATTAGAACAACGGTTTTTAGCTTACTCATGCAACAAATAACTTTAACCAACTTTTTTTGTTTGTTTGTTTATTTACACCAAGGGTCAAACAAACACTTGAAAGTCGGTCAGGTTAGTAATGAATGTTTTTTGGACTTGCGAGTCATGATAATAATGAGTGAAACTAACCGTTTTCACGCAGGAAACATTCGGTGTTCATCGAAACCAAAAAGTAAATGTTACTGTCGGCTAAATTAAATAAACTATTTCTCTTTTTAAATCATTTTTTCAGGAATTTCAGACTTCTTGAGTCCAGTAAAAATGTTAAAGCGCTTTTTGGCCTTTCTTTCACTACTGAATACACGAGGTAAGATAATGCACCATCAAATTACAGCAAGAAAAGTTCACCGCAAAGAAAATTCACCGTTGAGAAAAGTTTACCGCGAGGAAAATTCATTAGATTATATAATTGATAATTATATATATATATATATATATATATATATATATATATATATATATATATATATATTTAATCATATCACCCCGGGCAAGGCGGTAAGGCCACTGGTGTGCAGGGGGCTACGTAAGAGTGAAAAGATTGGAAAAGAGAAAGCCGGAAACCACATCCTAAACAGGGAACAAGGGATGAGCCTCTATACCTGTTCAATAGACGTGGGTGGAGTGTGTACCGGGCGATAGTTCAGTCTATCTACTCTAATTGAAAAAAGAAAATAAGGAAAAGTGAAAAGATTGGAAAAGAGAAAGCCGGAAACCACATCCTAAACAGGGAACAAGGGATAAGCCTTAACACCTGTTCAACAGACGTGGGTGGAGTGTGAACCGGGCGATAGTTCAGTCTATCTACTCCAATTGAAAAAAGAAAATAAGGAAAAGTGAAAAGATTGGAAAAGAGAAAGCCGGAAACCACATCCTAAACAGGGAACAAGGGATGAGCCTCTATACCCGTTCAATAGACGTGGGTGGAGTGTGAACCGGGCGATATTTCATATATATCGCGATAAATAGTGTATCGCGGCAGCAGATAATTTTCTAAACATATTGTTAAATACCGTGAATGTCTATAATGTTTAAACGCGATCCGTTCTAAACATTGTATTTTGGCTTTAATTTCAGGTGAAAATAAGACAAAAAGTGTCCAACATTTGGATATTTTTTTATGATGCTGCTTCTAAGCTTTTTATATATTGTGTATTTCGCTATCAATCTCTCTTTTATACAGGTTTCATTAAAAATGATAAACAAGGTATTATTATTACGGTTTTTATATAATTTTTTATTTTTATGTTCGTATATTTTTTCTTTTCGGAACTCAAATTATATAAGAATTCTATAAGAATTGTCCAAAGCTTTTGTACTTTCAAGCTATTTGGGCTACATTTTTAGCTATTATCAAGAATTAATTTTGTTTTACTTATAAATATACAATAAACATGTAGAAAATTTATGCATAGAGAGTCTTTCGTATGTTGTTGCATTGCACATTGTTACCGTGTTCATAAATGATGTTATTCAGTGTAGGATTTCTCTTCTATGTAACCAATGGCAACTACAAACGCAGACAAAAACAACAACATTTATACTTTTTGCAGAAATCAAATGTACAATAACTATAGACAGGATGAATCTTCACTTCGCAATATCATCCAAGATTATGTAACACCGACCAATTCAAACAATAAAATTAAATTAAGTTATCTATTATAAAAAAATTAAAAACTGCCAGCCTCGTTATCAATAATTCACTGCAAAATCTAAAGTGCAGAGAACCAGTGTCATTTACGAATTTACATGTCCTTTGAAGAACTGTGTTCCTCAACGATCCAAATCTGTAAACAATTACATTGGCTATATCATCACAAAATTGGCGAGAAGATTTTCCTTACACCTTTCCCACAACAATTCTATCTCATTTAAGCACACATCGAGATCTTCCAGGGCCTATCCGTGATATCCTCATTGATAGCATCATCCACATGCAAAAGAAGATTAAAAATAGTGGAAGCATTACTAATAAAAAAAATCCTACCATTAATAAAGGGGGTTTGGAGAATTTAATACTCATAGGACGGATTATTTGAAAAAAAGAGAAGTTATAGGGTTTTAACATAAAGACATCCACCGTTAAAGATAATATTATCTTGTGTTGACCTAAAATATGGCTATGCGACGATAACGATAATACTGAATAGCAGACGCAGGTCGTAAATTTGTAAGGCGGTTCTATGACGTCACACCACGTGAGAGACCGAACTGTTAACAACAGAACCATATGTCTAAATGCATAATGTTATAATTACCCTGAAGAACCGTAGGGTGAAACCTAGGTAGGTTTGTTGGCTCGTGCTTAGATTTTCTGTCTTTGTTGCTCTACTTTCGTATTGAGCGCTTTAGTGTTAGGGTTTCCATTCACTCTTGATTAATATTTATATATTGATGTGTACACACGCATATACGCATATCTGTCAGTTCAGTGTCATACGTGATACACGCTTGGACGATAATGTCTCGAGGAGACATGACTGACTGGGCAGAAGATTTTTCTGCGGTAGACTGGTTGCCAATCTGTCCTGCTATTTAAACACATAGCTGGAGGGGGAATTAACGGATTGAATCTTTTCGCAAGGGTATTTGTGCGTATGTGAATGCAATGTATTCAACTGGAATTCGAACTCGGCTCTCCGATTTCTCGTCCCGTGCCGACATCCACTGCATCACAACGCACATCCTCTCTCTCTCTCTCTCTCTCTCTCTCTATATATATATATATATATAGGGAGAGAGAGAGAGAGAGAGGATGTGCTTTGTAGTAAGTATAAGTATATATATATATATATATATATATATATATAGGATGTGCGTGGTGGTAAGTATATATATATATATATATATATATATTCCCTCAGCGTAAAAATATTTGGACTGATCGCTTATAGTACTTTTGACTTCATCGTCGCTTTCAAACTTTATGCTTCTCGTGAACGCTTTCTATGAATCAAACAGGTGAAAGTCTGAAGGGGCAAGGTCTGGGCTGTAAGAGGGATGAGGGAACAGTTCCCAGCCCAGCTCGTTGATGGTCAGCACCGTTTGGGCTGCTGTGTGAGGCCTTGCGTTGTCTTTATGCAAGGCGACTCCATGTGACTGATGACCTCTGTGTTTGTTCAACAGATAGGCTCAAAGTCTTTGCAATGTTATCTACTGTCACCCTACTGTCAGACTGAATGAGGTCATTGACTGATTCTGTCACCTTAGGAGACCTCACTTTTGTAGGCCTCCTAGGCCTATCTTCATTTTCAACACTGCTCCGTCCTTCTTTAAACAATTTAACCCACTTGTAGACATGTTTTTGGTTGAAACATGTGGCACCATATACAGTTGTCATTCTCCTGTGAATTTCAACTGGTTTGCACTCTTCAGCAACCAAAAACTTGATAACTGACCTCTTTTCAATCCTGGAGAATGCTTCTTGGTCGGCCATCTTTGTTAATCTCCAAAACTCTCAAAGTTTTTTTTCAATCTGCAAAAAAATAAAAATAAAAATAAGAATAAAAATTAAATCCCTTTGAAAAAGAAGTAAAGGAAAAAATCTGTAATAACATATCTGGTGTCGAAAATTCGGACAGTAGTTGTGCCCAAAAACATTCGCACAGATTTACTAATAAGGAACAAAAAAAAATGAAGAACTTTCAAAAATGTTTCCTTGAACTTTTTAAACAACAATAATTAGCACACAAAGAATTTTTTAAACAAGAATTAGCACAAAAATTACAAGAAGAATTAGCACAAAACGCTCAGAAAAGCAACAAGAATTAGTTCAAACGCAGCAAGAAAAGCAATTTTTCATACTGTTGAAAATTTTCTCAAAAAGAGAAACAAGCCCAAATAAACCAGATACATTTTTTAAGGATGCCATGTTTAAATCAATTGGAAATTTTACATATAAACCTGAAGAGGGGGTTACATTTGGTGCTTATTATCGCAGGTTTGAGGAGATGTTTCTTAAAGACTACTCAAACTGGACACACGATAAAAAATTGTTTACTATTAAGTAAGTTTGGTGATTCGGAACACGAAAAATACAGAAACCATATTCTTCCAAAACAACCTAAAAATTACGTTTGAAGCAACTATCCAGATATTGTCAAAATTTTTTTGAGAACGTAGCTCTTTATTCAACACGCGATGGCGTTATCAAAAAACGATGATGAAGACGACACAACGTACGCAAGTATAGTGAATAAGGAGTGTGAAAAGTTCCGACTGAATTAATTCATATTGGATATGTTCAATTGTCTAGTTTTTGTACAAGGATTAACCTCACCAAGCAAAACAGACGTACGCGTGAGACTCTTAACAAAACTGGAACAAGACCAGAAAATAACTACAAAAATTGACTGAAGAATGTCAAAGAATTGTAAACTTAAAAAAGATACGGCAAATATTGAACAACGGGTCATATCATATATTAGAAAAGTAAGACCATAAAGTAGGAAAGTTAAAATCAATCTATTCTACGACTGTGGTCAGTTACATCTATATAAGGAATGTCCATTCAAAGATAAAAAAAACCCAAAAAAACCCTCAATTGTGATTATAATGGTCATAAAAGTTCTTTTTGCAAAAGAAAAGTCAAAAGAAAACCAAAAAGTATGGTTCGATATACCATGGGTGAAAAAGTCGCCAGAAAAAAAAAATTCAGAAACCTCCGATTGAATGACACAAAAGTAAAAATTCAAATTGACACAAGGTCAGGCCTGACCACTATTAATGCGGATACATAAAATAAAATTGGTAGGCCGGCATTATGTAGATCTGAAAAAATTGCTAAAAGGCATATCAGGCAAGAACATGAATTTCTTGGTGAAATTTATTTAAACGTTGGGTTTGCTGGAATAGAAGGAAACTTAATTGCAACAAAAGCAAAATCTCTTCGGTACTGATTGGATGGAAGAGTTTGATTTACTCAATATTCCTATCAACGCATTTTGTAACAACGTTGTTGGATCACCTAATTACACAGAAAATTTCAAATGAGATTTAAAGGCAAGATTCCCAGATATTTTTTTCTGAAGACCTAGGATTTTTGTTCTAAGGTTAAAGCAAAGCTTGAGTTAAAAGAAAAGGTAACTCCAGTGTTTCGACCTAAGCGACAGGTACTACACATCGTACTAGAATACACAGACAAAGAGTTGGAACGTCTGGAAAAATTAAGCGTTATAGAAAAAAACAAATTACAATTAAAAAAGAACAAATTACAAGTTCAACAGTATACAAAAGGAAATATAGAATAAAATCAGAGTCTGTGCCGACTACTCCGCAGGATTAAATGTATACCTGAAACAGTATAATTACCCTTCACCTTCAGCAGAAGACATGCTTGCAAAGCTGAATGGAGGAAAAATATTTTCTAAAGTTAGACTTGTCAGAAACATTTACAAACCCGATGGAAAAGAAGTGCGCAAAAATATTAACTATAAATACGCACAAGGGACTGCTTAAGTTTAACAGATTACGGTTCGGAGTAAAAGTAGCACCCGCTATTTGTCAACAAGCACGGTACTAAGTGGTTTGGATTACACTATGGCATATATTTCCGATGTGTCAATTAAAAGTAATCAACATGCGAAGCACGTGAACGAGATGTTTAAACGAATACAAGATTACGGTTTTAAGCTCAATATAGAGAAGTGTGATTTCTTTCTACCAAAAAATGGGTATTTAGGTCATTTTATTAATGACAAAGTAGAAGGCCGTATCCTTTCAGAACAAGTGCTACAAAACGCATGCCAGCACTTATAAATATTGCATTCTTACAAGCATTCTTAGAATTAGCGAACTAATATAGTGATGAATTCCTAAAATGAATGAGCTCAGAGAACATTTGAATAAATTATTGAAAAAAGATGAAAAAAGAATATGATCTGAAGAATGCGAGAAAGTATTTCAAATCGTGAAAGTGCCTCTAATTTCTAATCTATCATTAACGCATTATGACCCGAGCAAGGAAATATATGTAGCAAGTGACGCTAGCAACTTTAGGTTAGGGGCCATATTGCTTCATAAACAAAATGGTGGAAAACTAACAGCTGTTTATCACGTCACATGAACGCTGCTGCCAGCGGAACAAAAATACATCAAAATCGAAAATGAAGGTTTAGCAGTGGTTTTTGCTGTAAAAAACTTTCATAAGTGTATTTTTCGGTATATTTTCGTTTTAGGTCCCGAAGGCTTTTCCCCCTTTAAATTTATCCAAAATAGCATTATTTCTGTGCAAATATATATGCTGAACTCAAATCAACAATTAGTTATTGAAGAAACCTATCTTTTTGATCTGAACGTCCATAAAAAAATCTAACTACATTTTGTCTCCCGTAACTCTAAGGCAGTCATGTAATTAACTGCTGAATGACTTTCTGTGTAGGACAACAAATTTCGGTCTATTTTTCTCCGTTTATAGCACGACTATATCCTCCGTTTATAGCACGACTCGGAGTTTTATGCACTATGCAATCATCAGATGTTTATAATGAACCAGTTCCTTATAAGCACCTGATGGTTGCATAGTGCAAGAAACGCCGACTCGTGCTATATATATATGCAAACTTATCACTATAATCATTTCGAAAAACCCTACGCGTATATACGCGGAAGGAAAAAATGGTTGTAAAAAAAAGAAAGAGCTAAGCACGTGAACATCAGCCAAAGCGATTTGGACAGAGCCAGTACGTAGCCCAATGAGAAAACCCGAGACGAGTAATCAATAACAAAAAAGCGCTCAATACGTAAGCAGAGCAGAATAAGTAAATTAACCTAGTGAGCCAACAAACCTACCAAGATTTCACCTAAACAGATCTTCAGGGAAGGTTGGCCAACCTACCCTGAAGATCCGTTTAGGTGAAACCTTGATAGGTTTGTTGGCTCACTAGGTTGATTTACTTATATATATATATATATATATATATATATATATATATATATAGTCATACATTAACTTTAAGTAACTTCTCCTAATTTTGAAAATTGCGCGTTCATAAATGATCCCTATTACGTGAACGTTTGAAAAACAGTATAATCTGTTATTGTAACTCGCCTAAAGACACCGAAAGGTAAAAATCTAGGTTGCGAAATAACTCGTTTCCAAATGAAAAATATTCAGAAGTTCTACAATATAATTGTATTGAACACTTTTTAATACAATTGTGAACTGGTCTAATTAAATTATGACCCAAAACTAACTATATATATATATTATATGCTACTAGCAGTATAGCCCGGTGTTGTTCGGGTGTAATGAAAGCTTTAAAACTAATCCATGGTCCTGGAGCTCAGACTCAGCCTAAAGAATATTTGTGTGAAGTTTGGTTGGAATCGGATAAAAATTGTGGATTTGTATAAAGGACATATAGACAGATAAACAGACACACACACAAACAAGTTGCCTTTTATATATATATATATATATATATATATATATATATATATATATATATATATATACCTACACTACCGGCCATAATTATTAGGAAACCCCAGTGTTTTTTAAAATGATTTATTTCATACTATTTTTTAGTATTTATTGCCAAGTGAATAATTGTAAATGAACATAGTATGCTTTTTGTTGTTGTTAATACTGCACAATAACATGTGCATCAAATGAATTTAAAAATATTTAATAATTACCTATATTGCAGTTTCATTAATGAAAGAATGAAGAAAATTTAAGGTGAAATACATCATTTCTTTTAAAAAACTGGGGTGGTCTAATAATTACGGCCTGTAGTGTGTGTATATATATATATATATATATATATATATATATATATATATATAATTTTTAAAAATTTATTTTATATGTATAAAATAAAATATCCGTCTGTTTTAAATACAAAAATACTTTTAAAATTATAGACCTTAATCCCTGTATAATATATGGACTGTGCTAATATTGCATTAACCATATATTTTTATTCAAATTTAAATTATGTAACAGTCAGTCTATACTCAACACCTGACGATTGCGTTGTACATGTAACTCCGAGTACTGCTATAGAGTATGATAATCTGTATATTTATTAATATATATTTAATAGCTCTCTTATGTTACATCGAGCACTATTTTATTAACACCACCCCTTAAAGAAAGTCACATGATCTGAAACATGTATAGTGAAATATATAAAATTAAATATGAAATAATTACATAGTAATCAAAAAACGTTTGCGGTGTTTTCAAACATACACTTTTCTCTCGATGTAGCAACAATAATCTCTCCCTTTATATATATATATAAAGGGAGAGATTAAGGGATATATATATATATATATATATATATATATATATATATATTATGCATTCTTTTCATCAACAAGATCAGGCATCCACCCTTATTCTACTCTAACTAAATTTGTTCAGACCCTCCGTTCCCAGGGTTCTTATGTAGGTTAAGGAATTTAGGACAGCCGATCGCATTCCAGGCTTCGTATTTAATGGAAGTTTCCTCTGACTAAACGAGAAGTTCCTGGCTGATGCAAAATCGTGTGGGCCGGGGAGGGAGATCACAACAAGTTTCTCTCGTTAGGCAAGCATAAAAATAGATTTTACTCGTATAGTGTCGTAACCCATTTCGTTGTATGGGGGAGGGTGCTAATGCTGTGTAGATCTGCAGATTCCAGATGTTGCAATTTCGATCGGCTGCCAGCATATTAGGTTCATTTCGAGGACTTATTTATTCGTGGAAATGCGGTTAGCGTAACTCCTTATTGTCGCAGAAGGTGGGATCAGTTATCCAAGTTCAAATTCAGGTTTCGCCTGTTATTTTGACTTTCGCACAAAGGAATCGTTCTCTTCTCACAAAGCTATGAATTAAATAGTAAAGTAGACTAAGCGCTCTAGCCTTGGATGGAAGCCAGTAAAAAAGAACTATGACATTTTCAAGAAATCATGATTATTCTCAGATTATAATAAAAATGTAATCTGTGGAGAGCCATGATAACCGATGTTCTGGAAAAATGACATGTAACAGTTTCATTACTGCAAAAATATTTATAAATAATATCCTTTCTCTCGCTTTCACACACACACACACACACACACACACACACACACACACACACACACACATCCTCATAGAAGCCTGTTTCGCTGTATCACTTGCTTCTGGCTGGGATCGAAACTCGACCGATTTGGTGTCAGTCGGAGTCGCTCAAAGTGAAAATTTTTTCTTGCGAAAGTTTTTGTCTTTTAGGGCCTAATCTTCATACATTTTCCTCAATATTGTTGTTGATGTATAAAAATACATATCGTTATATATATATATATATATATATATATATATATATATATATATATATATATATGTTTAATGTAAAGAATTTGTCACTTTAACTGAGCAAGTTCAGGGCAACTTTGAAGTTTCGTGAGGACACCATTATGATAAAAAAAAAACCCCAGCCCTAATGAGTGAAGACAACATAACAGGGTCCTAACGAAACTTCGAAGTCTGCATGAACCTGCTCAATTAAAGTAACAAATTATTTGCACTAAAACTGTCAACGCTCTATCTCCGCTCCGATATCGAGCACTTAACGTAAAAAAAACCTGCTTGGCAAAATACCTTTTATCAGTAAAACTACTGAAATAAACAACAATCTTGGCGATAAACATTATCACAACTGAACAGTATATATATATATATATATATATATATATATATATATACTAGCAGTATAGCCCGGCGTTGATCGGGTGTAATAAAAGCTTTAAAACTAATCCATGGTCCTGGAGCTCAGACTCTTTGGACGTTGGCATGAAAGACTAAAAAGCAATAGCTGTTTCTAGTTAAAGCAAAACTGTATACTGAAAGAAAAATGAATGTATGTAAGTCAAATTTTGATTTCCTGGTATCGATATCAAATTTTCTGCAATATTGTAAAAACTGCAACCTTGAAACTTCTGAATATCGTTTCTTATGTCTTTGTCTATGAGTGTATCAAATTTGATTAAAATCAGACCCCTTCTTCTATAACCCGATTTTTTCGATGATCGATTTTCGATATTTATCGAGGGTACCTCAACACAAAACCAAGCTAAGAACACTCTCATACGCTTATAGTACAACTGTGTAGATTTTCAAGAAAATTGGTTCAGCCGTTTCGGAGTCTATAGGTAACGGAGACACACACGCACACAGACACACACGCACACAGACACACACATTGTGCGGCCTAGGTTTCTACCATGAGTGGTGTCTTCAGGCGATTTGCAATAACTGGTTTTACCGTTTACCGTTTTTTTTTGTTTTTTTTTTAAGAACGCTCACGTAACCGTGTTTGTTTTTTAACACTCACATTGCAGGGACTTTTTGAACGCGCAATTTTTAAAATTCCAAGGAATTATGGCGTTTCATCCATGGTTGTATGAACCTAAGAGGTATTTTTTAGTATGGTTACACTTAGTCATAATTTCTGTTCTTTCATTCAACAGTTCGCTTTTGTTTGGGAATCGTATAATCTCTAACTTTTCTTCTTGACAAAGTCTACATATTTTGCCACTGTTGTAAGGTTTGGCTGTTTTTACTATACTCCACGTTATGTCTGGTTCTTTTCCATATTTTGATTTTCCACACGTGGCTAGCCAATTTTGTACAGTTTTTAAGTTTTCTTTTTTTTTTAATGTAGACCTGTGATTGAACCATGGGGTCTTTGGTTGAAACCAAATATATTTTATTTTGGCCATTTGGGTCATGTACCTTTGCTTTGTAAATTATTCCCTTTGTGTTGCAAAGTCCTTGAAGTGGACATTTATTTTTGTCCCTACAGTTGCATTCCTTATTAGTGGTTTTGTTTTGTACACTGCTATCTAAGTTTCTGGCGTTTTGTTTTTTTATGAAACTATCTAAATTACTAGTGCAACTATAGCTTAACTTGATGGTGTTTGAAAAGTTTGTTTATTTCTGATCTTTTTGGAAAGTATCTATCAGTTTAAAAAATATTTGTCCTAATTTGGTCTTTACCTCTAAATTAAATGGTGGGTTGAACCAGATAATGTTTCGTTTTCTATTATAGTTTTTTATTTGTCTGTTTAGTTGAGAATTATATTGTCAAATGTTTTTCTGGCCAGGTTTTCTTAGTGCATCTTCATAAAGATTTTTCTTTTCATCAAATATTGATATTTTTTTTTTTTTGACGAATTAATAGATATTCTTTGTTGTAATTCATTGTAAATGTGTTCAATTATACTTTTTGGATGGTTGGATTTTGTATTTATGTACGTTAACTTAGTGTTTGTTTTCATATATGGCGAGACATTGCCAGTTTGTAAATTAAATTCCACATCTAAATATTGTACCACTTTTCTATTTGTTTCTACTATTATATCAAAATCTAGTTCTTTGAATAATTTGAAAAGCTCTTTCCTTATTCTATCATTACTCTTTTGTTGTCTGGTTCTATCATTAATCCGTCATCTCTATATAATCTGTGGTTGTCAACATGGATTATTTTGTTGATATTATTTAAAATGTATATGCCCATTAATTCTGAAATTTCTGCTCCATCATATGACCCTTGTGGTACATCAAATGTACCGTAATTTGATTTCTTGATCCAAGCTTTACCTTTGTGGAAAAGTATTGATTTGCGGCAATCGAGGATTATGTCAATTTGTTCAGATGGTATTTTTATGTACCTTTTAGTAAAACAGAGTGCTTCCATTAAACCTTTTTTCAGAAATTGATGGGGAAAAGTTTTTTATGTCATTTTTAATGAACGTGTATTTATTTTTGCATTCAATTTTTTGGAACCAGAAAATGCAATCACTTGTGTTCTTCCACTGGTTAGCTTGAGTGGCTGTTCTTAGCAAGTCACAAATATTTTTTAATATTTGATGACTTATTTTGCCCATTTCTGTTTTTGTTGGATTTATAAATCGGTTGTTGGTAAAGTCTTCTTTGTGCTCTATGATTGTAAGGAAAGCTTGTCTGCCAGTTAAGATTTGTATTTTCTGGTTTCAATTTAATTTGTCTAATAATGTTTGCCTCCTTTTTGTTTTCAATGTAGGAATCTGGGACTTTTTTGTAAGATTTTGTAATTTCCTTGTATATCATTGTTTCGTTGGGTTTATTTTATATATATTTTGGGATTTATCTTCTTTAATAAGGATGTTTTGTGGTTTGTTTTTTTTTTTACTTCAGTATTTAATCATTTCTGGAGGTTGTTGTTGATATATATATATATATATATATATATATATATATATATATATATATATATATAACCATATCACCCCAAGCAAGGCGATAACGCTACTGATGCGCAGGGCAGGGAGCTACGTAAGGGTAAAAAGAATGGAAAAGAGAAAGCCAGAAACCACATCCTAAACAGGGAACAAGGGATGAGCCTCTTCATCTGTTCAATAGACGTGGGTGGAGTGTGATCCGGGCGATAGTTTAGTCTATCTACTCCAATTGAAAAAAATAAAAGAGAGTGAAAAGATTGGAAAAGAGAAAACCGGAAACCGCATCCTAAACAGGAACCAAGTGATGAGCCTCTTCACCTGTTCAATAGACGTGGGTGGAGTGTAAACCGGGCGATAGTTTAGTCTATCTACTCCAATTGTTTCACAAATTAATTTATTATATACAGTATAGAAATATATGAGGAGACCCCACTCCACTAATAAAGAAGGGTTTCCAACTAGCAGAAGGAAACCATTAAAATCTCACCAGAATAAAAAAAAAACCCCAAAAAGAACAAAAAAAAAAGAAGAAATTCTAGCATACATTTCCACACACAACAAATGCAATTCAGAATTATTTACAAAAATCAAAACACACATAGAATTATTCAACAAAAATGATAAAATAAAGGAAATCCTAAATACAACTCAAATAATTAAAAGCAAACGCCAACCCCAAAATTTAAAAAAGAACTTTATCAAAATTTGAGCAACACACAACACAGCGGGTCACAAAATGCAGTAAAAAAATGTGGAGTATGCAACATAATAATAGAAGGAAAACACTTCATGTTCGAAAACACATTTACATTCGAAAAAACAAAAACAAATCTGAGCTGCAACTCTAAAAACGTAATTTATACTCTCAAATACAATGAATGAGCAAACATATAAGTGGAGGTGACACAAGACCTGAATAAAACAGTAGCTCTACACAGAAGTAACATAAAACTAGCCAATGACAGAGAATTGTGTGTCTCCCAACATTTACATGAATGCAGTGAAGATAAGTTCAGAATAATGCTCATCTACCAAGATGTAGATTATGACACACTCATGATACAGGATGAAATATTTATTAAAAAAATACAAACCTTCCCTCAGCAAAACAATATGAAAAACCTAAGATACACACATACACACAAAATTCAAGCACAAAAAAACACACACACACAAACATACTAAATTCAAATAGTATCCCAAAAACAACAAAATGACTTAGATGACCTGTAGGGCAGAATTGAATCAAAATCGCTGAAAACTATTTTGAAGTATAAAGACAAAATCAAATTTCACAAGTTAGTGAAATTTTTTTTATTGAGTCAGTGAAGGTGACAAGAGAAACTTAACGTGCGAGTGTGAAAAAACCAACATGCACAACACATGTGACCTCCTTGACCTGCCCACCATGTGACCTCCTTGACCTGCCCACCATGTAACCTCCTTGACCTGCCCACCATTTGACTTATCTATTTTTACATGATGCCTTGGTCATCAGAAAACTAAACAGATCTCGGTATGTGAAATCACAAGTTTATTCACCTGAAGAGAGTCAACTTTAGATTCGAAACACATGTAGTGATACAAATACCATTATGGACACTTAAAATAACATACAAAAAGCAAGTAATATTAGTATTAATAATAATATCTAATCTAAATCTAATCTAAACTTATTTATAAATGGAACCTTGTCTGTGTGTGTGTGTGTCCGCCACCTATAGACCCCGAAACGGCCGAACCGACCTTCCCGAGAATTTACACACTTGTACCACAAGCATCCGCGAACACTCCCAGCTAGGCCCCGTGTCAAGGCACCCCCGATATATACATATATTAGTGTATCGAGGCAGCAGATAATTTTCTAAACACATACTGTTAAATATAAGCGACAATGAATGTCTATTATGTTTAATCATGAGCCGTTCTAAACATCGTATTATAGCTTTAATTTCAGGTGAAAATAAAGAAAAAAATTCTCCAACATTTGGATAATTTTTTATTAAGTTGGTTCTAAGCTTTCGGTTCACATGAGAACCAACGTAATAAAAACTTATCCAAATGTTGGAGAATGTTTGTCTTTGTTTTCACCTGAAATTAAAGCCATAATACGATGTTTAGAACGGCTCATGATTAAACACAATAGACATTCATTGTCTCTTATATTTAACAGTATATGTTTAGAATATATATATATATATATATATATATATATATATATATATATATATATATATATTCTCGATGATTTCATTTAGATTCTTTTTTTTCTTTCTATCACTTTTGTTATTAGATTATTCCACACTGTTATAATATAAATTTTGCTAAAAATGAATTGTTGTAAGAGCCAGGTCGCAAATATACCGTGGATGACCTTGAGATCAAGGCACCCTCTAAAATAATTTTGTCATCATTAATTGATTTTTGCCCTTGGTCCGAGTAGCACTTTTTTATGTCAAAATTCTCGTCAGTCACGTTATGTTGGGCAACCAACGTATTTAATGCATTGTTTTGTAAAATGTCCATTTTGTGTTCACACAATCTTTTATTTAGGTTCTTTGATCAAGAACCTGATATCGGACACGGAAACGAAAATGCAGAAGCTTTTACAAAAGGTAGCAAAAGAAAGCGTGACGAAAGGGTCGAGCATAAACTTAATGTACGGTCATCAGTAAAAAGACGACAACAAAATACTAACTACAGGTCGAAGAAACTAAAATAAAACAAGTAAATACATCCAAATACCTAAGAAGTGTTCTGATAAAGGATGGAATGTGTGACATTGAGATCCAAAGACGTGGCATGGCCAAGGACGCATTTCAAAAGCTAACCAGAGTACCGAGAGACAGGAAAATCTCATCGGAAGAGTGCTGGATTACTATGCGATATCTGTCCTTCTGTATGGGAGTGAATGTTGAACGATCTTTGGATGATTGGATTTTGTATTTATGTCTGTTAACTTAGTGTTTGTTTTCATGTATGGCGAGACATTGCCAGTTTGTAAATTAAATTCCACATCGAAATATTGTACCACTTTTCTATTTGTTTCTACTATTATATAAAAATCTAGTTCTTTGAATAGTTTGAAAAGCTCTTTCCTTATTTTATTATTTCTCTTTTGTTGTCTGGTTCTATCATTAATCCGTCATCTCTATATGGAGATCTAAAAACGCATTGGCATGGCCAAGTATGCATTTCAGAAGCTAACCAGAGTACTGAGAGATGTGGTGATACCGACCGAACAAAAGTGAGAAAGCGGATGTTTGCTCTCTCACAACAAAAAGGCAAATGAATAAAACTCTTTTGTGTGCATCCGAGTTCGCGCAGATGTTCCGGTTGAAAAATAAAAATTAATCAAATATCAAATTTCCATTTCGCGAGCCTACGCGAATTTTATTTACCAGCCAATGGGAATCCCGGAATCAAATACAAGCGTGAAATTCAAAACGAGCTTCTGATCCAAAAAGCAGATATAAAAAGCCGAGACAAAAAGCAAACACACAGACGGGAAAACGAGAGGAGAAGAGTGTAATTAATATCCCCTTGACTTAAGTCAAGCGGCTACTATGTTCGCCTCCCTTATCTCTTTCCTTCCTCCCCGTCTCAAATGTACTTACTGACCTCAGGAGTGACCTCTTCAAAGACATTCCACACAAACCAACTTACTGACTTACGGACCTTAGAAGTGGCAATTTCAAAATGAACATTCTTTACCTACAAGACGCCTCCACACTCCTAAGCCATTAATCTCTTTCAGTTCATTATTTTCCATGAACATTCTAACCTCCGTTGGACCTTTATTTCAAGTATTGCTTTAATTGTAAAACATTAATTGATATGTGTAAATATATAAATGTTATTTTATACTGAAATTGCTTTTCTTGATTTTATAATCATTTTATGACTTATACTGGGCTATCTTCCACAAGGCCAAATTCCGTTAACCTGCAATGGTATACAATTACCCTTCACTAGAACGGAATCCTACTACAACTAGAAAAAGAATAAATAAGATAAGATATACCCGCTATAGAGACAGAAAAATCTCATCGGAAACAAAAAAAAAAAAAAGAAAAAAAAAAGAGTGTGCTGGATTGTTATGTGATACCTGTCCTTCTGTATGGGAGTGAATGTTGAACGATCTCATCAAAGATGAAGGAGAGGCTTGAAGCAGCAGAAATGTGGTTTTACAGAAGGATGCTGGGATAACATGGACTGAGCATGTAAGCAATGATGAGATATTGGAGAGAAGAAAACTTATACGTAGAATCAGGAAGAGACAGACCAGGTTACGGGGACATGTAATGAGGATGGCGGGCCTGGAAAATTTAGTACTCACGGAACGGATAAAAAGAGAGACAGGGGAAAATAGCGGGAGATATACTTGAGAGGCCTGAACAAACGGATGGCTGAGCGGGGTTTGGGAGAGATACCACGAGGAAAAATATTGAGACAGAACCAAGTGGAAGTCCATGATCGCCTACGTCCTGAAGCGACACGACACGAAGAAGAAGAAGATGATCAAGTACCTGTACTAGCAGTATACGGACAGGAAAAGTGTTCAGAATATATATAAAATTAGAAAGAGATGTAAGATATGTCTTCTCACCAGATCTATTCAACCTATGCAGCGAAACAATTGTGAGATCTCTAGAAGTCCTGCAAGGATTCGTCATTGGCGGACACAATCTGAACATTATAAAATACGCTGATGAGACAGTGCTGATAGCAGGCACAGAAAAGAAACTACAAGACCAGAAGGTAGCTAAAAAAAGCGAAAAGCAAGATCTAAAAATAAACGACAAGAAAACTGAATACATGGTCATCAGTAAAAAGAGGAGACCAAAATGCCAACTACAGGCTGGAGATACTAAAATCAATCAAGACACGGAAAGAAAACTACAAGATCTACAGATGGTAGCTAAAGAAAGCTAAAAGAAAGGACTAAACATAAATTACAAGAAAATCAAATGCATGGTCATCAGTAAAAAGAGGAGTCCAAAATGTCAACAACAGGCCGGGAAGATTGAAATCAAATAAGTACAGAAATTTAAATACCTGGGAAGCGTTCTAACAGAGGAAAGAAAGTGTGACACTGAGATCCGAAGGCGTATTGGCATAGCCAAGGATGGATTCCAGAAGTTCAGTAAAGTACTGAGAGACGGGAAATTTTCACTGGAGACAAAGAAGAGAGTACTGGATCATTATGTCTGTCCTTCAATACGGCTGTTAAAGCAGGACAATCTCATGAAAGTTGAAGGAAAAACTTGAAGTAACTGAAATGTGGTTCTTCAGAAGGATGCTGACTATACCATGGACCGAACATATGAGTGACAATGAGGGTTTGGCGAGGATGGAAACGAAAAGGAAAGGGTACATAACAACAGGAAAAGACAGCCGAAGTTTCTGGAATATGTAATGAGAAAGGAGGGCTTGGAGAATCTGATACTCACTAGACAGACAAAAGGGAAAGAAAGACAGGGGAAAGCAAGGCATGACGTACTTGATGGGCTTTAGCGAATGGATGGCATAGCCGGGTTTGGGAGGGGTAACAAGAGAAAGGGTGTTAAGAGCTACAGCAGGTAGGAAGAAGTGGAAGGCCATGATCACCTATGTCCTGAAGGGACACAGAACATAGAAGAAGAGGAAGAGGTTTTTGCTATGTTCTTTTGCGAAAATTGTTACATGTGTGTGTATCAGTGCCTGCGCGCGCGCGTGTGTTTTGAAATAATCGTTCCACCCCAATCAAGGCGGTACCGCCACTGATGAGCAGGGGGCTCCATAAGAGTAAAAGTTTAGAACATAAGGAGAGTGAAGAGAAAGTTACCAGTTACAGGGGGTGTCAGAGAAAGGGCAAGAGAAGGATGGGAACACAGGTGTGAAGACAGTTGCGAAGGTAGAGAGAAAGGAAAAGAGCAAGCTATACAGGATGATGTAGAAAGAGTCAAGTGGATAAGAGATGGGTTAAATACCTGAAAGTTGTAGTCGTCAGGAAAGCAAGTATACGGAAGGGAGTTCCACAGGCGAGAAGTGCGAGAAAAGAAGTTGCTGGAGTAGAATTGACGGGGGCATTTGTTTGATCTAACTGTAAGTGGGTGGGACCTTGTTGACAGTCTGGTTGCACGAGTAAATTTTAGTGGCGGGGACACTAGTGACTTAAGTTCGTTGGAGCAGAAGCCATGAATATATTTGTAGAATAGACAGAGGGAAGCCACATTCTGTTGGTAAAAAAAGTGACTGGAGTCGAGCTGCCAGGTCGGGACCTATCACGTTACAGGTTCTCCTTTGGAGCCCAACTAGAACACTGAGATGAACAGCAGAGGTGCCTAACCATATATGACGGCAGTATTCTATGCACGGAAGGATTTGTATATGGATTCAGGCTTAAAATAAGTTCCTGGCCCGATTGAGTGACCCAACATTCCTAGCAGTGGATTTAGCTATTGACTCAATGTAGTGATTCCACTTGAGGTAGGAAGATAGGGTAAGGCCGAGGAGGCGCTTATGGGTGCGTATATGTGTGTATGTGTGTACATGTGTGTATGTGTGTGTATGTGTGTGTATATGTGTATGTGTGTGTATGTGTGTGCGTGTACACATATACACATACACACACACATACACATATACACACATATGAGTGTCGGGGAGCCGAGTTCGAATTCCAGTTGAATTCCTTGCATTCACTTACGCACAAATATCTTTGGGAAAGGTATTAATCCGTCTCTTCCCTCCAGTTGTGGGTTAAATAACAGGACAGATTGGGTTCTATAGCCTTGGTTGGCAACCAGTCTACCGCAGAAAGAAATGGCAACCTACTGAAGGATAACCTTCTGCCGAGTAAGTTATGTCTCTTTCGAGACATGATCACCCAAGCGTGTATCACGTATGGCATTTAACTGACTGACTGAATCCCTAAAGTGATGTTTGCGTTGACGTAACTACACATGCACACAAAGGACAGGGGTTGCTGAGAATTTTAATCTTTTAATTTTTTTTTTTTTTAATATATGTCCAGCCAATTTTATTTAGTTTCTTATGCTACATATTTTTTATATTTGTATCTCTTTTGTTATTAAGTATCCGACATTGTGATGACAGAAGAAAGGTAATAATGTTGTTAGAATTTACTGTGGTTGTTCTAGCAATTAAAGCAGTTTCTATACACTTTCGTCTTAGTAAATTATTTATATATTTTTTACCTCTTTTGTTATTAAGGTTCCGACATTGTGATAATAGAAAAAAATGACAAGGTTGTAAGAATTTACTATGGATTTTCTAGTGATTAAAGCAGTTTCTTTACAGTGTACACTTTCGTCTTAGTAAATTATTTATATATTTTTAATTTCTTTTGTTATGCAGTATCCGACATTGTGATAATAGAAAAAAATGAGAAGGTTGTAATATTTACTATGGATGTTTCTAGTGATTAAAGCAGTTTCTTTACAGTGTACACTTTCGTCTTAGTAAATTATTTATATCTTTTTAATTTCTTTTGTTATTAAGTATCCGACATTGTGATAATAGAAAAAAATTACCAAAGGTTGTAAGAATTTACTATGGATTTTCTAGTGATTAAAGCAGTTTCTTTACAGTGTACACTTTCGTCTTAGTAAATTATTTATATATTTTAATTTCTTTTGTTAGTAAGTATCCGACATTTGTGATAAAAGATAAAAAGTGAAGGTTGTAAATATTTACTATGGATGTTCTAGTGATTAAACAGTTTCTTTACAGTGTACACCTTTCGTCTTAGTAAATTATTTATATCTTTTTAATTTCTTTTGTTATTAAGTATCCGACATTGTGATAATAGAAAAAAAATGACAAAGGTTGTAAGAATTTACTACTGGATTTTCTAGTGATTAAAACGAGTTTCTTTACAGTGTACACTTTCGTCTTAGTAAATTATTTATATCTTTTTAATTTCTTTTGTTATTAAGTATCCGACATTGTGATAATAGAAAAAAATGATTTGTAAAAATTTACTATGGATTGTCTAGTGATTAAAGCAGTTTCTTTGATATACACTTTCGTCTTAGTAAATTATTTATATATTTTAATTTCTTTTGTTATTAAGTATCCGACATTGGTGAAAAGATAAAGTGAGAAGGTTGTAAATATTTACTGGATGTTTCTAGTGATTAAAGCAGTTTTTCTTTACAGTGTACACTTTCGTCTTAGTAAATTATTTATATATTTTTTTAATTTCTTTTGTTATTAAGTATCCGACATTGTGATAATAGATAAAAAGTGAGAAGGTTGTAAATATTTACTAGATATTCTAGTGATTAAAAACAGTTTCTTTACAGTGTACACTTTCGTCTTAGTAAATTATTTATATATTTTTTAATTTCTTTTGTTATTAAGTATCCGACATTGTGATAAAAGATAAAAGTGAGAAGGTTGTAAATATTTACTATGGATGTTCATTAATTAAACGTTTCTTTACAGTGTACACTTTCGTCTTAGTAAATTATTTATATATTTTTTAATTTCTTTCATTATTAAGTATCAAACGACATTGTGATAAAGATAAAAAGTGAGAAGGTTGTAAATATTTACTATGGATGTTCTGGTGATTAAAGCAGTTTCTTTGTACACTTTCGTCTTAGTAAATTATTTATATATTTTTAATTTCTTTTGTTATTAAGTATCCCAAACATTGTGATAATAGATAAAAAGTGAGAAGGTTATAATATTTACTATGGATGTTCTAGTGATTAAAGCAGTTTCTTTACAGTGTACACTTTCGTCTTGAGTAAATTATTTATATATTTTTAATTTCTTTTATTAGAAGTATCAAACGTACTTGATAAAGATAAAAAGTGAGAGGTTGTAAATATTTACCTATGGATGTTCTAGTGATTAAAGCAGTTTCTTTACTGTACACTTTAAATTATTAAATTATTTATATATTTTTTAATTTCTTTTGTTATTAAGTATCCGACATTGTGATAATAGATAAAAAGTGAAAAGGTTGTAAATATTTATGGATATTTCTAGTGATTAAAGCAGTTTCTTTACAGTGCTTTCGTCTTAGTAAATTATTTATATATTTTCTTTTTATTTATTAAGTATCCGACATTGTGATAATAGATAAAAAGTAAGGTTTGTAAATATTTACTATGGATATTCCTAGCAAAGCAGTTTTTTGTTACACTTTCGTCTTAGTAAATTATTTATATATTTTTAATTTCTTTTGTTATTAGAGTATCGACATTGTGATAATAGATAAAAAGTGAGAAGGTTGTAAATATTTACTATGGATGTTCTAGTGATTAAAGCAGTTTCTTTGATGTACACTTTCGTCTTAGTAATTATTTATATATTTTTAATTTCTTTGTTATTAAGTATGCGACATTGTGATAATAGATAAAAGTGAAAGGTTGTAAATATTTACTATGGATGTTCTAGTGATTAAAGCAGTTTCTTTACAGTGTACACTTTCGTCTTAGTAAATTATTTATATATTTTTAATTTCTTTTGTTATTAAGTATCCGACATTGTATTAATAGATAAAGAAGTGAGAGGTTGTAAATATTTACTATGGATGTTCTAGTAATTAAAGCAGTTTCTTTACAGTGTACACTTTCGTCTTAGTAAATTATTTATATATTTTTAATTTCTTTTGTTATTAAGTATCCGACATTGTGATAATAGATAAAAAATGAGAGGTTGTAAATATTTACTATGGATGTTCTAATGATTAAAGCAGTTTCTTTACAGTGTACCTTTCGTCTTAGTAAATTATTTATATATTTTTAATTTCTTTTGTTATTAAGTATCCGACATTGTGATAATAGATAAAAAGTGAGAAGGTTGTAAATATTTACTATGGATGTTCTAGTGATTAAAGCAGTTTCTTTACAGTGTACACTTTCGTCTTAGTAAATTATTTATATATTTTTAATTTCTTTTGTTATTAAGTATCCGACATTGTGATAATAGATAAAAAATGAGAAGGTTGTAAATATTTACTATGGATGTTCTAGTGATTAAAGCAGTTTCTTTACAGTGTACACACTTTCGTCTTAGTAAATTATTTATATATTTTTAATTTCTTTTGTTATTAAGTATCCGACATTGTGATAATAGATAAAAAGTGAAAAGGTTGTAAATATTTACTATGGATGTTCTAGTGATTAAAGCAGTTTCTTTGGTATACACTTTCGTCTTAGTAAATTATTTATATATTTTTAATTTCTTTTGTTATTGAAAGTATCCGACATTGTGATAATAGAAAAAAATGACAAAGGTTGTAAAATATTTACTATGGATTTTCTAGTGATTAAAGCAGTTTCTTTACAGTGTACACTTTCGTCTTAGTAAATTATTTATATATTTTTAATTTCTTTTGTTATTAAGTATCCGACATTGTGATAAAAGATAAAAAGTGAGAAGGTTGTAAATATTTATTATGGATGTTCTAGTGATTAAAGCAGTTTCTTTACAGTGTACACTTTCGTCTTAGTAAATTATTTATATATTTTTAATTTCTTTTGTTATTAAGTATCCGACATTGTGATAATAGATAAAAAGTGAGAAGGTTGTAAATATTTACTATGGATGTTCTAGTGATTAAAGCAGTTTCTTTACAGTGTACACTTTCGTCTTAGTAAATTATTTATATATTTTTAATTTCTTTTGTTATTAAGTATCCGACATTGTGATAAAAGATAAAAAGTGAGAAGGTTGTAAATATTTACTATGGATGTTCTAGTGATTAAAGCAGTTTCTTTACAGTGTACACTTTCGTCTTAGTAAATTATTTATATATTTTTAATTTCTTTTGTTATTAAGTATCCGACATTGTGATAAAAGATAAAAAGTGAGAAGGTTGTAAATATTTACTATGGATGTTCTAGTGATTAAAGCAGTTTCTTTACAGTGTACACTTTCGTCTTAGTAAATTATTTATATATTTTTAATTTCTTTTGTTATTAAGTATCCGACATTGTGATAATAGATAAAAAGTGAGAAGGTTGTAAATATTTACTATGGATGTTCTAGTGATTAAAGCAGTTTCTTTACAGTGTACACTTTCGTCTTAGTAAATTATTTATATATTTTTAATTTCTTTTGTTATTAAGTATCCGACATTGTGATAATAGATAAAAAGTGAGAAGGTTGTAAATATTTACTATGGATGTTCTAGTGATTAGAGCAGTTTCTTTACAGTGTACACTTTCGTCTTAGTAAATTATTTATATATGTTTAATTTCTTTTGTTATTAAGTATCCGACATTGTGATAAAAGATAAAAAGTGAGAAGGTTGTAAATATTTACTATGGATGTTCTAGTGATTAAAGCAGTTTCTTTACAGTGTACACTTTCGTCTTAGTAAATTATTTATATATTTTTAATTTCTTTTGTTATTAAGTATCCGACATTGTGATAAAAGATAAAAAGTGAGAAGGTTGTAAATATTTACTATGGATGTTCTAGTGATTAAAGCAGTTTCTTTACAGGGTACACTTTCGTCTTAGTAAATTATTTATATATTTTTAATTTCTTTTGTTATTAAGTATCCGACATTGTGATAATAGATAAAAAGTGAGAAGGTTGTAAATATTTACTATGGATGTTCTAGTGATTAAAGCAGTTTCTTTACAGGGTACACTTTCGTCTTAGTAAATTTTTTATATATTTTTAATTTCTTTTGTTATTAAGTATCCGACATTGTGATAAAAGATAAAAAGTGAGAAGGTTGTAAATATTTACTATGGATGTTCTAGTGATTAAAGCAGTTTCTTTACAGTGTACACTTTCGTCTTAGTAAATTATTTATATATTTTTAATTTCTTTTGTTATTAAGTATCCGACATTGTGATAAAAGATAAAAAGTGAGAAGGTTGTAAATATTTACTATGGATGTTCTAGTGATTAAAGCAGTTTCTTTACAGGGTACACTTTCGTCTTAGTAAATTATTTATATATTTTTAATTTCTTTTGTTATTAAGTATCCGACATTGTGATAAAAGATAAAAAGTGAGAAGGTTGTAAATATTTACTATGGATGTTCTAGTGATTAAAGCAGTTTCTTTACAGGGTACACTTTCGTCTTAGTAAATTATTTATATCTTTTTAATTTCTTTTGTTATTAAGTATCCGACATTGTGATAATAGATAAAAAGTGAGAAGGTTGTAAATATTTACTATGGATGTTCTAGTGATTAAAGCAGTTTCTTTACAGTGTACACTTTCGTCTTAGTAAATTATTTATATATTTTTAATTTCTTTTGTTATTAAGTATCCGACATTGTGATAAAAGATAAAAAGTGAGAAGGTTGTAAATATTTACTATGGATGTTCTAGTGATTAAAGCAGTTTCTTTACAGTGTACACTTTCGTCTTAGTAAATTATTTATATATTTTTAATTTCTTTTGTTATTAAGTATCCGACATTGTGATAAAAGATAAAAAGTGAGAAGGTTGTAAATATTTACTATGGATGTTCTAGTGATTAAAGCAGTTTCTTTACAGTGTACACTTTCGTCTTAGTAAATTATTTATATATTTTTAATTTCTTTTGTTATTAAGTATCCGACATTGTGATAAAAGATAAAAAGTGAGAAGGTTGTAAATATTTACTATGGATGTTCTAGTGATTAAAGCAGTTTCTTTACAGGGTACACTTTCGTCTTAGTAAATTATTTATATATTTTTAATTTCTTTTGTTATTAAGTATCCGACATTGTGATAATAGATAAAAAGTGAGAAGGTTGTAAATATTTACTATGGATGTACTAATGATTAAAGCAGTTTCTTTACAGTGTACACTTTCGTCTTAGTAAATTATTTATATATTTTTAATTTCTTTTGTTATTAAGTATCCGACATTGTGATAAAAGATAAAAAGTGAGAAGGTTGTAAATATTTACTATGGATGTTCTAGTGATTAAAGCAGTTTCTTTACAGGGTACACTTTCGTCTTAGTAAATTATTTATATATTTTTAATTTCTTTTGTTATTAAGTATCCGACATTGTGATAATAGATAAAAAATGAGAAGGTTGTAAATATTTACTATGGATGTTCTAGTGATTAAAGCAGTTTCTATACACTTTCGTCTTAGTAAATTGCTTTCTCTTTTAATTCAAGTAGCATTTTCTAAATCAAAATTAAGGTTAGACTTATTATAATGAGAATCATTGATTGTGTTGTTTTGTAAAAAGCCTTTTTCTGTTTATAAAATCATTTATTTAAATTCCTTGAGGTTTCTTCTACGTATTCCTTGTGGCAATTAATTCCAGTAATAAAGTAAATTCCTACTTCAAGTTTTCATATTATTTTCTTTTGTATTCTTAGATATTAACATGCTGAGATAGATAGATAGATAGATAGATAGATAGATAGATAGATAGATAGATAGATAGATATTAACTGATAGATAGATAGATAGATAGATAGATAGATAGATAGATAGATAGATAGATAGATATTAACATGCTGAGATAGATAGATAGATAGATAGATAGATAGATAGATATTAACATGCTGAGATAGATAGATAGATAGATAGATAGATAGATAGATAGATAGATAGATAGATAGATAGATAGATAGATATTAACATGCTGAGATAGATAGATAGATAGATAGATATTAACATGCTGAGATAGATAGATAGATAGATAGATAGATAGATAGATAGATAGATAGATTAACATGCTGAGATAGATAGATAGATAGATAGATAGATAGATAGATAGATTAACATGCTGAGATAGATAGATAGATAGATAGATAGATAGATAGATAGATAGATAGATAGATATTAACATACTGAGATAGATAGATAGATAGATAGATAGATAGATAGATAGATAGATAGATAGATATTAAGATATTAACATGCTGAGATAGATAGATAGATAGATAGATATTAACATGCTGAGATAGATAGATAGATAGATAGATAGATAGATAGATAGATAGATTAATTAACATGCTGAGATAGATAGATAGATAGATAGATAGATAGATAGATAGATAGATAGATAGATAGATCTTAACATGCTGAGATAGATAGATAGATAGATAGATAGATAGATAGATAGATAGATAGATATTAACATACTGAGATAGATAGATAGATAGATAGATAGATAGATATTAACATGCTGAGATAGATAGATAGATAGATAGATAGATAGATAGATAGATAGATAGATATTAACATACTGAGATAGATAGATAGATAGATAGATAGATAGATAGATAGATAGATAGATATTAACATGCTGAGATAGATAGATAGATAGATAGATAGATAGATAGATAGATAGATAGATAGATAGATATTAACATGCTGAGATAGATAGATAGATAGATAGATAGATAGATAGATAGATAGATATTAACATGCTAGATAGATAGATAGATAGATAGATAGATAGATAGATAGATAGATAGATAGATAGATAGATAGATAGATAGATTTCTGTTTATATATTCATTTATTTAAATTCCTTTAGGTATCTTCTTCGTATTCCTTGTGGCAATCATTTCCAGTAATAGTGTAAATTCCTACTTCAAGTTTTCATATTATTTTCTTTTGTATTCATTCTTCTATTGTTTTAGAAGCAGTTGCAACAAATTTTATGTTAAGCTTTGATTAATTCTTTTCAGTTGTGTTTGTTGTTGGGTGGAACAATATATTTTGTGTTTATTAAATAATCATTTATTCAAATTCTTGAGGTTTGTTCTATGCATACCTTGTGGCAAATATTACAGGTGAGTGAGTAAATTTCTGTTTTCAGTTTCATCTTATTGTTACTTTGTTTTGCATCAATTCTTCTATTGTTTTAGAAGTAGTTGCAACAGATTTTATTTTAAGCTGAAATTAATTCTTTTCAATTGTACTTAAAAGTATTTCAATATATTTCTCTTCTTCTTACAAGGCTACAAATTCGGAGTGCTCTTAAATAGAATCCAATATTTATACCGGTTTTTATTTTGTTGTTAATGTTATATAGTGAGAATTTATGAGCCAGCTATCCACTAAGGGGTCCCTGACAAAATCCAACGGAGAATCTGTTATGTGATCGACCCTGACCTGGCAGCTAAGATACAGTCACTTTTTCACCGGCGCAACATGGCTTTTCTGTGTCTCTTCTACAAGTACGTTCACGGTTTTTGCGCTGATGAACTTAGCTCTCTGGTTTCCTCTATGTATGAATTTGCTTGAGCCACAAGATTAGCAACTAGGTCCCACCCTTTTACTGTGAAACCAATAAAATGCAAACACAAATTCTAATCCATCAGCTTCTTTTCTCGTATTTCCCGCCTGTGGAATTCCCTTCCGTTTACTTGCTTCCCCGACAGCTACAATCTCCAGGAGTTTATGTGTAAAGTCAATAGTCATCTCCTATCTCACTAACTCCTTTCTCCGTTCACTCCACACTCAGTATCTTAACCCTTCTCTTACCCACTTCCTGACACACCATGTAGCCTGTCACTCTTTCTCATTTCCTCCAATGTAACCCCTCTGCGCACCAGTGGCAATGGACTACCTTGCTTGGGGCGATATGATTATCAAAAAATAAATAAATAAATAAATAAATAAAATAAATAAATAGTTGCTTTGTAATGGACACTTACTTTTAAAGTAATGGCAGTACAGTGTAACACGAGTTCTTCTAGGAAAGGTAAAGCGTTATTTGTTTATGTTTTGTGAATTCTATCGTATGTTTGATTTTCGTTTATTTTATGTGGTCAGATAATTTATACACATACAATTTTCTATACAAAGTTATGGCCATCCGCTGACGCAAGTACAAACTATTAACCCAAATTTGGAAGGTTCTACATAGGATTAACAAATGTAATTTAATAATCAAAAGTCTTCTGCTCTTTCCTCTTTATAATAACATAAATATATTTACGATAAGACTTTGTTTTTTTGTTTTTATTATTCAGGGCATTTTTTTTTCTTTTGACTATGTATGCTCATCTTTTAGCAAATCTTTAGGGGTGCAGTAGTCTGAAGATAGATAGATAGATAGATAGATAGATAGATAGATAGATAGATAGATAGATATTAACATGCTGAGATAGATAGATAGATAGATAGATAGATAGATAGATAGATAGATAGATAGATAGATATTAATAGCTGAGATAGATAGATGAGATAGATAGATAGATAGATAGATAGATAGATAGATAGATAGATAGATAGATATTAACATGCTGAGATAGATAGATAGATAGATAGATAGATAGATAGATAGATAGATAGATTAGATATTAACATGCTGAGATAGATAGATAGATAGATAGATAGATAGATAGATAGATAGATAGATATTAACATGCTGAGATAGATAGATAGATAGATAGATAGATAGATAGATAGATAGATAGATACGATGAACAGAGATAGACAGACAAATAGATTCGTTGAACAGAATGCGATAGATAGATAGATAGATAGATAGATAGATAGATAGATAGATAGATAGATAGATAGATAGATGTTTGTATGATATCTTTCGATTTGATGTTTCGCAGGGACACAGATCCGTTTGTCAAGCTAAAATAAATCTGCTGAATTCGTTACCAAGTAGGACATCATTTATTTACTTTCAATACGTTACGTAAAATATGAAATAAAATAAATCGCATAAAAATTAATAATGAAAAAAAAAGACATTAATAATTTTTTTTTTTTTTTTTACGTAGGATATTTAAAATAAACAATAAATATGATATTATTTAATGTTATTCAATAGATTTATCAGAGCTTGACGATCGGATCTGTCTCTGAGAAATTTCAAATCGTATTTATATTTTTTTATTTTATCTATTCACTGCTTTTTTGTCAATATTTTTTAAAAATTTCTTAATATTGAACATTAAATTTGTTTAAGTCTGCTCGATCTGAACACATTATCATTCAGGAGATTACAGGTTGAACTGTTTTATTATGGATACATCTTATAACCTCTGAAGAGTGGACAGACAGGTCCGCCTACAAAACTCTGGAGTCGGGATGCTGAAAGTATAATCAATCAGCTAAGTGACAAACTTTTACTTATCTATGTATCTATGTATGTATCTATCTATCTATCTATCTATCTATCTATCTATCTATATATATATATATATATATATATATATATGTATGTGTGTGTGTGTGTGTGTGTGTGTGTGTGTGTGTCTATTATGTTTAAATGTTTAATCATTAGCCGTTCTAAACATCGTATTTTGGCTTTATTTTCAGGTGAAAATAATGACAAACATTATCCAACATTTGGATAATTTTTCAAGTTGGTTCTAAGCTTTCCGCTCACATGAGCCATCTTCGGAGAGGTTACAAGGACGTTAACATAAAAACATCCACCATCAAAGACGATTTTATCTTGTGTTGACATAAAACTTTGCTAAGCAACGATAACAGTTACCAAATAGCAAATGCAGTTCGTAAATTTGTAATGCGGTTCTATGACGTCACACCGCGTGAGAGCTTGAAATGTTAACAGGACCATATATTTAAATGCAATGTATTGTGTTATGACCAGATTTAAACGTCATTTTATTAAGTGTGTGTTGTTTGGATTAATGTAGATGGCCTCCAATATCTGAAAGTTCTTTTTACTGTGTATATGAGTAAGGATTATTGTATTGTTGACTAAAATCTGTCTGACATTACCTACATAGCTATGTTTTTTCTAAGAAACGTTGTTTAATTGTACTCTGATCAGAAAGGTGACAGGTAAGTCTACGGGAGAGCGTGGTTGTAGTAAAGCCAATATATGTAGTGGGTTTATTATTAGTATCGGAGATACAATCTCTGAACGGGCATGTAAATGTTAGAGAATTTTTGTTTTTATTTTCACCTGAAATTAAAGCCAAAATACGATGTTTAGAATGGCTCATACTTAAACATAATAGGCATTCATTGTCCCTTATATATATATATATATATATATAACAAAGATATTGTAAAGTCAGAAACACTGTCAATCCGTCTTTGCAATAAAAATGCTTGGTATCAGTGATAGAGCATTAATTTTTCGCCTAGATGATTAATCAATCAGCTAAGTGAAAATTTCATATTGTTATAGTATACTATAGTCGTGGACCGAGCATGTCAGCAATGATGAGGTTTTGGATGGAAACAAAAAGGAAATTAATACTGAGTATTATGAAGAGACAACTAAAGTTCCTGGGACATGCATTGAGGAAGGAGGGCTTGGAGAGCCTGATACTAACAGGGCCAGATAGAGGGAAAAAGAGACAGAGGAAAGCAGCGGATAACATATGAGTGTCATTCAATAAATAAGGTGAATTTTTCTAATACAGATAGAAGCTTACTTTTTTTTAATTTTTAATTTTTCAACGTAGTCTCCTAGCAGTGTCACACACTTTTCCCATCTGTGCACAAGCTTCCGTATTCCCTCAGTGTAAAAATCTTTGGACCGATGTCTCAGCCAATCGGCTCACAGCACTTTTGACTTCATCGTTACTTTCAAACTTCTTTAAACAATTTACCCCACTTGCAGACATTTTTTGGCTGAAACATGTGGCACCATACGTAGTTGACATTCTCCTTTGAATTTCAACTGGTTTGCATACTTCAGCAACCAAAAACTTGATAACTGACCTCTGTTCAATCCTGGAGCATGCTTCTTGGTCGGCTATCTTTGTTAATCTCCAAAACTCTCAAGGTTTTTTTTTTCAATGTGCAAAAAAATTAAATCTCTTTGAAAAAGAAGTAAAGAAAAAGTTTTTTTAAAAAGTAAGCTTCTATCTGTATTAGAAGTCCTTATACCGAAAAATTCACCTTATTAATTGAATGACCCTCGTATATGAAGCAGGTGGATGACAGAACGGGGGTTGCATGGTGTTACAGGAGAAAGTGTGCTCAGAGCCACCAGGAAGAGTGAGACAAGGCGCATAGAAAAAGAAGATGTTTGTGCAACAAAATGGTTCATATTTAGTTGAATAAATATTTAGCAGCATAATTTTGTTTTGTGTTTTAATTACCCTAAAAAATCGTCATGAACTTTTCCGGCAACCCAAAACTTGATTGGCTTGAGTAAATCGATGGTATTTTTTATAACCGTCTCACCCCATGCAAGGCAGTACTGCCACTGGTGCACAGGGTTTACATAACAGGAGAGTGAAGAGAGAAGAGAACCGGTCACAGTAGGTGTCTGAGAATGGGTAAGAGAAGGACAGATGCATTGGTGTGAAGAGAGCTGCGTGAGAGTAAAGTGTAAAGCGAGAAGACGGATGGGAGTCAAGGGAGATAAAAGATGACGGTTGACGCTGTATTTAAACTCCTGGAGACTGTAGCTATCACGGAAAGAAGAATACAGAAGGAAGTTCCACAGGTGGGAAGTGCGAGAAAAGAAGCTGATATAGTAGAAGTTGTGGTTACACTTGATTGTTTTCACAGTAAAAGGGTCGGATCTAGTAGCTCGAGTAAATTTGCGCGGGGGTGGGGGGTGGAGGCAGCAAGAAGCTAAGCTCGTCGAAGCAGAAACTGGAGTCGAGCCTCCAGGTCAGGATCGACTACATTGCAAATTCTCCTTTGGATTTTGTCGAGAACCCTAAAGAAGAACAGCAGGGGCGCCCGACCAGATATGACAGCAATATTCAATGCACGTATGACAAGAGTTTTGAGAAATAGTAAGAAGACAATATTTATTAAGAACTACGAGGGAAAAGAAGTTGTGGCCGAAGGGGCATGATCGCCTAAGCTCTGAAGAGCTCTGAAGGGACACAGTACATGAAGAAGATTCTTTGGCCCAGTGGCTGTATGGGAAGGGTCGAGAAATGACGAGGAGTAACATTTTCCGGTTTTACAACTTTTCTCATTAATACTGGTTCTGCTGGTTTTGTAAAAAAAAAAAAAAAAATTATTAATATTAATTATTAATTAATTATTAATATTATAATTAGTATTTTTCTTTAATATCTTTATCACGGTTTTTGATAATTTCGACTTTTTTATCTATTTTTTTCTCCATTTTTTTCTTTCGTGTCATTCTTTTCTTTTTATCATAACTATTCACTTTCCTCTCTTTCGTAATTAATTTCAATATGAATTCCTCTTTCTTTTTCTTTTTCTTTTTTCTCTCTCTTTTTCTTACTTTTTTTCCTTTCTTCTAATTTTTCCTTTTCTTTCTGCATCATTTCAGTTGTCAGGAAAAAATAGCGGGTGTAGTCAATAAGACATTTTCTTCCTTCTAAACGACTTTGGTTTTTTTTTTTGTTTTGTTTTGTTTTGTTTTTTGTTTTTTTGTTTTGTTTGGTTTTGTTTTTTTCGTTTTTTCTTCCACTCTATTTTTCGTTTTTCCTTCCATTTTGATAATTTTTTTTTTAGTGATTAATTTTCATTTAATTTTTTGAAAAAAAATAAAATGAAATTTACCTCTTCTTTTTCTATCACCAACTGCTCCTTTCTTTTTCTTTCTTTCTTTTTTTTCTTTCTTTCTTCTCCCCATTTACTTCCCCTTCCTTCCTTTTAAATTGCATTTTTTATTTATCTGTAATTTTTTATTTTATTTCTTTACTTAATTTTTACCTATCCTTTATCTTTATATCAATATTCTTTCTTTCTTTCTTTTTTTCTTTCTTTCTTTCTTAAACTCCCTTCATCTCACTATTCCAACTGTTTTATCTTTGTTTGTATGTTTGTTTGCAACTCTTTTTCACCGCATTCTTTCTCTTTCTTGTCTTTCCACTATTCTAATTCTCTTTATATCCTTCTTTCATTCTAGCTTTGCAAAATGTCTTTCCCTTTCTCTTCTCCCAACTTTTCTTTATAGATTCTTTCTTTCTTTCATTCTTTGTTTGTTTTACTTCCTCTATTGCACCACCTCAACTATTTTACCTTTATTTCTTTCTTTTCCCCTCTTACTTCCCTCTGACTTCCGTTTGACTGACTTATTTATTCGTAAACTTACTTTTCTTATTTTTTCTCTAAATTTTACCTTTCCTTTATCTTTCTATCTGTATTCTTATATTTTCTTTCATTCTTTCTTTCTTTCCTTCTTCCCCACCTTTGTTGTCTGCTTTCTGCAAATATAAATATCTTTCAGCATTCGCCCACCCGCTTCTTTCTTATGGTTTCTGATTACCACCCTCCTTGACCTGCTCTCTCATTTTTAGTTTTCTTTCTTTAATTCTTTTCTGTTTTGTTTTAGTTTTTTTTTTTTGGGGGGGGGGGGGTTGTTTTGTTTTTTATTACTTATATAATTTGTTACATATGCGGAGGTCGCCGTGAAAGAATCTGGTTCAGAATTTCAACAAAAATTCCTCTCGGCCCTGTCCCTAAGTGAGCAAACTCGCTCTCGCTTTCACATCATATTCCAATTCCATTGAAATATCGGCTTAAACACTCATTCATAGATTGCATAATCGTTGATTTTGTTCGTTTTTTTTTTCTTCTTTTCTTTCTTTCATTTTTAAAAAAAACTTTCTTCATGCACCGTTGTTAGAAGAAAACTGAGGCGGGAGATTTCAAGATAGGGTAAAATAGATAGAGAAGAAAGATAGTGAGATGGATATGGCGAATAAAAGCCGAAAACACTTTAAGCGATAAGGTCAAAGTTCTAATTTTAAGAAAGAAGAAAATAAATCGTTTGCTGAAAATGTAATGATCTATGACAAGAACAAAACTTCTTTCTAACACTTCTCTTCTCGACAGTATATTGTTATAATTGTTCTATTTTAGCCTTAGTCAGTGTTGTTAATCTCTTATTGTGCCTAATAAGATCTTCAGTAAGAACGAATCTTCTATCCGTTGCATAACTTTTATTAATATTGTTATAATTGTTCTATATAGATACCTCCACTAAATCGCTGAAAAAAACAGCATAGTATGAAGAAAAAAGTTCCAAACTTAATATAAACGTTTTTTTCCATGAAAATGCTTATGTTATTATTAAGAGAAAAGATCAAAATATTTTTTAAATTATTTTAATTTTTTTTTAATCCGTTCTAACACGTTCGAAATTTTGGTAAAAATCTTGTTTTTATTTTCGTAAGCGGGGAACCAAATTGTTACGAGAGTTTACAATGGAAAACGTAATATTACATAACTCACTTTTTTTCCGGTGGCAAACACATTAATTTAGAAATTCTTGCAAAAATCAAATAATTGTCGAATTTTAATGAAACTTTCAGGACTTATTCACAAATGAATGAAATTATTTTTGAAATCATTATTTTAAAAAGTATTGGTATTTTTTTTTTACATCTGTTACACGTAAATTCATGAAATTTCAAGAAATTAAATTCTGTAGGCAAAATTGATTTAAACGCAGAATTCATTGGAGAATGTAAATCATGTATTATTTTTTAAAACTATTTAGCCTGTTTTACCGAAAACCTGCTCCGAATAGTAAAATAAAAAATGCATAAAAACTATGACATTATTTCATTAGATAAACTTTTAATTGCTTTAATAAATAATTTAAATTTCTGACATTATAGTTTGAAAAAAAATAATTTCGATTAATAATGAAATTTTAAAAGAATCGTTTTCATTTTTTTTTTTATTATTATAATTATTTATAAAGTTTCAAAAATACTTTTAAAATATTTCCAAAACTGGTAGACGTTAGGTTGGTAAGTTATAAAGTGATGACTATATTTACTAATCGAAAACTGAAAAGTTTAATAGAAATCATCTAGCCATCGTTTTCATTTTCATTTATTTTCTTGTGTGCACTTGATTTTTTTTTTTATATATATGGCAATTTGTATGTGTACATCAAAAGGTCATGTGCTTCAGGATTTCTTCCCCTTACCAGAAAAAATTGTACAATTATGGCACTTGCAGTCAACATACTCTTATCTTGCATCTGACGAGCTGTCAACAGATTTCAAACAACGGCGGACAGGTCAAAAAGTTCAACTCTCTGATTTAAAAAAAGTAGTTTTATTCTAAATTTCATGCTATAAATAAGTAATACTTGGGTAATTCAGATTAACTTAACATTAAATTTGCTAATTTTTTCAAAATTAAATTGTTTCACATGATGTATATTTTGTTTCTGAAAGATTTTTAAAACCAAGAATTAAATTTTGTTTACAAATGTGTCGATCGCTCAAAAATGTCCGAAAATTTTAAAATTAAAAAGAAATCTCAAAATTTGAGATTCCAATCTATATAATTTCTGTTTGAAATATACCAGTATACATTGTTTACTAGAAATAGTAAATTTAATCATTTAGCTTTCAATTAAGACTAAAATAAAAGCTTCAAGAAAACTTTTTATTTTTAAAAATTCAATTTAAAAGTTAGTTATCGAAAATGAGTAGAGGTGCCTACTATAAATCAAGCAGGTACAGAAATTTAAATACCTGAGAAGTGTTCTAACAGAGGACGGGAAGTGTGACACTGAGATCCAAAGGCGTATTGGCACGGCCAAAAACTAAGCAGAGTATTGACAGGAAAAGTTCGTTGGATACAAAGAAAAGAGTACTGGATTGTTGTGTGATGTCTGTTCTTTAATATGGCTGCGAATGCTGGACAATCTCATCAAAGATTAAGGAAAGACATGAAGCAACCGAAATATGGTTCTACAGAAGGATGCTGAGGATACCATGGACCGACCATGTGGGCAAGGACGAAGTTTTGGAGAGGATGGAAACGAAAAGGAAACTTATACGTAACATCAGGAAAAGACAGCTGAAGTTCAGGAGACTTGTAATGAGGAAAGAGGGCTTAGAAAATCTGATACTTACAGAACAGATAGAGAAAAAGAGTGAGGAGAAAGCAACGCGTAGCATACTTGATGTGCTTGGGCAAATAGCTCACAGAGCTGGGTTTTGAATGGGTAACAATAAGAAAGTGCTTCAAGAGCTACAAGCGATAGGGAGATGTGGAAGGCCGTGGTCGCCTATGTATTGAAGGAACAGAGTACACTGGAAAAAAAAAGATTGTTGTTAATCTCTTATTGTGCCTAATAAGAGCTACGGTAAGAACGAATCTTATATCCGTTAGATATTTTTTATTACAGTATCTTGTTATAATTGGTTTTTTTTTATCATTGGTAGCTATTTATTTATTGTCATAATTGTTATATTTTATCATTGGTTGCTATTTTTATCGTGTCATAATTGTTATATTTTATCATTGGTTGCTATTTATATCTTGTCATAATTGTCATATTTTATCATTGGTTGCTATTTATATCTTGTCATAATTGTTATATCTTATTAATGGTAGCTATTTATTTATAGTCATAATTGTTATATTTTACCATTGGTAGCTATTTATTTATAGTCATAATTGTTATATTTTACCATTGGTAGCTATTTATATCTTGTCATAATTGTTATATCTTATTAATGGTAGCTATTTATTTATTGTCATAATTGTTATATTTTACCATTGGTAGCTATTTATATCTTGTCATGATTGGTATATTTTATCATTGGTTGCTATTTATTTATTTTCATAATTGTTATATTTTATTATTGCTTGCTATTTATATCTTGTCATAATTGTTATATTTTATCATTGGTTGCTATTCATATCTTGTCATAAATTACTTTTTAACATATATATGTGTACACGTAGCACAGATACGCACACACACGCACGCATTCACACATACACTGTGAAATAATTCTTTCACCAATTAAAAGTGCATATAAAAAACAAAAATTAAGAAGTATAAGTAGTCTGTTCTTTATACGCCTGACGAGTGGACGAAGAGATTCCCGAAGAGTCTGTCTACTAAACTGTAGTGTCGAGATTTTAGAAGTAACATTAATTTATAGTGTGTGTGTGTGTGTGTGTGTGTGTGTGTGTGTGTGTGTGTGTGTGTGTGTGTGTGTGTGTGAGAGAGAGAGAGAGAGAGAGAGAGATATAAAAATATATATACTATATTTTCAATACTATTGGAGGTTTCTGGCCTTTTTCGCTTTGGTTCGCTGTATGGTATATGTATTCAAAGTGTATGTAAATTAGTTATTACAAACTTAGTATAGGAGATAAGGAAATTGAACATAGAATAGGCTGCGTTAGAGTTTCGACAAACACCGCAAATAACTACAAAACTATTCGAGTTATGTTCTTAAATAGCTTTGTCAGATCGAGACTTTCGTATGGATGTCATGCAAAAACCTGTTCAGAAACATCTAAACTGTCTTTTGTTTACAAACGCTTTCTAAGATCAATGGTTAAAATGGTTTTGAGCGAGTGAAGCTTCTAGGTTTTAGTGAAAGTCATATTTCTTCGCACCTTGTAGACTGGCGCGATAGTATCACAAAGAACTGTACCAACAACAGAATTTACATCATTTGATAAATTTCAACAGCAGTAACAATTAAATGGGATAACACGTGTAACTGGAAAAGAAAATGACATAATCAAGATGTTGGCTTTGCCAACTACTTTAAATAAAAGGAAACCCCCATCGATAATAAAAAAAAACGTGATAAAAGCAACTGACTTGAGAAACTTATTTTCCTGAAAAATTCTTTTAAGAGATCAGTCAGTTAAAAGCCATACGTGATACACTCTTGAAGGCTCATGTCTTTTTCGATCCATAATTGACCAGACAGAAAATTTTCCCGCAGTAGTTTGCCATGTCTTTTTGAGATAGACTGATTACCAACCAAGGCTATAGAATCCAATCTGTCCTGCTATTCAACACATTGCTGGAGGGAGAAGAAATGGGTTAACCTTTCCCAAGGGTAGTTACGCGTAAGTGAATGCAAATAATTCAACTGGAATTCGAACCAGGATCACCGGTTTCTCATTCTAAACCGTTATCCACTGCATCACAACGCACGTCTTAAGAGATAGATTTAATAAATTTCAAGCCTCACGTAGTACAAGCTACTCGGTCAATGAATGTCAAAAGTTTCCTTATATGGAAGCCATTATCCTTATAAGGATTACTATTATTAATCTGTGTTATTAAATATTTCAATGCTTCCCAGACAACTATTACAGTGATGACTTTGTTCCTCACCAACTGTTCAACATTTATGCTTAGTGCCATAGTAAGCATAGTTGTCTCCGTCATTGGCATCGACCGTCTTTTCAGGCGACCATGAGGCATCGACCGTCTTTTCAGGCGACCATGAGGCATCGACCGTCTTTTCAGGCGACCATGAGGCATCGACCGTCTTTTCAGGCGACCATGAGGCATCGACCGTCTTTTCAGGCGACCATGAGGCATCGACCGTCTTTTCAGGCGACCATGAGGCATCGACCGTCTTTTCAGGCGACCATGATCGGTTCCTCTTGGGTACTTGTGCGGCATACTTTCACACAACTAGATTATTTGAAAAGATCTTCAGAGGTAGAATTCTGTACTGCGATATCTTCGACGACGTTCCACGTATCTGCTGAACAGTCTTTGCTTCTGTGATGAGAAACCGTACCTTAACTATATCATAACAGGCGATGAAAAGTGGGTGATTTACGACACTGTTCATAGCAAAGGTAAGGATAAATGGCAAGGTTAAATCTCCACATTTGGCACCAGAATCTGAGCTCCATTAAAGGAGGGCTCTTTTTGACGTCCAGCAGCTACAACGTGTCCATAATGTAAAAAAAAAGTTTTCTCCTCCATGGCAATCATTATCTTCATCCTTAGACAATCCCACCCAACAGAACACGTTCAAGGATGGCTGTACTTAGATCTCTACTATACGAGTCTCGAGTAATTGTGTGTGGATACGTCAGTTTACTATTTAAAGATCCTGCTTGTTCGTTTCGGAATTCCAACCTTGTTTCTCAGTAAGCGTATGATAAGCTTTCATTAATATATTTAGAGCGGTGAAAATGCGAAGAGGTAGACAAACAACGCTTTCAACTCACGAAATAGTCTTGAGATTTGGTTGGCAATTTTCTTTGAAATGGCGTCAACCGGATCTAGTGCCGACTATCCACGTCTTTATCCACCATAGAAAGAAGTGCATGACATCTGTTATGGTGCCTATCTATAGAAAAGGACTCTTCCTCCGTCAATACATTTTAACCTGCATGACTTCCGGGGAGACAGTCGGGAGGCAGTCGGGAAGCAGTCGGGAGGCAGTCGTGAGACAATCAAGACGCAGTGTAACTATACAGTTCGGACGTACACTTCTATTTGCTGATTACTAAAACTCTTACTTTTTGTATATATGCTCTGTTACTCCAAAGCACTGGTTGAACCTACCTTTTTCTTTCCGTGTCTTTCTTCCTGGCCCTAACTGGCCACAACAACGTCCACTCTCAGCACCAGGGCTAAATCTTCCTTGTTTCTCTTTAGTGCAGTGAAGCTGTGCAGAGTTCACAGCAAACAAGTTCAATGGGAATACAAGGCTCCATACAGAAAAATTAAGAGTGGGAGAAATTTTGACACTCGGTTAGTCTGCTTTGTTGTTTCCGACATATTCACTTGAGCGTCGTCAACACCTTCTTACCTTTTTCGATCGACACAAAAACGTTTTTGGCTGGGAAAACGTTCTCTAATGAAAACCAAATTAAACTACTTGCTGAGACATCTAAACTTGAGGAATTTTTACTTAGAAAAGAGATACCTGATTTAAGTATTTGCTGAGACATCGAGACTTGAGGAATTCTTTGATTAAAAAAAAGGCTAATTCCAGTGTTTGCCGAGACATCCAAACTTAAGGGATTAATAGCTTATAAAGAGATGCCTGATTCTAGTGATTGTCGAGAATTTCCTAACTTGACGAATTCTTTGCTTAGGGATGGCTGACTCAAGTGTTTACCGAGATATCAAAACTTGAAAAATTCTTTGCTTAAAAAGAGATGCCTGATTTAAGTGTTTGTCGAGACATTCAAACTTGAGCCATTCTTTGCCTAAAAAAGAGATGCCTGATTTAAGTATTTGCCGAGAGATCCAAATTTGAGGAATTTCTCGCTTAAAAAAGAGATGCCTGATGAAAGTGCTTGCCGAGACATCCAAACTTGGAGAAACCCTCGCTTAAAAAGGAGATGCCTGGTTCAAATGTTTGCTGGGACATCAAAACTTGAGAAGCTCCTTGCTTAAAAGAAAAAGCGATACACATCTTCATCGCTTTTCCCTAATTTATTCCCGATTAATAGTTTTTTTTATTCATTTCACCACAAGCCCAACAATAAAGCCAGTAAGACGAAAGAGGGTCTTGAGTGATAGAGAATATAAGAAAAAGAATACTATTAAAGAGGGGGAGAGAGAGGGAGAGACACAGACACAGACTGGGTGAGATAGAGAGACAGAAAGAGACAGAGAGAGGGAGAGAAACAGAGACAAAGTGAAAGAGAAAGAGAGAGAGAGAGAGAATAATAAAAGAACAAGGATTAAGAAAACAGAAAATAACGATTGACATTGCATTTAAATTTTTGAAGAAGAAAGTTGATTGGTGTTGGGGATCACCTATTGCACAATAGATGGACTCGTCCAAGGTGTACATATAACCCTGCCTACAGAGAACAGCGAGTGTCTGTCACCGAGGTTTTTCTTGCTGCGACGGCATTTCTCACTGTCAGCTCTCTGTCTTCGGGCATAGGGCGCTCTCTACTTCCGAGCAGAGAGCACTAACCCAGTCGTGGTTCAGCCGAAGGGTAGAAGCACGACTGGGGAAAAATAGGTATTTTTGGCCGGGCCATATAGCCCGGAAATCCCAGTTATAAAAACTGACCATGTGTCACATGTTGCCCTTACTGGGAGGGACAGCTAAATATAGTCTGTCACCGAGATTTTTCTTGCTGCGACGGCATTTCTCACTGAGCAGAGAGCACTAACCCATCGTGGTTAAGCCGAAGGGTAGAAGCACGACTGGGGAAAAATAGACAGGTATTTTTTGGCTGGGCCATATAGCCCGGAAATTCCCACTCATAACTGACCATGTGTCACATGTTGCCCTTAGTGGGAGGGACAGCTAAATATAGTGATTGTCACAGTGAGTATTAGAGAGAGTGCGTAGCAGAAGTTGAGTAGTTAGACCGCCGCTAGTTGGTCAGTAAGAATATAGACTCATTACCCGGACTTACTTCTTCTCTACAAGATTGTATATATTGATTCCTACTAACAGTATTCCTAGTATTCCTGAATTGTCTAACCCGTGTTCCAGGCTGTATATATTTTGTTCAATATAACTTAAATTTTATCTCTCCATATCTGTTTATGTTGTGATTATTTTGTGTGTTTTCTAACAAGAATCCGCAACAATTAGGAAGCAAGAAGCCGGAAGAGAGTTTCACAGAAGTGAGAAATGCGGTAGAAGAAACTGTTAGCAGAGAACTTACGGCTACAGCTAGACATTCCAATAGGAAAGTGATAAGACCATGCCGCCGATCTAGTACTACGCTTAAATTTATAAAGTCTAGGTACCATCGGGGAAAGTTCATCAGAACAATTGCCATGAAAATACTTATAGAAAAGGCACAGGGAGGCAATTATCTCTTTCTGATTTTATGTATAACTGAAATTTTTGTTTTCATTCTCCTTAATACTTCCGCACTGCTTACGTGCTCAGACTATGGTATTCTCAGTATCCTTTTGTAGAACCATATCTCTGTTTTTTTAATCACTCCACCCCAAGCAAGGCGATGACGCCACTTAGACTTGAGATGCTTTTTGAAGTGAAAAAAGAGAAGCTAGAAGGGTTTTAAGGCATTTTTTTAAATGTTCGGTTTTAGTGAAAATGTTGATTTAGATTTTGATAAAAAACTTTGTTAATTTTTTTTTAAATTGAAAATGCTTTCTAGTTTTGTATTTTAAAAAATGGTAATAATTTTTCCTTCAAAAACGTGTTATGGCAACAATTTTTTTTCCTTCAAAAATGTATTTTTCATAATATTTTCCCTTCAAAAATGTATATTTTTCCATAAAAGTCTATTCTTATACTTTCATAGTGCTTTGACCCCAGTTTGAGGGTTAACAATTTGCCCATAGCTGAGACCCTAACAGGTGCTACCGCTCTGGGTTAGGGTAAACCTGGGAACAACAGTAATTAAGAGATGGTTCCATACTCCTCACAACCTCCCAATCCCTTGCTGCCGGATGCAGTTTGCCGTCATACCCAGGACCAGAATATTATCTAGAATTAGTATTTATAAATTGTAATGAGTATAATGTAAGGGTGACCTTTCTGGATATCTAGAAGAAACTAGAAACCTAGTCCTGAACAGGAAACAAATAAACCTCTACTCCTGTTCAAAATATTGCAAAGTGTAGGGGCCTCAGTGATGTTTATCAAATTGGCCTTGTGCCAAGCACAACCGAAGTTCCCACAATTTAAAATGTCAGACGGTTGAAAGAACAAGTGTTTTGTCTGTAAAATAAGTGGAATTTTATTAACTGAGAAGAATAACAAATTTATAAGAAGTATAATGTTCAAATTGAAAAAATATACAGAGTTAATTAATTTGTAAGAGTTAAATGTTCAAAGAGAAAATGTACGTAATTAAATGTTCCAGAGAAATAGTAGCAAAGAGTTAAATAAATCCAGAGTTTATAGTTGTAAGTAGCAGAATGTGTGTATGTAGAGAGATTAACAGGTTACTAATGAAGTCTGTGTTCCTTTCCTTTTATTTATGGCCGGCGAGAAAGTGAAAAGGAAGGTGAAGCTATAAAAGAAAATGGTACTTATCGAAGTTAATTTTTAGGAGTCAGTTGAAGTATCTTGTTGTTGTTGTCGTCGTTGATGGTGTGTGAGTGAAGACGAAGAAAAGAAAATAAGAAGGAGATGAAGAACGAATGTATGTCGATGAGACATGACAGATTCAGCGTCTTTAAATTTCTCGCTTACATTGTGACAAGGTCCTTATAAGATTCCTGCTCGAATCGGACTGTCTTTGGCCGGTCAAGAGACGTGGATAAGTACTTAGATCAGGTCACATGGCCGGCTCGAACCGCATACCCATTTTTTATGTGTTAAAAAAAATTGATGGGGGTCATAGTTCAATTTGATATTTCCTATTCAATCAGAATAGGAAATAATTTTCACACCGGCTTGTGAAATTTACCTTGGTCTGTTATTTTTCAAAATGTTTTCAGTCATTCTGATTCGATTTTGCAGGTTTGCAAATCCTACTTTTTGTGTTTCAGTTAATTGTCAAATGATATAGGATTTGTATCCTATGTGGTGCATTGGATATCGACTCGGAACGAGAAATCGGGGAGCCGAGTTCGAATTCCAGCCGAATTCATTGCATTCACTTACGCGCAAATACCCTTGGGAAAGGTATTAATCCGTTTATTCCTTCCAGTTATGGGTTAAATAACAGGACAGATTGGGTTCTATAGCCTTGGTCGGCAACCAGTCTACCGCAGAAAGCGATGGCAACCTACTCCAGGATAATCTATTACCCAGTCAGTTATGTCTCGAAAGAGACATAATCGCCCAAGCATGTATTACGTATGGCACTTAACTGACTGATCCCATAAGTGAGAACCGGACGATAGGCGACACTACCTACTCATGTTGCCTCGAGCTTTCTCTTCATTTTTAAAGAAAAGGCTATATGAAAATGAATTCTGGAAAAAGAGGATTGATATTACATAATTCAGCACGTTTTTCTCAGTTTCTAATTGTTTTATTGTTTCTTAATATTTTGTTTACTTTTTGGAAATCATTTATTGCTATTCCAATGTGCCTTTGGATACCGGTGTCACAATTTCCTTCATCTGTTAAAACATTGCCCCAGATATTTAAACTTCTTTACTTGTGTTTATTATTATTATTATTATTATGTCATTTTTTCATCATATTTCGATTTCTGCTTTGGTCTCATTACCAACCAAGTCTGCAGGGAGACCTAAGGCAGGTCGTGGCGTGTTGTTATGACTGCATTTCATGTTTTTCTATCTTCCCTATCATCCCTAGCATTACATAGATAAAGTTTTCCTTAGTGTGTGGGCTGTACTTAATAGGACAATTTTTTGTATATCTCTTAAGCTGGGGTTTCCAGGGATTCTTTCAATGTGTTGTTTTGTTCCATTTTTTATCATTCCAAGTGCACCTACTATCACTGGCACAACTCTTGTTTTCAATTTCCACATTTTTTCTTTTTCAATTTCCAGGTCTTTATATTTTGACAGTTTTTCAAATTCCTTGATTGCTATTATTATTATTATTATTATTATTATTATTATTATTATTATAATATTATTATTGCTATTATTATTATTATTATTATTATTATTATTCTCCAGTTATTACACTCGATTATTCGACTGCCTTCAATATCAGTGTTAAGTGCCATATGTAATATACGCTTGGGCGATCATGTCTTCAAAGAGACATGACTGACTGGGCAGAACATTTTCCCGAAGTAGATTGACATTACTTTCTGCGGTAGACTTGTTGCCAGCCAAGGCTATAGAACTCAATCTGTCCTGTTATTTAACCCATAACTGGAGGGAAGAGGCAGGTTAATACCTTTTCCAAGGGTATTTGTGCGTAAGTGAATAAATTCAACTGGAATTCGAACTCGACTATCCGATTTCTCGTTCTGGGTCGATATCCACTGCACCACAACGCACATCCACAACCACAACGCACCTCCGCAAAATGCTCTTTTTATCAGGATTTATAGACGATCGACGAGTCTACCTCGTTCGCAAAGATGGATAGGAAACGTAAATTGAGCAAACAACTGCCGCTCTCTATTCAAGAAGCCACAATGCGGCAAAAGCGGAAATGGAATTGACAAGACGTTGATGACTGACAGGAAGTGAGTCAGCAAACAATCAGCAGAGATACATCAATAATAAAATTCTTCTTCTTCTTCTTCTTCTTCTTCTTCTTCTTCTTCTTCTTCTTCTTCTTCAGTAGGCCGTTTTCCTTCAGGGCGTTAGTGATCATGTCTCTTCACGATTTTCTGTCATTTGAAGCTCTTGCTCGTCGTCCTGGATATGACTAGGTTTTCAGAAGCGTTGATTCACCTCAATTAATGTTGCTTCCAAGGCAACCTTGACCCGGGGTGATAAATTCTGTTATGATCCCAGCTATGGGCAAATAGTTTAAACCCGTACTGAGGTCAAAACATTATGAAAGTGTAAAAAATTATAGTAAAGTAAACATACCAGCAATACATTTTCATCGTAAAAAAATTACCAGTAAAATATTTTTTGTAAAAAAAAAGTAAATGTAGCCAGTAATACATTTCTTTAAGGAAAGAAAAATATTAACAGCAATACATTTTGAAAAAAACAAAAAAATACTACAGCTCCTAAGAAAATTAAATAGTTCCATAAGTAGTCATTTTCTAAGCGTAACTTAGATATGGTACAAGGCCGAAAGCTTGAAGAACCCACTCAGGATCACTATTCAGTCATAATTAACAGACAATCGTTCCTCCCACCCATTAACATGGATCAGGCTTCTCTCCCTGAAAGTAAAATACTGCGCCTCCTCGGATTAACTCTCACATCAGACCTTAAGTGGAATAACTATATAGAATCCATAGCTAGATCCGCTGTTAGGAAAGTCGGTTCTCTGTGTAGGACCAGGAAGTTTTTCCCGTCCGAAACAATCTTACACACATACAAATCTACCATCCGCCCGTGCATTGAATATTGCTGCCATATCTGGTTGGGTGCTCCTGCTATCCACCTAGGTGTCCTCGACCAAATCTAACGGAGAATCTGTAATGTGATCGTTCCCGACTTGGCAGCTAGGATACAGTCGCTTTCTCACCGACGCAGTGTGGCTTCCCTGTGTCTCTTCTACAAACACTTTCACAGCATTTGCTCCGATGAACTTAGCTCACTGGTACCCCTATATATGAATTTCCTCGAGCCACAAGATTAGCAACTAGGTTCCACCCTTTTACTGTGAAACCGATAAATTCTAAACGCAAATTCCACTCCAGCAGCTTCTCGCACTTCCCGCATGTGGAACTCCCTTCTGCATACTTGCTTTCCCGACAGCTATAATCTTCAAGAATTCAAATGTAAAGTCAATAGTCACCTCACTAACTTACATCCTCTCTGTCATGCTTTTTTCTCCGTCCACCCACTCATCAGTAATTTCTTCCTTCTCATACTCTCTTCCTGACACCCTCTGTAACCTGTCACTCTTTCTCATAACATTCCTCATATATAACCCCCTGCACAACAGTGGCAATAAAATGCCTTGCTTGGGGCCACACGATTATAATTTTTTTTTTAATTGATTTAACGGAGACAAGATGATGAAAATCATCCATAAGTAGTCGAAATGTCGCTAAACAAAGAAATATACTCTAGCTCGCAAGGTAGGTTATGCGTTTTCTACCTTAATCGATCGTTCTTTTAATCTGCCCTGTGACTATCAGATTTTCCAAGGCACCTTTCCTCATTATGTGCTCTAAAAATGTCAACTGTCTCTTTCTAGTGTTAAGTATCAGTATACATTTTTTGTTTCCATTTTCTCTAGAACTTCGTCGTGTCTCACATGTTCAGTTCATAGTATTCCCAGTATAAATCTATAGAATCAGTCTTTCTTTCGTTCGTTCGTTCGTTCGTTCGTTCGTTCGTTTTTTAACGTTTTTTTTTTTTCGCCTGCACCTCTCCAAAACCTTGTCGTTGCTCACATGTTCGGTTCATGTATCCTCAGCATCCTTCTGTAGAACTATATTTCTGTTGCTTCGAGTCCCTCCATCTTCGAAGTGATTGAGCCGGATGAATTAAGACACTCCTAAAAGGTGCTTACTTATAGAATGTCAACATCTTATGTCATTATTTTATTATCGAGTGACATGCATTTCTTTCTTTCTTTCTTTCTTTCTTTCTTTCTTTCATTTACGTTTTTTCTTTTCTCCATTGTAGTTTCTTTCTTTCTTTCTTTCTTTTACGTTTTTCCTTTTCTTCTCTCTATTGTTTTCCTTCCTTCTTTCTTTCTTTCTTTCTTTCTTTTTTTCTTTTTTCTTTCTTTCTTTTACGTTTTTTTTTTTCGCTTGCACCTCACCAAAACCTTGTCGTTTCTCACATGTTCGGTTCATGTATCCTCAGCATCCTTCTGTAGAACTATATTTCTGTTGCTTCGAGTCCCTCCATCTTTGAAAAAATTGAGCCGAACGAATTAAGTCACTCCTAAATGGTATTTACTTAAAGAATGTCAACATCTTATGTCATTATTTTATTATCGAGTGACATGCATTTCTTTCTTTCTTTCTTTCTTTCTTTTTCCGTTGCCAAACGGCGTCAGTCTCAGTAAATAACAAGTTTTCCTCCCTATAATATTATGGTTAACGATATAATCTCATTACGACTGAATAGTGAATCCAATCCTCACTAAGAACGTCATTCTCGTAGCCTTGTGCCAGACTAAGCAAAATGACATCATACTCCCCTTTTAGGAATGCGTATAATTCAAATGCGCGCCAGCGTGTCTATAATATGAAACAACAATGTTTTCTCTTTAAGAGGACTTTAGTCTCGCTGACGACGACGACGACCATGACTATGAGGCCAAGGTCAGGTGGCTTGAAACATGAATGGCGGTAAACGGATGGAGGCAGGAAGAACAACAAATTCGTTCGCTGACATTTTATTGTTCGCTTCGACCGTCCCTCTCCAGCTGTCGACAGCGAAACAAGACACGACGCCGGCGAATACACTCAAGGTGCGAGCAGGCAACAACGTGAAGTTCACCCTGCTACACACGTCAAAACACACACACGCGTATTAAAAATTGCTTGCGCAGACGGGGTAGGAGACGGTGGTCATAGTCGCGAGCCTCGGTGTCTAAAGCTAGACTAGTACGACACAACGCCTGAAGTGCAAAACACACAGCAAGGGGCAAATTTTTTACAGCAATGATCGCCTCTGAATTGATTGATTTGTTTTCTATGCCTTTCAAACCTTCACAGATTGTTTAAAGCAAGAGAATATTTTTAGATTGTAAGATTTTTATTTATATATATTTAATGATGCAAGTCTTTCTGTTTAACCCATAGCTGGGAAAGAAAAAGAGGTCCTTACGTATTATCGGGAGGACCTTTGATTTTTACTTTTTCTTTTTTTTCCCCGCTTATAACACCAAGGAACTGGAAAAATCAGGCTTTCATCACCTCAACGTCAACCACAAGTACAACTTTGTGGATTCGAACACCGGGGCTCATACGCAGACAGTGGAACGCCTATGGGGATCGACAAAGTGGCGAAACAAGAAGCACTGTGGCACTGCACGTCACCATTTGGAGTCGTATTTGGCCGAATTCATGTGGCGGAAGCATGTTGCCTGTACTGATGTCTTTGAGTCACTTTTGGAAGCAATTGCGACGTTCTGGCCTCCGGAATTACAAATGTAATGTTATTTTATTGTTTTAACCGTTTCAATAAATAATTTACTTTAATTTTTGAGTCGTTTTTTTAAAGGTCCTCCCGATAATACGTAAGCACCGAAAAAGAGCTGTATTCAAACCTAAACAGAATTTGATAAAGAAATTATCATGTGAATATAAAAGGGGGAACAGTTTTATATTACAATTAATATATAAACTGATCTGTCACTTGTGGCCACTAGTTTCTGCAGATCTATATTAAAATTCAAGTGAATGTAAATAAATCTAAAAAGCATGCCTGTGTTTGATTACTTGATTGATTAGTTTGTTTTTTTTTTACGGCTAACCAACCCTGTGCAGGTTATTTAAAGCCAGGAAAATATTTTTACGTTGTTCTAAATTTTTCTTCAGAGATGATAATCGTTGTAGCAGTGATACACAAGACTTACTAATTAACTTATAGCTGAGGGGAGGTGACTTCATACCTTTCCGAGAGGTACGCGTAGGTGAATATGGTGAACCTAACGGTAATGGCTTTCTAAGCGTAGCTTAGCTGTGGTCAGTCAGTTAGGTAAGTGTCATACGTGATACACGCTTGGGTGATCATGTCTCGAAAGAGACATGACTGACTGGGCAGAAGATTATCCCGCAGTAGGTTGCCATTGCTTTCTGCGGTAGACTGGTTGCCGACCAAGGCTACAGAACCCAATCTGTACTGTTATTTGACTCATAGCTAGAGCAGGAAGTGATGTATTATATTTTTAAGTATTAATTACGAGAGGATCAGTTTATTACTTCATAATAATATAAAATTGATCCCCCACTTTATGCCCAGTAAAAGCCTTAATCATGTTTCCAACTATTATATTCAGTCAATCAGTTAAATGCCAAACGTGATACACGCTTGGGCGATCATGTCTCGAAAGAGACATGACTGACTGGGCAGAAGATTATCCCGCAGTAGGTTGCCATTGCTTTCTGCGGTAGACTGGTTGCCGACTAAGGCTACAGAACCCAATCTGTCCTGTTATTTAACCCATAACTGGAAGGAAGAGACGGATTAATACCTTTCCCAAGGGTATTTGTGCGTAAGTGGTACTGAGCCGAATATACAAGGGGCACCCAGTGAGGATCAAACTCACTATTTATTCGTAATTGATATAGCGAGACAAGTTTACTAACCATTGCACCACGTTGAAGTGCCTCTCGAATGCTCAGTAATTTTTCGGCACTCATCTTAAATGTAGATTTATTGCAAATCGAATTACAATCGTGGCATGAGGCTGAAGAAGGGTTGGGTGGGGCTGGTCTACACTTCTTCTATGTGCCGTGTCTCCCCAGGAAGTAGGCGATCAAGGCTTTCCACATCCTCCTTTCCCTAGTAGCTCTTAACACGCGTTCTCCTGTTACTCCTCCAAAATCTCGCTCTTTCATCCATTTGCTCAAGCCTATCAAGTATGTTACGTGTTGCTTTCCTCAGTCTCTCTTTGCATCTATGTGACCTGGGAGTATCAGATTCTCCAAGTCCTCTTTCCTCATTATATGTCCCTCCCGTCTCTCTCTTTCTACTGTTACATCTCATCGTTTTCCAACGTTACCTGCATTCTGTCTACTCCCCCTCCATCACTATTTCCTTTCTTCTCCATATTCTCTTCTTCCTCCTCCTCTTTTCTTTCTCTCTTTACTTTCACTCCCCTTCGCTTCCCATTATCTTCCCTCCACCACTTCTCTCATCCTCTCATCTCTCTCTTTCTATTGCTACATCATCATGTCCAACGTTTCCTCCGCTCTGTCTACTCCCCCTCCCTCACTATTTCCTTTCTTCTCCATATTCTCTTCTTCTTACTCCTCTCCATATTCTCTTCTTCTTTCTCTCTTTACTTTCTCTCCCTTCCCTTCCCATTATCTTCCTTCCACCACTTCTCTCATCCTCTCTTCCTGGGTTCCTCCTCGCCCAGCGGCAGAGAGTCTGACAAGGTACAAATTCGAGTGGAGCTCTGTCTCTGAACTCTGAGCTGGGCAAATCTTGACCCTTGGTCCGAGTGTCCCGACATAAATCCCGAATTTGTGTCATAGCCCGTATCAGTGAAAAGACTTCACACGAACACGAAACTGTCAGTCGAGCACTCTGTCTTTGGGCAGTGAATGACTCAGTTGGGGCACGCCTGAGAAAGACAGACAAGCTATCTGTTTTCAGGCAGAGGTTGACTCGACTATTTATTATTATTATTTCCTTTGATTACTGTTCTGTACACATTTCATCCTGGGTCCCAACCAAAGATCTAAGACCAGAAATGTTAGCCTGCCGTTTTCGCTGATCATTTTTATAAAGAAATAAAAATAAATAAATACAAAACAATCGAAGGGGAGGCACATTTACCATCGATAAAATCCTCCATAAGTTGTGTGCTGTACTTGTGAGAATTATTTTTTGTATTTATTGAAGTCTATCAGAACATTTTCTATTCAAACCCAGGGCTCCGGAGTTATCATGCCACATTTGTGAAAACTTTTTCTTCAAGATCCTTGTATTTTGATAGTTGATTTTTAAGATCTTCAAAGATATATTAAAGTCTGCAGAAAATGTCATGTCAATTAAAAAGCCCTTTCTGTTTTTGTTGCCTTTGATTATAACGGTGTCTCGGCGATTAGCTTTGATTGTTCTGCCTGTGTGTATTGTAAAGACCCATAAAATTGTAACTGGTCCTATCTCTATAACCGGTCTAGGTGGTGTTCATACCAATTTCTTGCAGTTTCCTTTCCATCTGCAGGGAATTCCATGTCAATAAGAAAGCCCATTCTTTTCTTGTAGTATTTGATCACGATGATTCGCTTTGATTGTTCTGTCTGTGTGTATTGTAAAGACCCATAAATGTTTTACAGGTTTGCAACCGGGTCTGGGTGGTGTTCATACTAATTTCTTGCGGTCTCCTTTTCATAAAAACTGCAGTTTTAGCAGTGAAGATATTAGCCCACAATGCCATGCTGATTTTTATAGTCGGCAGATGTTATTACTGTGAAACCTGATGTTCAACTGTCTCTGGATATTTATCACAGAATCTTCTTTTCAGGTTAAAGCAGGTTTTCTGTATGTTTGCTTGATATATTATATTAGTTCGTTACAAAAATAATAGGATGTGGTGCAGTGGACAAATCGTCGAGCCGAGTTCGAATTCCAGTTGAATTTCCTTGCATTCACTTACGCACAAATACCCTTGGGAAAGGTATTAATCCGTCTCTTCCTTCCAGTTATGGGTTAAATAACAGGACAGATTGTGTTCTATAGATTTGGCTGGCAGCCAGTCGACCACAGAAAGCAACCTACTGCGGGATAATCTTCTTCCCAGTCAGTCATGTCTCTTTCGTGACATGATTGCCCAAAGCGTGTATCACGTATGGCACTTAACTGACTGACAAAAATAATGGCCAATTTCAGAAACATAATTTTCTTCTTGAAATATTAACCATAGAAATGTTGAAATGAAATAAACACGTGCCTTAAGCATATATGCACCACTGTCATCCATCGACGAGATTATTATTATTTTTTAATCATATCACCCCGAGCAAGGCGGTAACGCCACTGATGTGCAGGGGGCTACGTAAGAGTGAAGAGATTGGAAAAGAAAAAAACCGGAAACCACATACTTTCACAGCTTCTGCTCCGATGAACTTAGATCACTGGTGCCCCCTAAATACGAATTTGAACGAGATACTAGATTAGCAACTAGATCCCACCCTTTTACAGTGAAACCGATAAAATGCAGCCGTAACTTCTACTCCAACAGTTTCTTTCCTCGCACTTCCCGACTGTGGAATTCTCTTCCAAACGATTGCTTCCCCGACGGCTACAATCTCCAGGAGTTTAAATGTAAGGTCAATAGACACCTCGTAACACACTAACCTGCTCCCATTCTATCAAGCACTCTTCCCATCTGCCCGACCCTCATCCTCGCTATCCTTACTCATCTGTCACCTTTCTCCTGACATTCCCTATGTCTATCCACTCCTTCTCTTTACCTTCCCCTATGTAGCCCCATGCGCAATAGTGGCAGTGGAAGCCTTGCTTGGGGTGAGATGATTAAAAAAAAAAAAAACAAAAAAAAAACATCCTAAACAGGGAACAAGGGATGAGCCTCTTCACCTGTTCAATAGACGTGGGTGGAGTGTAAACCGAGCGATAGTTTAGTCTATCTACTCCAATTAAAATAGACGCTTACAGCACCTGGTATTCCCAAGCGGTCACCCATTTAAGTACTGACCAGGCTCGATGTTGCTTAATTTCGGTGATCGGACGAGAACCGGTGTATTCAACGTATTTCCTCGTTGATAAAAAAAAGTTATTGGCAACGAAATGCAACTAAATCTTTGAAAGGTGATTCCACTTCTTTGTTTGGACCTAAAATTTTACCATTTGAAAATGTGCTTAAGTGCTTAAAAAATATAATCAGTGGGCAAAAGATTAGAGGAATTGGTAAATTCGCGTATCCCAAGTCTTTGAAATTTTTGCAACGTCATTCTTGCAACATGTGGCTGCGCATTATCTTGGGACAGAATTGGTCGACGTCGATTCACCAATATAGGTTTCATTCTTTGCAGACGTGCACGCGTTTCAGCAGGTTGACTGTTGTAAAGCACTGCATTAATGTTCTGATTTGCTTCCTGAAAGCCGTAGTGGATAACACCAATATCAGACCACGAGACGGTCACTATAATCTTTTGCTGATACAACTTTGGCTTTGGGAAATGTTTAAGGGAATCATCACGATCAAATCATTGACCTGTCTAACACTTTCACTCTAGCCCCTCAATCTCCGGCGTTTTCATCTCTGAGGTGTCTACTCGGTCCTAACCGAAGATAAGGGGTTGGCCGTAAATCCTCTGAGCATCCGTAAATTTTTAAATTTTTCAGTGCGATCTCTACGACGACGATAATTCTCAAAGTTCTTGGGCGACTATGAAACTCTTCAAATCTTAAATCACTTTGTCGGGAAACCACTCAATCCGACTTCTTCACTAAAAACAGTTTCACATAATCATTTCATAATATTCTTCCTTGACCTTTCGTCGTCACCATTAGCAACAACATATACAATCTGCAACAAAAGCCCCCGTCTGAAACAACAGAACCAGGCCCAAAGTAAAAAATAAAATACATTTTACTTTCCTTTTTCATACAAAGACATCTTCGGTTAGGAGGTTGTTTGATCAGAGTTGTCAGCAACCCCATTCCATCGGAAAGACCCGATTTTACTCAACCGTACACTTCCACAGTTCTGGTCTGACTCACTTTTTTAGCATAACTACGCGTTTGTATAGAAAACCCGGCTGGTTATAACTGACCCTTGGCCATACTACTTCGCATGCGGTTATCACGGGGTTCTGGCTGCTTCAACCAAAATCATGTGAATTTCAGAGTTCCTTCTAGTTTACTCAGCTCTATTTCAATTTTTAATCGATAAAATTATTTCGTTCATTTCCATTGTCTTCTGATGACCCAGATTCAATGGGTACAACGTCTACTCTAGATCAGATTTCTCCATTGGTAAACAAAATGCGCTGGTTTAATTTTACTATTCAAATTTACTCTAAATTTTTTTAGTAAAAAATAAATGCGCGCACGTGTGTTAGACTCTCTCTCTCTCTCTCTCTCTCTCTCTCTCTCTCTCTCTCTCTCTCTCTCTCTCTCTCTCTGTGTCACACCTGATCGTTTACAGTTATCATAAAGGAGCCACTTTGCCTCACAAATTACTATTCGGCCAAAAAAGGGATCATTGATGTTACACAGAAAGATCATCGAGCACACTTCAAAACGCCTAAGTTCTTTATTTTCATTAAGATCATGAGGAACCCATTTATCGAACTTGTTTTTCTTGCCAATACTCTGCAAATGGCGTGAAACTGTTGCAGTACTAACACCAAGCGTCTGAGACATTTCTCTGGCACGTTGACGCAGGTATTACTCAACAACTGCTTGTAATTGTTCGGTGTCAAGACTGCATGATCGTCCGCTACCTTTTTCATCTTAAAGGCTATCATCACCAGTACGAAATTTATGGAACCACCTTCGTACTGTCCGATCACTTGTGAACCCATCTCCCCAGGCTCTGTTGATATTGGCAGAAGTTTGGGAGACACTGTGCCCACGTTTGCACTCATGCAAGAAAAGTAAACGAAGATCATGTTTTCTCATGTTCATAACTAAGGGCTTCCATATTTCAGGAACATTTCGGTCCGAAAATAACTTAAAAACTATTTAAAAAGCACACATTTTTTATTATGTATATCAAAATACCAAATATATTATATATAGTAAAATACCAAATATATTATATTTACCAAAATACCGAATGCATTATGTATACCAAAATGTACGTAATATATACCGTGCTTAAGAAATGATAATCAGTGGGTGAAAGCTCAGATGAATATGGAGGATGTGGCAAACTCTCGTGAGTCCGTGAGTCGATTTCGGTAAACTCGTTGTGGTGCAGTGGATATCGCCTTGGAATGAGAAATCGAGGAGCCGAGTTCGAATTCCAGTTGAATTCCATGCATTCACTTACGTGCAAATACTCTTGGGAAAAGTATTAATCCGTCTCTTCCCTCCATTTATGAGTTAAATAACAGGACAGATTGCATTCTATAGCTTTGGTTGGCAACCAGTTTACCGAAGAAAGTAATGGCAACTTACTGCGGGATAATCTTCCCAGTCACTCATGTCACTTTCGAGACTTGATCGCCCAAGCCTGTATCACGTATGGCACTTAACTGACTGAGTGTTATCATACTCAATGCTCCTATCACAAAAAGGGTATTCGTACAGCAGAATATTTGTAGTTTTATTTTGTCGTTGTTGTTGAAATGGTTTGTCAAAATACAACACTTCGAGCCGCCATTATTTTTGTAACAACTTAATAGTTATCAAGCATTGGTTTCATTCAGTAAAAATAAAAGCCTCGGTTTCATCTTTCATTCTGCACTACCTAACCTCTGATAGGTACGATTGTTAGTGTACATTAACTTATTGACCCTGAAGAGGCTTATATTGCCTTCGTTTCTGCATTTGGTACATTGCTTTTGCTTGAGCTTTCTTTTTTAAGTTCTTTTCCGTTGCAGCCAGTGTATTATGCTTTATTTTCACTTCTTCACCCACTTGAAATTCTCTTTTGAATTTGTTGGCTTCCTTTATTACTGAATAAAGTTTCTTATTTCTTTCATGTTCTTTGTCACAGATCATCATTCAGTTTTCTGTAGTTTCCAGGTCACTTTGAGGACCGATTGTTATAGTTTGTAAGACAGTTCTAGTTGAACTAATCCTCTGCCTCGTTCAGATCTGGGCACATACAGACGATCAACATCACTTTGACAATATTTTGACTACACTTAGGTAACAAGCTTTAATAAGTTCGCTTACTTCTCCCGACAAAAATAATTTTGCACTTATTGTATCTTGGAATCTATATTTTCTACTTTTTATCACCTCGGCTACTTTTCCCGACAAATGTATTTTCCAATTTTAAACAAATCTCTTCTCATCTGGAAAATCACTTAAGATTAATACCAGCCATCTGAAAATAGAGTTACACACCTACTTAAAATTCTCTTTTGAATTTGTTGACTTCCTTTATTACTGAATAAAGTTTCTTATTTCTTTCATGTTTTTTTTTTTATACATATTATCATCCAGTCTTCTGTAGTTTCCAGTTACTTTGAGGACCGATTGTTGTAGTTTTGTAAGAAACTTCTTGTTGAACTAATCCTCTGCATCCTTCGGATCTTCACACAAACAGACGATCAATGTCGGCCTTAAGATGATGTATACAGTGGCAAATGGAAAACTTTCTCTTTTTGACACCTATCTATTTAATGTCAAATATGGTTCAATTAAAGAAGTTGAAACTGTATTGCAACACATGGAAAACCAAAGTGTTTATGAATGATATGCTGTTTTGTGAATTCAACACCGTATTTAAAACCAGATGCACATGCCTGTGGTAGTCTTTTCTTCCTTTGGTATTATTCTTTCTCCACTGCTTACCCCTAGATATTTATACGCACTAAGTAACCTTTGTAGCACTAGGATGCTGGTCAGTCCTGGAATTGTACTTGCGTGATTTTCGATAAACCTTTTATCAAACCCAATATCCCTGTCACAACAGGTTATTCGTAGTTTGAAGTTTCCATATTTTTTCCTTTTTCAAAAATTATGAAAAAGAAAGCCAAGTACAAAGTTCTTGAACAGATGAATCAATGCTCGCAAGACAAATGTTTGCATGGCCAATATCCAGAACGTGCTATTAAAGTCGACGTTGATAAAGTTAATACTCATCGATGGTTACGAGCATCTGGATTATTGATGTTCTCATGTGCCACGTTTGTTCAGATTTCCAATTCAAGATTCTTGTATTTTGATATTTTTTTGAAAATCCTCAAAGTTTTTTGAAGATATCAATCTGAAGGGACTGCAATGTCAATAGACAAACAGATTCTGTTTTTGTGGTTTTATTATTATTATTATTATTATTGTTATTATTATTATTTCATTTTTCATCATATTTCGATTTCTGCTTTGGTCTCACTACCAACCAAGTCTGCGAGGAGACCTAAGGCAGGTAGTGGCGTGTTGTTATGGCTCCATTTCATGTTTTTCTATCTTCCCTATCATCCCCAGCATTACATAGATAACGTTTTCCTTAGTGTGTGGGCTGTACTTAATAAAACAATTTTTTGTATATCTCTTAAGCTGGGGTTTCCAGGGATTCTTTCAATGTGTTGTTTTGTTCCATTTTTTATCATTCCAAGTGCACCTACTATCACTGGCACAACTCTTGTTTTCAATTTCCACATTTTTTCTATTTCAATTTCCAGGTCTTTATATTTTGACAGTTTTTCAAATTCCTTGATTGCTATGTTACAATCCGCTGGACAAGCCATATCAATTAATAGACAAGTTTTCTCCTTCTGGTTTTTAACAATAATGTCTGGCCTGTTTGCTTCAATTTTTCTGTCTGTGTAGATGGTGTAATCCCATAGAATGGTTACATCTTCTATTTCTGTAACCGGTGCTGGGTGATGTTCATACCAGTGCTTGCCTACAGCTTTTCCATAATGTTTGCATATTGCCCAATGTAAATATTGCCCAACTCTATCGTGGCGATTTTTATATTCATTTGGGGCAAGCACAGAACAGCCTGAGATTAGGTGGTCTATTGTTTCTTGGTGTTTATCACAAAACCTGCATTTTGGATCCATATTATTATGCATAATATTTGCCTGAAAGTTTCTCGTGAAAAGACTTTGGTCTTGTGCTGCAAGAATAAAGCCTTCAGTTTCAGACTTTAATCCAGATGCACGTAACCATCGATGAGTATTAACTTTGTCAACATTGGATTTATTGGCACGTACTGGATATTGGCCATGCAGAGGTTTGTCTTACCAGCGCTGTTTCATCTGTTCAAGAGCTTTATCTTTGGCTTTCATTTTCATATTCTTTGCCGCAATAGCCGGCTCTTGGTTTCCGTTCTGCTTTTCTACAGAATCTACTAACTGTAAATCTTGTTTGAATTTACTGCCTTCTTTTATTATTGAATATTTTTTCTTTCTTTCTTCATGTTGCCTTACTAATTGTATCATCCAATCCTTTGTTGTTTCTATGTATGTTAGTAAGCCAATAGTTGTTGTCTTGTATGACAATTCCAGCTGAATAAGACCTCTTCCACCTTCTTTACGGGGTATGTATAGACGGTCTACATCAGCCTTTGGATGATGCATCTTATGCTTAGAAAGAAGCTTTCTTGTTTTAGCATCCATTCGCCTGATGTCGTTTAGAGTCCAGTTTAAGATGTTAAAGCTATATTGGACAACTGGGATTGCAAGGCTATTAATGGCCATAACTCTGTTCTGTGAATTTAATTCAGTTTTTAATATCATTCGTAGCCTTCTATAGTACTCTTTACGCACTATTTCTTTCATTTTTTATGGTGAATGTTTTCACTCTCATTTACACCTAGGTATTTATAAGCTTCTTCTGGTTTCAATTCTTTTATTGTTACAGCAGGGTCTAGGCTAATTGAGGATGTTTCTTGTATTGATCCACGTAAAACTATAGCTTTAGCACATTTATTCAAATTAAATTTCATTCCAATGTCTTCGCTGAAGCATTTTACAGTTTGCAGAAGACCTTCCAGCTCATTATCATTCTTAGCATATAACTTCAAGTCATCCACGTAAAATAGATGGCTTATTTTCTTTTGTCCTATTTTATAACCACATTCTGTCTTATTAAGTTGACTGGTTAGTGCTATTAATGATATGCAGAATAGTAAGGGAGATAAAGAATCACCTTGAAATATACCTCTTTTGATGTTTATTTCATTAGACTTATAGGTTCCATTTATACGATTGAGGTAAAGGGTTGTTTTCCATATAGACATGCACTGTTTGATGAAATTGATGATGACGGGCGATATCTTGTATATATTTAAAGTCTTTAAAATCCAGTCATGTGGCACACTATCGAATGCCTTTCGATAGTCTATCCAGGCTGTACTAAGATTTTTCTTTGTACTGTAGCAGTTTTCCAGGATCATTTTGTTAATCAGCAATTGGTCTTTACAACCATAACAGCCACGTTTGCACCCTTTTTGTTCAAGCGGTATCATTGGTATTTCTTATTTTTCTTCTTCTTCTTCTATACATATTTCCTTCCGGGTCCCAACCAGAGACATAAGGTCAGAAATAGTTTCATGACAGCTTCCAATGATTATTTTTGTAACAAAAAAGAAAAAAAAAGATGGCTCATATTTTACCTAGATGAAGATCTTTGTGATGTGGGAGCTGTACTTGTGAGTACAAATTTTTGTATTTCTTCATGGCATGGGCTACCAGGAATCCCTTTAATGAGTCTGTCAGAACCTTTTCTAATCAAACCGAAGGCTCCAACTACAAGTGAAATTATTGATGTTTTTGAGATTTATACTTAGCTTTCATTTTCATAATTTTGGATCCACATTATTATGTACTAGCAGTATAGCCCGGCGTTGTCCGGGTGTAATGAAAGCTTTAAAACTAATCAATGGTCCTGGAGCTCAGACTCTTTGGACGTTGGCACGAAAGACTAAAAAGCAATAGTTGTTTCCAGTTAAATCGAAACCGTTCACTGAAAGAAAAATGAATGGATGTAAGTCAAATTTTGAAGTTTGGTGAGAATCGGATAAAAATTATGGATTTGTATAAAGGACATACAGACAGATAAACAGACACACACACAAACATCTTGCCTTTTATAGATATATATTATCGATTTTCTGCACTCTTGTAAGAACTGCAACCTTGAAACTTCTGAATATCGTTTCTTATGTCTTTGTCTAGGAGTGTATCAAATTTGATTAAAATCGGACCACTCCTTCTATAACGCGATTTTTTCGATTATCGATTTTCGATATTTATCGGGGGTACCTCGACACAAAACCTAGCTAAGAACACTCGCAGACGCTTATAGTACAGCTGTGTAAATTTTCAAGAAAATCGGTTCAGCCGTTTCGAAATCTATAGGTAACGGATACACACACACACACACAGACGTGCACACACACATACACACACACAGACAAAGTTCCATTTATAAATAAGTTTAGATTAGGTAATATTTACCTGAAAGATTCTAGTGAAAAGACTTTGGTCTTGCGCAGCAAGAATAAAGCCTTCAGTCCCAGAATTTAATCCAGATGCATGTAACCATCGATGAGTATTAACTTTATCAACACTGGATTTATTAGCACGTTCTGGACATTGGCCATGCAGAGATTTGTCTTGCCAGCGTTGTTTAATCTGTTCAAGAGCTTTATCTTTGGCTTTCATTTTCATAATTTTTGATGCAACAGTTGGTTCTTTGGTTGTGTTTTGGTTTTCTACTGAATGTACTAAATGCAAATCTCTTTTGTATTTACAACCTTCTTTCATGATTGAATATTTTTTCTTTCTGGTTTCGTGTTGTTTGACTAATTTTATCATTTTCGTTGTTTCCAGGTATGTTATTATTATTATTATTATTATTATTATTATTATTATTATTATTATGTCATTTTTCATCATATTTCGATTTCTGCTATGTTCGCACTACCTACCAAGTCTGCGGGAAGACCTAAGGCAGATCGTGTTGTGTTGTTATGGCTCCATTTCATGTTTTTTCTTTCTCCTCTAACATCCCTAGCGTTACATAGATAAAGTTCTCAGTGTGTGGGTTGTACTTAACAAGACAATCTTTTGTATATCTCTTAAGCTGGGGTTTCCAGGGATTCTTTCAATGTGTCGTTTTGTTCCATTTTTATCATTCCAAGTGCACCTACTATCACTGGCACGATTCTTGTTATCAATTTCCACATTTTTTCTATTTCAATTTCTAGGTCTTTATATTTTGACAGTTTTTCGAATTCCTTGGTTCCTTTATTATTATGTCATTTTTCATCATATTTCGATTTCTGCTATGGTCGCACTACCAACCAAGTCTGCGGGAAGACCTAAGGCAGGTCGTGGCGTGTTGTTATGGCTCCATTTCATGGTTTTTTCTATCTTCCCCATCATCCCTAGCGTTACATAGACAAAGTTCTCCTTAGTGTGTGGGCTGTACTTAATAAAACAATTTTTTGTATATCTCTTAAGCTGGGGTTTCCAGGAATTTTTTCAATGTGTTGTTTTTATTATTATTATTATTATTATTATTATTATTATTATTATTATTATTATATGCAGTATATGAGCTTTGCTTGTCAGAACTAATTTTTTTTTATTTCCTGGTGAGATTGTGCAATCATATGGGTCTTTTCGGAATCCTTTCCAGGAGAAGAAATTTGTTGTTGTGGTTGTTATTATTATTATTATTATTATTTGTGATTTGTTACGAATTGTTATTTACTTTTTTGTAACATTTCCAGTTTAATTCAGATCCCACTGAACCGATCGTATTTCTCAGGCGACAGCTGTGACGACACCGAAGGGCTGTGATTCAGGTAACGAGAAAGATCCCATTGACGCACGCAAACTTAGGGCCAACCCACCAATATCGTAAGCACCTTTGGTATTTAGTGCTTAAGCGGGTGCGGAATGGGAGGGAGACGTTTGGCAAATGTCAAGAGGTGACAATATACATAGTTTGTTTTTTTTCTCTCTCTCTTTCTGCCTTATTTTCCCAGGGACTTTAAAAATGACCTTCGGACAAAGGTTACATGTCACAGCCACAAAGCTGCTACTGGACAAGTGGAAGTGTGTGGGCGCTCATGTCATTGTAAACCTCGACAGCAGAAGTAATTTTTGGCGTGGAGAAAGACGCTTATTGGTTGGGTATCGCGAAGACTGCTTGTTTTTTTTTTCTTTTCTTTTTCTTTTTTTTTTTTTTTTTTTTTTTTAGAAATGTTTTATTGGGGCCTGTTACCACTAAGATTGAAAAAGGCCAATCTCGAATAATATACACTAATAAAAATAGTGTAGACTGAGAGAGAGATAGAGTGAGTGAGAGAGTGCGTGGGAATGGGAGAGAGTGTGTAACAGAGTGAAAAGAGTGAGTGAGAGAGTGAAGGGATAGAGCTTAGGTAAGAGAATGAATGAGAGAAAGAAAGAGAAATAGAGTGAATAAAAGTGAAAGGGAAATAGAGTGCTCGACAGAGTTAGAGTGGGAGAGAGAAAAAAGACAGTGATAGAGACAGTGAATAACAGAGTGAAAGAGAGAGAGTGACAAGGAAGCGGGGGGGGGAGGGAGAGAATTAAGAGAATGAATGAGAGAAAGAAAAAGAATGAAAGAAAGTGAGAGTGAAACAGAGTGAATGACAAAGTAAGAGTGAGAGAGTTAATGGGAAAGAGAAAAAGAGAGTGTGAGATTAAGTGAATAAGAATGAGTAAAGGCGATAGGGTGACAGGGAAGGAGGAGGAGAATGAGCGTAAAAGAATGAATGAAAAAGAAAGAGAGTGCGAGCGAAAGATAGTGAATGAGAGAGTGAGTGAGAGAATTAAAATTGGGGAGAGAGAAAAAGATTGAGAGAGATTGAGAGAGAGTGAATGAAACAGATTTTGTAAGAGAGTGAAGGAGAGAGTGACTGAGAAGAGTGAAGAAGAAAGAAGAGTAAAAGAATGAGAGTGAGAAAAAAGACAGGGAATGAGAGTGTAAGAGAGTTAATTAGAGAGAGAGAGACAGACAGATAGACAGAGAGAGAGAGAGAGTGGAAATGAGAGAGGGAGTGAATGAAAAAGAGTGAATGAGAGAGAAAGGAAGAGAGTGAGACAGAGAGAGAAAGAGAGTGAATGAAAGAGAGAAAGATATTGGGAGGGAGTGAATAAGAGAGAGTGTAAATGAAATAGTGAGCGAGTAAACTAAAGAGAAAGCTAGAATGAAAGAGGCTTAATGATTAAGAGGCAGTAAAAATTACATTGGTACCCTAGTACCCTAGATAAGGGATGTGCATTATGATGCAGTGGATATCGACTCGGAACGAGAAATCGGGGAGCCGAGTTCGAATTCCAGTTGAATTCATTGCATTCACTTACGCGCAAATACCCTTGGGAAAGGTATTAATCCATATCTTCCTTCCAGTTATGGGTTAAATAACAGGACAGATTGGGTTCTATAGCCTTGGCTGGCAACCAGTCTACCGCAGAAAGTAATGGCAACTTACTGCGGGATAATCTTCTGCCCAGTCAATCATGTCTGTTTCGAGATATGATCGCCCAAACGTGTTTTACGTATGGCACTTAACTAACTAACTGACCCTAGATAAAAGATGTTCAGTCTTGAAGAACATGTACCAACAAAAGTTGATCAGTGTAAATATATTGAGAGGGAAAGAGAGTGAAAGAGAAAAGTGAATGAAAGAGAAGGAAACTGAGAGATAGAGACAATAAATGAGAGAGAGAAAGGGAATCATATGAGAGAAAGAGAGTGTGAGAGTAAGAGAATGAAAGTGTAATTGAACGAGAAAGACAGATAGAATGAGAGAGAGTGTGTGAATAGGGAGGAGAGAGAGTGAACGAGGGTGATTACACCACCCTTGAGAAGGCATGAATTCACCTTTTCCCCCTCCCACCGGCTCTCAGCTAATTAGTAGGATTTGAATCAATAAAAAATTATCTTAATATATGTATATCAAACAACAATTCTTACATTCTGTGACAGAGAGAGAAGTCTAACACATGCACCCACACGTTACACACACACATACGCGTTTAAAGGGTTAAATATTCCTAGCACCTGAAGAAGACCGAAACGTCGTAGACGTGGCAATATTATTATTATTATTTTTTTATTAAAATTGGAGTAAATTGAACAGGGAAATTAAACAAGTGAAATCTGATCTAGGTAGAAGTTGTGGCCATTGAATCTGGGTCATTAGAAGACAATGGAAATGAACGAAATAATTTTTATCGAGTAAAAATTGAAATAGAGGTAAGCAAGCAAGAAGAACTTTGCAGTTCACATTATTTTGGCTGTGGCAGCCAGAACTCTGATAAACGCGTGATGGCCAATGATCAGTTAAAACCCTCCGGGTTTCCTATATAAACGCGTAGTTATGCTGAAAAAGAGAGTCGGACCACAAACGTAGAAGCGTACAGTTGAGTAAGATCGGGTCTCTCCGATGGAGTGAGTTTGCTGACAACTCCGATCAAACAACCTCCCAACCGAAGATGAAAAAGGAAAATTAAATATATTTTATATTTTACTTACATTTGGGTCTGGTCCTATTGTTTGAGACGGAGGTTTTTCTTGCAGATTGTATTTGTTGTTGCTGACGGTAACGACGAAAGGACAAGGAAGAAGATTATGAAATGATTATATGAAACTGATTTTTGTGAAGAAGTCGGATTGAGTGGTCCCCGACAAAGTAATTTATAATTTAAAAAGTTTAATCGTCGCCCCGAATTTGTTGCAGAGTTTTTAAATTTAATAATCACCGAAGGACTTTCAGAAGTATCGTCATCGTAGCGGTCGCATTGAAAAATCGCTAAGTATATGAAACTTAAGGTTTGTCACCAGCCCGACAACATCGGAATTGCATCATCTGTCGTTTTGTACCAGCACCTTTGAAAGGCACCGTGGTCCCAGCGTTTTATTTGAGAAGAACTGTCTTCGTCAAAAGAGTCTGAAGAACATTTTCGAAAAGAGTTATATATCTTCTGAGAGAATTTAACAAGTTAACCATACACACTCTCTGTGTGTCTAGAATCCAGTGTGTGAGTTGTTATGCTAAAAGCTTTTACTTTCTGTAACCCTTTTCTTTTTCTACTATTCTTTTCTTATATATAAAAGACATTAACAGTTCAACCATTGAACAGTTGTTTGTTCGATTTTCTGCGGATATTAATTTTTTTCCTTTTGTTTATTTTTGCTTCATTCTAAATTGTTTAACACAGATCCCCCAGCCGTGTCTACATCTTCAGTCGACCGTGAACAACAGCACTTCAGCTTTTTGGATCAAATAATCACAACGTGGGCAGGAAGTAGGAGTAAACTAGCGCACGGGTCGAATAATCTCGGATGTTCATGGGGTCTACGGTCAACCCTTTAAGTTCGGTTAGTACGGAATAGACACCTCAACCCGAAGAGGAAGACGCCGGAAGTGTAGAGGGTAGGGTGGAAGAGTTTGATCTAGTGCACATTGACTAGAATAGGCACGTGGAGAGGAAGTGTTAAAATTCTAAAAAGTTTTAGGCTTTAAATAAACTTCAGAAAGGTTAATAAATCATAAAAAATGGATAAGTAGTATTTTTCCAAATTCCAACCCCCTCCTCTCTCTCTCTCTCTCTCTCTCGCAGATGGAATGTGGCAAGTCTCTCACTGCTCTATCGCTACTACTATAGAAAGTGCTCGGATGAACTGCATCTTCTTTTTTCACTAGGACTGACGTTCAGAACTAGGATCTACCATACTACTTACATAGAAGTAAACCACTCCCACTCCCTCTGTATTCCATTGGCGAGAGGTAAGTTCCGCTCAAAAAGCTTCTTCCTGCGAACCACTGTCCTGTCAAGAGGCTGTCTGCCCGATCACTACAATCTTGATCTGGTCATGTCGAGAGTCAACTGATATCTTCTCCTATCCATATAAACTACTCCTTAACGTAACCTCTACCTCAAGTGAACCACACTGTAATATACATATGCATATATAAAAACAAAAGAATAAGAACGAATAAAATAATTGCAACGATCAAAACATTAATTTAAAACAGTGCTCAAGATAAAAAATAGAGCAATGAATATTTATTATTAATTATTATGGTAGAACACGTGCAAACTACTACAAAATTGTAAATTTTCTTTTGACATTGAAAGAACAATGTCTCATCAGGTCGTTAATAATGATCATTATTAACGACCTGATGAGACAGTGTTCTTTCAATGTTGAAACAAAATGTACAAAGTAATAATTAATAACAATAATAGTAATAATAATAATAATAATAATAATAATAATAATAATATATATATATATATATATATATATATATATATTGTCTAAGTAGACTTTGGTCATAATAAAATTAGATCAGTGCACATTTGTATTAAAAAATGTTCAATACAATTATATTATAGAACTTTTTTTAATATTTTCCATTTGTAAACGAGTTATTTGTAATAAGTCGTTTACAAATGGAATATATATATATATATATATATATATATATATATTACAGGGCTCATTTTGTTATTGAGGAAAATATAGACAAATATTTAATAAGTTAAAGATGAAGGATTTGTGCACATATGCTTATATGTACCTTTGTCCTTGTTTAGTGTAAGGGATCCGCCCCAAACTTTTAAATTTTGATACAGCCTTCTTATATATATATATATATATATATATATATATATATATATATGTGTGTGTCTGTGTGTGTGTGTGTGTGTGTACGTGTGTGCGTGTGTGTGTGCAATCTTACATGTTTCCCTTTATTAAGCTTCTTCAGAGATTTATTAATAGGACAATAAGACAATTGTCTTAGCAAATAACTGAAGAAGCTTAATAAAGTGAAATATGTTAGAATAAAGACACTTTTCTTACTGTCCTTTACTTTATATATATATATATATATATATATATATATAGGGAGATAACTGATACTAAGAATGGCTTTCATCAATGTTATGAGACTTGAATCAATAATGCTCCGCGACACACTGTACAAATTGGGATGTCCCGATACTGTCCGAACGCTGTGAAGATTTTTTTTCATCATCTGTACACAACATCAAAACTGCGTTCTGCGCGTATCCCCCAAATTATAGCATGTCATTTCATCTCATGCTTTAGCTAAATATCTGTTAGCCGACGCGTTTCATCCTCTGATGGACTTTATCAAGGCGAATGTAAGGATTTACATAGTATTGTTAGGAGGATGCATTTATATATAAAAACATAATATTAATAATGTTTAAAAAGTTATAGTAAAATATTCTATTGAGTCGTACTTGTTATACGAAAAAAGTTTTAATTCATGAAGTAGTTGTTAAATAGAGAAATTAGGGATAGAACGTTTTGGAAGATTGTAGAATATTTCAGTAAAATTTAGAGCATTCGAAATGATTTTAGAAATATGCAAATTAGGTGTTAGCCCCAATAAAGATAGGTTTTGAGAAGAGAGTAGTTAGTTGTTAAAAGGATCTGCTGTCCTTATCAACTCCGGCTTTGATTCAAGGATTTGTATATCCACCCGAAAGATTCTCTCAGAAAAGTTGCCGGCCAAATAAAACCTGAAAGAGAACCTCATGGAACTAAGTAGATAAATATAATTTTTTTACTCTTTCATTGACCAAACTAATAATTATTCTTTATATACATATTTGAGTATTTCCAAAAAGTATAGCACTTAAACTACTTCGCTAGCTTAACTGGGTAAAGATACTTGACTCCTTATCTTCCCCTTCTCTCCTCGTAACACTCGCCAGTTGTAAACTCTATGTTTCTTGTTTTGAATGCAACAAAAATTGTATATTTGTAAATATTTTATCTAGTGTTTTTTGTAAATGAAATATTTGTCTGTGATTTAGCTCTGAGTTTTGGGCAATCATTTTTTTTCTTTTGTTACAATTTAACATATGTATTTATAAACCAAAGTAAAAATGTCGTTACTTCTTCTTCTTCTTCAAAAGTAATCATGCCAGATTCTTCTGGGTGTTTCAATCTGTTCAGTAACCATTTTGCTTGAAGCAACCGTGGTTCTTGTGTCTATGTGTGTGACGGTATAGACTGTCCTTTCTTCGTAATCACGCATAACCTATACCGAATGTCCTCTTGCACCACATTGCGGATGGTACTCTCAGACGCCTGGTGATCTCTGGTAATGCCCTCATTGACGTTACCGGGATTCGAATCCTGCCGTACGAATGGCTGTGCCCTGAGGATGTCCTAACGATGTGAATGCATTTACTGCTTCGACACATCACCGCTGGATACTGCCAATTCTTCAGAAAAGATAAAAGTACATTAATTGATTATCATGTTAATGCAGACGCATAATCAAATGTCCTAAAATATTTTACACACACTGCAGCTTCAAACCGAACAGTTTATTTTCTCGCAGTTACCGTCTGTGGAACTCTATTCTGTTTACTTGCGTTCCTGATAGCTACAATCTCCAAAAATTTAAATGCAACGGCAATTACCATCTTCTATCACCTTGAATCCCATTCATCTTTTATCCTTTCTTTAATACCCTCTGTAGCCAGTCTTTTCTCTTTCGATAGCTACAATCTCCAAAAATTTAAATGCAACGTCAATTACCATCTTCTATCACCTTGAATCCCATTCATCTTTTATCCTTTCTTTAATACCCTCTGTAGCCAGTCTTTTCTATTTCGATAGCTACAATCTTCAAAAATTTAAATGCAACGTCAATTGCCATCTTCTATCTCCTTGAATCCCATTCATCTTTTATCCTTTCTTTAATACCCTCTGTAGCCAGTCTTTTCTCTTTCGATAGATACAATCTCCAAAAATTTAAATGCAACGTCAATTGCCATCTTCTATCTTCTTGAATCCCATTCATCTTTTATCCTTTCTTTAATACCCTCTGTATCCAGTACTTTATCTTCCCTGATAGCTACAATGTCTAAAAGTTTAAATGCAACGTCAATTACCATCTTCTATCCCCTTGAATCCCATTCATCTTTTATCCTTTCTTTAATACCCTCTGTATCCAGTACTTTATCTTCCCTGATAGCTACAATGTCTAAAAGTTTAAATGCAACGTCAATTACCATCTTCTATCCCCTTGAATCCCATTCATCTTTTATCCTTTCTTTAATACCCTCTGTAGCCAATCTTTTCTCTTTCGATAGATACAATCTCCAAAAATTTAAATGCAACGTCAATTGCCATCTTCTATCTCCTTGAATCCCATTCATCTTTTATCCTTTCTTTAATACCCTCTGTAGCCAGTCTTTTCTCTTTCGATAGATACAATCTCCAAAAATTTAAATGCAACGTCAATTGCCATCTTCTATCTTCTTGAATCCCATTCATCTTTTATCCTTTCTTTAATACCCTCTGTATCCAGTCTTTTCTCTTTCGATAGCTACAATCTCCAAAAATTTAAATGCAACGTCAATTACCATCTTCTATCCCCTTGAATCCCATTCATCTTTTATCCTTTCTTTAATACCCTCTGTAGCCAGTCTTTTTTATTTCGATAGCTACAATCTCCAAAAATTTAAATGCAACGTCAATTACCATCTTCTATCCCCTTGAATCCCATTCATCTTTTATCCTTTCTTTAATACCCTCTGTATCCAGTACTTTATCTTCCCTGATAGCTACAATGTCTAAAAGTTTAAATGCAACGTCAATTACCATCTGCTATCTTCTTGAATCCTATTCATCTTTTATCCTTTCTACGACACCCCCTGTACCTTGTTTTTCTTTTATTCTAACCACCTTCTCGCCAGTGGCGGCCCTGCTTTGCTTGGAGTGAAATGAAAAAAAAAAAATCTCGTCTGGAGGTAATTTTCTCATCCATATAGTTTACTACAAGGTCGCGGAATGTCTAAAAAAAATCCTAAACATTGGAATAAAAAATATTAAAACATGACTAAAATAAGCCCAAAGAAAGACTTGTGAAATCTTAATATATCCTTTGGCTTGACCTCATAAATTGAGACGTCTGCCTATTTCTTCAATCTTTGAGCTACAACTGCACTGAACAGATTAGTCATTTTTTTTAAACACGAGGACCAATTCGGAGCACATTTCTTTCTATTTAAGGTGGAAAAGGGATATTTTAAAATAATGTGCCACACTTTTTTTTTAATTTAAACCCCAACAGACCCGTTGCTATCTCTTTTTTTTTTTTTTTTTTTTTTTTTTTTTTTTTAATACGCGAGCTGTTGAACCGATTCTTAATGTCTGTGTTAGTGTGTGCTACCTTCTGTGTAAGTAAAAGCTGTAAGACTGCCACGGAGTAAACATGACTTAATCCTTGGGTCAAGGTTTATTTGTAGACAGGAAATTCACACTTTGTTTAAGGAAGAGAAGAAAATAAAGATTGAAAAATTTAGTGTTTGTTTGTTATTTACTTTTCATTTTTTTAACGCAAGTCAGCACGACCAAATTGCAAGGTCGTAAATTAAACAGCTAATCTGGCGGGCGGCAAATACTGCCAGCGACAAACATGGCAGCTCAAAGAAGATCAGTTGACAAAACGTTTTCTGTTCTTTCATAAATTGTTTTGTTCATTTTATTTATTTATTGTAAACCTTTGACCGATATTTTTAACCTTAAAACATTAACCGTCTTCTGAATTTAGTATCAAACGTTGTTCACAAACATCTTGGGAGTTTAAAAAAAGACCAAGCATTTATACAAAATCGTTTACAGTGTTGGCGCAAAATTCTCAGTGAATATGCATTGGTGATTCTACAGAAACTCACCTGCAAGATCTTTTTCATATTTCTTTTGAATTAGTTCATCATTGTTTTTCATTTTTTTAAATTTTCAAAAGGGCTAGCTAACAGATATTGTTGCGAAGTTCGAAACCATTGAATTAATTTTAATACATCAGAGGAATCTTCGGATATATTGAAACGACTCTGCAAACATTTGAATTCTATGTAAGACACAAGATCAAGTAATCAAAAGGTTCTGTTCAACAAATAAGAACTAACCCGGATATAAGAGAAATCAGGATATAAGAGAATCCCTGATAAGAGAAACCCGGATATAAGATAACTTTTATCCTGTCCCGACAACTCTCTTACTCTGATATCAGGGTTACACATATTAATAAACAATATTTCAAACTGAATTATTTGTGTGATGTAATTACAGTTTTTGGTCCAATGAATATTTAAAGAATATGCAGAAAATGAATTCAAGTTAAACAGTTCAATTCAAAGATTTTCTTGTTGACTAAAATGTTTGTAAAAGATGTTATTATAGTCCAAACTATATGTGACTGTTTTCAACAAATCAGAATAATGAAAGAAAGAATATTCAATGTTATCTAACTTTAGTTGTATTCATAAACTGGAAATGGAAAATTTTATGTATTTTTTTTATGTTCGTAGAAAGATCCTTGATTGTTCTTTCAATGAAGCTGAGTTTGATTCAAATCAAGTCGATGTTCAGATGTTTTTTGACGGAAGATTTTTTTAGTGCAGATCTTTGTTGAGTTTTGTATGTTAAGATTTTTTTCGCAGAGAGAAAAGTTTGTTCATTGTTAACTGACTTTAAAATTTTCTCTTAGAGGTTCGTGCAAATAGTTGAGTGAAAATAAGGGTTCGCTATGAGCAGGACTTTTCGGTTTCGATTTATCAGGAAAAAGCTTCGTGATGCCTGCTTCTTCTGAGTTGCAGCTCTCACTGGAGATTATGTTGCGCGCTACAGAATATATGCTACTTTTGGTTGTGACAAGATAAAAAAACATTTCAATTTTTGGCCAAAATTTTCAGCCTGAAAATATCTACGCAGACGTATTTTAAATATCAGAAAAAAAAAATAGGCAATTAGAGGTGATTATTTCAGGTTTGAATATGGATCCTCTTTTAAACTTAATTTGCCGTATTTCTTCAAAACTATTACCCACGGTGGATAAATTGTCGTATAACTGCGATGAAAAAATTGCCGTTTTATTTTTCATGTAACTAACGATTCTATGGACATTTAATAGTATTTTTTTCGTTCATCTTAGAGTGGGTCTCTACAATATCAACTCAGAGTGAGAACTCGGAGAGCTCTGTTCGAATTCCAGTCCTTAGTTACGTTCACTTACGTGAAAATATCCCTGGAAGAGATATGAATTCATCTCTTCTCCATCCCAAACCCAGATAGGTCAAAACAGATTAGGCTCTAAAGCTTTGGTTTTTAACTAATTTAGGTGACGGAAAACTCTGAATTCAATTCTGCCTGAAGACAGCCGGGCTCCGTTAGGCTATTGCTGTGGAGTCGTGGCGAAACTTCGCCGCAAAATTGTAGTGACCGGTTTGTGCCGGAAGTAAGACACGGAACAAGAAAATAGTATTAGTATAACAAGAAACAAGATATTCAAAGGCAGTGATAATAATAAATAGAAATAAATAGAAATAAGTAAGTTCGAAGGTATTATTACGCTGCCTATTGCCTGTCGTCAAATGCCGTTTACTGCTTTGTTAACTGCTGTTAACTGCCTTCGTTAACTGCTCTCCCGGAAGTCAGACAGGTAACTATATATAACAAGAGGAAGAGTCCATTCCTCGTAGAAGGGCACCATAACAGGTATTTCCAGTCTTCCTAGCCCCGAGTTACGCTTAAAGAACTTTAAGGAGTACTAGAAGTAAGCGGAGTAAAAGTGAGTACGGATACAATTATTTGTTGACTTCATCGATATGCCATCTTTTCGAGGACTCCAAGGAAAAATCCACTTCTTAAACGAAAACACGTTCTGGCTAGACTGGATTTTGCAAACGAGCATTTTGGGAAAATGTACTTTGGTCAGATGAAACGAAAATTGAACTGTTTGGCAGAAATTCTGTCACAAAGGTCTGTAGAAAAAAGAGGACTGAAGAATATTATCCCACCAAAGAATATTATAGGGATATTTTGGAGATAAATTTACGTTAGAGTGCACATTCGCTGGGTTTGAAACAAAGTTGGGTCTTTCACCAAGACAGCAATCCTAAACATCTGCAAAGCTTACAAAATCATGGTTAAGTTCAAATAGATTAAACGTTCTAAAATGGCCAAGTCAATCTCCCGATATCAATTCCATTGAAAATTTATAGAGAAAGTTAAAACTGAGAATTCAAAGAAAGAACTCGCAAAACCTACAAGAACTAAAGGAATTTGTTCGTGAAGAATAGAAGAATATTAACCAAGAAACATGCTAGAAATTCGTAGAGGACCACTCTAAATGCCAACATGCTGTAATGAGCAATAACTGTTCAGTCAGTCAGTTAAGTGCCATACGTGAAACACGCTTGGGCGAAAGAGACATGACTGACTGGGCAGAAGATTATCCCGCAATAGGTTGCCATTGCATTCTGCATTCTGCCATTGCCAGCCAAGGCTAAAGAACCCAATCTGTCCTGTTATTTAACCCATAACTGGAAGGACAAGACGGATTAATACCTTTCCCAAGGGTATTTGCGCGAAAGTGAATGCAATGAATTCAACTGGAATTCGAACTGGGCTCCCCGATTTCTCGTTCTGAGCCGATATCCACTGCACCACAACGCACATATAACTGGTACGCTACGAAATAATAATAGATGTTTTGATAAATGTATTGTCAATTTTGTTATTAAATATTGTTTTTTCTTTGTGGGATATTTTTATTGATTATATTTTTTTAATCGGATTGTTTGAGTAAAACATACGTAATATATAAATATTATTAGATGTAAAAGTTTCATTAATCTGTGTTAGAAATACCTAAAGGAACATATTTTGTAATGTTACGAAAATTAACGAAGATTAACGAAATGGTTATAAACAAACCGACAATTTGAAATTATTTGTTTGAACATTATTTTTGATCGATACTCGTGTTTAAGTAGATATTTTGTTTATCAAATTATAATACTGTTTATTTAAACAGTATTATAAATTTATTTCTACCGGCCTGGTTATTTACCATAAAGTTTTGTTACGAAAATCCTGCCGAATGACACATTTTCGCAACAACAATTTATCGTAAATAACCATAATGCTTAAAACGTAATATTATATTTATGATAATATGTGTGTTGTGGTGCAGTGTATATCGGCCCGAGACGAGAAACTGGAGAGGCAAGTTCAATTTCCTGTTGAGTTCATTGCATTCACTTACGCGCAAATACCCTTGGGGAAGGTATTGATCCGTTTCTTTTGCCCTGGTATAGGATATATATTTTGCCCATTCAATCATGTCTCTTTTGAGACATGATCGGCCAAGCGTGTATCACGTATGGTACTTAACTGACTGTTTTATTAATATATATAATATATATATATATATATATATATATATATATATATAGAGAGAGAGAGAGAGAGAGAGAGAGAGAGAGGTAAGAATAAAACTAGTAAGAATAAATCTAACCTAGAGCCAATAGACCTACCTAGTTTTATTCTAACTTGTTTGCTCTACTGTTGTATAGGATATATATTTTGCCCATTCAATCATGTCTCTTTTGAGACATGATCGCCAAAGCGTGTATCACGTATGGTACTTAACTGACTGATTTATTAATATATATATATATATATAGGTAAGAATAAAACTAGTAAGAATAAATCTAACCTAGAGCCAATGGACCTACCTAGTTTTATTCAAACTTGTTTGCTCTTCTGCTGCATTGAGCGCTTTTGTGTTATGGTTCTCGTCTCAGGTTTTTTTTCCTTTCAAACGAGTACTTTGACGTATGTTCAGGTGCTTAGTTTGTTTCTTTTTTATTTCCATTTTCCGCCTCCGACTTTATACTCGGTGGGTTTTTTCAAGACGGATATAAAGTAATAATTGAACAGGTGTAGAGGCTGGTCCCTTGTTCCCTGTTTAGGTTGTGGTTTCCAGCTTTCTCTTTTCCAATCTTTTCACTTTTCTTTTTTTTGTTTTTTTTTTTTGTTTATTTTTTCAATTGGAGTAGATAGACTAAACTATCGCCCGGTTTACACTCCACCCACGTCTATTGAACAGGTGTAGAGGCTCATCCCTTGTTCCCTGTTTAGGTTGTGGTTTCCGGCTTTCTCTTTTCCAATCTTTTCACTTTTCTTTTTTTTTTTTTTTTGTTTATTTTTTCAATTGGAGTAGATAGACTAAACTATCGCCCGGTTCACACTCCACCCACGTCTATTGAACGGGTGTAGAGGCTGATACCTTGTTCCCTGTTTAGGACGTGGTTTCCGCCTTTCTCTTTTCCAATCTTTTCGCTTTTTTTTGTTTGTTTATTTTTTCAATTGGAGTAGATAGACTAAACTATCGCCCGGGTCACACTCCACCCACGCCTATTGAACAGGTGTAGAGGATGATCCTTTGTTCCCTGTTTAGGTTGTGGTTTCCGGCTTTCTCTTTTCCAATCTTTTCGCTTTTCTTTTTTCTTTGTTTTTTTTTGTTTATTTTTTCAATTGGAGTAGATAGACTAAACTATCGCCCGGTTCACACTCCACTCACGTCTATTGAACGGGTGTAGAGGTTCATCCCTTGTTCCCTGTTTAGGTTGTGCTTTCCAGCTTTCTCTTTTTCAATCTATTCACTCTTACGTAGCCCCCTGCATATCAGTGGCGTTACCGCCTTGCTCGGGGTGATATGATTAAAAAAAATATATATATATATATATGTGTGTGTGTGTGTGTGTGTGTGTGTGTGTGTGTGTGTGTGTGTGTGTGTGTGTACGAGCCTTTGTATGTATATATATTTACGTGTGTAAATCTATTTTCGTATATGCGTGTGTGTGCGGCGCGTGTGCACGTGCGAAAGCTTTTAAATACAGATGTATGCATATAAATTCAAACAATAAAAAATTAATTATAGACCTAACTTCCTACAATAAAGTAATTATAGACCTAACTTCCTACAATAAAGTACAAGTACTGAAGATACCACTAAATCAAATAATAAAACAGAATATTAGCCAAGTAAAGACATAAAAATATCTATCATTTAAGCATTATGTCAATTTTTTTTTTTATCTATAACCATTTCACCCCAATCAAGACAGGACCGCTAATGGTGCGCATGGGGTTACCCTGAGAAAAAAAAAAACGAGTTAAAGGGGATGTCCAAGAAAACTGTCCGTCTCTTACTCACTTCCTGACACCCCCTGTAACCTGTCACTCTTTCTCAATTTTCTCCTATGTAACCCCCTGCACACCAGTGGCAGTAAAATGCCTTGCTTGGTGCGATACGATTATTAAAAAAAAGCTTAGTTAAGAAAAACGAGGAGGCTGTGTTTATGTGTATACATAGAGTTATATCACCCCACCCCCGATCATAGAGTTGTTTAGTCAAACGAATTATCGGATATCATAGAGTTAGATTAGAGAACAATTTTGCAAAACACTTTCTAACCCACTTATACACTCAACTTTATCTCTGAATACGTTAGCTGCTACTTTGGACTTTTCAACCTTTACATAATACTAGGTGTGTTTTTGTTGATGTTGACATTAGAAATTGTTACACATCTGCTTAGAAATGTTTTGTTTAATTTGAAAATCTTTTAAAAATTTTAACCGTAACTAAAAATTGATAATAAACTAGAAAGACCCGTAAAAATTTCACGGGTTTTCTATTTTAATCTTCTTATGAATCTTAATTCTTAAGTTAATGATTGAACCAGCTCATGGCGAATTCTACGACAATAAAATTTCTATAGAAATTCCCGTATCGCATCGTTAAACTGATAACTTTAACAAAATATTGTAATAATATTTACAAATCTGAATGCTGGTCGTGCAAGCGGTTACAAATGAAAAGATTTCAAATTGACAACTTTTTACATTTGACTGAAACAGAGGTTAAACACTTCTATCTTTCATTGGGTCTTTATTGCATTCATTTTCTCACTAAAACCAAGTAGCGTCTTTGAGATGATTTTTGTTTTTTTCCCCGGAAAGAAAACGGAATATTCCATTACATATTAAATATTGTCAGATCTTAAACACTTCTTTCTTTCTTTCTTTCTTTCTTTCTTTCTTTCTTTCTGTTTGTTTGTTTGTAGCGTACTTTCTGTCTTTGTTTCTTTCTTTCACATCGTATCCACCGTTCTTTCTTTCTTTCTTTCTTTCTTTCTGTTTGTAGCGTACTTTCTGTCTTTGTTTCTTTCTTTCACATCGTATCCACCGTTCTTTCTTTCTTTCTTTCTTTCTTTTGCTCACTGAGTGGTGTCTTTTCTCCTTTTTTCCATACAATGAAAACAAAATAGTCTATTATTCATTATGTATTGGCAGGGCGTAACGGTGGCGCGAACTAACTAGAGACTTACCGAAGGTAGAAACAAGCAAAATTGATATATATATATATATACGCTCTCACACCCTGATTGAGCACTCTGGAAGAATGGGAGACTTTAAAAACAGTAGCTACTCCGGCATATACGCATCGCTCATTCAATAATGAATTAGAGCACTATGGCTATTAGGCGTGTATAATGATATACGCGCTAAAAAGTCTGCCTTTTTCTACCGAACGCTCGTAGCCTAGAGGTAGAATCGCCGACTGACGCCAATTCGGTCGTGTTTCAATCCTGGGTTAAAACGCAATCGGAGTCTAACCGTACTGATGAGCTGTGATACAGCGAAACAGACCTGTCTGATACCACAATCTATGGATCGAGGAAAACCGAGATTTTCACATACCCCCGCGAGAATGGCAATGGATACCAGACTGTATCAAATTGCGTCTCCAGGTGGAAGGCAGCCGAGTCATCCAATCTTTACTGCTGTTTATCGTCGGGTTGCTGAGACAGGAACCGTGTTACCACAAACTATGGATCAACGAAAACCGAGATCCGATTCTACGCCTGACCACAAATAACATATTATATAGAATATTTTATCGGCTGTTGGTGACGGTCTAGATATCAGTACACGTCAAGTGGCCCTGTAATATAACAATCTGGCCCCACCCGAGGAAGGCTGATGCAAGCGAGGGTGTTTCCGGTCGTTGAAAGGAACGGATGTCGTTTGACCTTATTTCCGGCAGCAGCGGAAATAACTACAGAGGCAAACAGAACAGGTGTCTCTGAGAATTACGTGGGCGTGCGTGGGCGAGGCAAAACCGGAAGAAAAAGTCCCGGTTCTGGAAGATTATAAAAAGACCTCGGCACACGGATTCGCCAGTAGAGTAGCAACAGAGATCGGCCGGTGAAGAGAGACACAGCAGATAAGACTACACTCCCGTCAACCCATTAGAAGCGCGCTCTCTCAATCCTCTGTTCCCTATTCTACACGGTTCATCGTCATTAATAAAAATATAACTTTATATTTTTATATATATGCGTGTTTGTTGTTTGTCGATATATAACAGCCCTAGCATATCGTACATCTCATGGTACCGCATAGAGGGTACTTCAAGAGCAGATCCTGTATCCGTTTCATTTGCAAAGTGAGCAGGGTCTTTCGTCCTTTGATCACTCATGACGAGAGAACTTTTGCCTGTGGTTTATAGCCCAAACTGTCTCTCCATTGTTTGTCTTTTCAGCTTTGTTTACGGATGAGGCAACATTTGGAAGAGATGGAATGACAAATTTACACAACGAACATGTTGGGTCGATCGAAATCCCATTGGTACAATACAAGCCCGACACCAGCATCAGTTTACGATTAATGTGCGGGTTAAAATTCTAGGTTACAGCTCATATATTCTCACAGTATGTCTTACAGGAGTTATCTCTAGAGATTTTATCTCGAACACACCTCCAAACCTGCTAGAGGATGTACTCCTGCTAATATGTGGTTCACGCATGACAGTGCTCCAGTATATTTAATTCAAATTGTTCATTTACTTCAAAGGAAAATTATACTAGCTTTCCAAATTGTCTATGGACAAGATGCATGGCACAAGCACATTATTATTAAAATCATTGTGCCATCGAATGTGACCAAAACCTGCGGAAATTAGGTACTTCTTGTTGTGTCGACAATCTTCGTCGCCACTGTTGTGTCGTGAGTAAGAATAAATAACTCAACAACAGGAATAGGTTAATTGTTGTATTCCGTGAAAATAGTATTTACAAAGGTTATTAGTATCCAATACAAGAATAAAGGTTAATCGTCTCAACCGTCGTAAGACGTAGTATGAGCAATGGGTACTTCCGGGACGTCACCGGAAGTCTACGACTGACTTGTCGATCGGCTGCTCGGCACACTCTCCTACGTAGATGCCACCATTACTTTACATAGTAATGGAATAGTCCATTATAGCCGAATAGGCGCGGGCGTCCCAACACTTCTGTACATTTTTTCAAACCATCTTTAGAACTAAATGCTCAAAAATTGGTAAATCATTGTGCCATCATTACTAAATCATTGTGCCATCAAATAAGACCTTCATTTACTTCAAAGGAAAATTATACTAGACAGTTTAGCTACATTATGATGTAATAATATAGATAATTATTTAATGGCTATTAAATCAGGTCAGTTTTGGAACTGTGGTATTGCATTCAATTTGAAAGTTGAGGTTTCACATGACAGATAATAATACAAAATCAGTGTTGGAATATCATTCTGGTGATCAGTGAAAAGCTTGTAGCACAGCTGACATCTATCATAAAAAATGGATAAATAAGAGAGGACCGGATTGATATCTGGGGAATGCTACATCAGGCTGTTATGGGGCCCGCAAAACCATTCGACACCATGTGGGGGTATATAAAACGATCATTTAGTCAACGATCCGACGGGTGCATGCTTGTGTTCAAGCAAGTGGAGGACATTTTGAACATTTGTAATGAGTTGCTGTATTGCGGTACAAGGATGAACTTTTGGACTTATGTTTATATAGACGTTTTCCTTGTTTTGATGCGAGGAAGCCTAAAGTATGAAAGAAATCTGAATTCCAATTTATGAAGAAAGGAACAGGAAACCACTCCACTATCTTTGCCAATAAAGCGTAGTAATTCACAAATAAGAAGGAAGAGGAACCTGTGAAGAGCCATGACCGCATACATCATAAACGGGGATGGAAAACTGAGTTCCAAGCTATAGAGAAGGCAATGAAAATTCCACTTCAGTATCTTTCTCAAGAATACGTGATAATTTACAAGTAAAAATGAACAGGGATATGTGAAGATGTCAACGGGTCACGTCTCCATTACTTTTCCAAATAAAGCATGGAATCTGTGGAGAAATCAACGGGAAATCACTCCGCTGTCTTTCCTATGAATGCATGGCAACTCACAAATAATAAAGAAAAGGAATCTGTGGAGTGCCATTATCACGTACATCTTAAAAAGAGAAGGGCAACTGAATTCCAAGCCAGCAGGAAACCGCTACACTGTCTTTCCCAAGAGTACATGGCAATTCATAGATAAAAAAAGTAAACGAATCTGTAGATAACCATGATCATAAGCATCATAAATGGAAAAGAAAAACTAAATTCCAAACTATGGAGAAGGCAATTAGAAACCACTCCACGAACTTTCTCAAGAATGCATGGCAATTCACAGATAATAAAGAAATGCAGTCTGTGGAGAGTCATGACTTACGATGTGAAATGACATGATTTTTTTTTTAATGCAGTTTTCGGAGTGTAAATAAAATACTTATTCTGATAATTGTCTACTGGGTGGGTAAGGAAAATAAATAATCTCTTCAAGGCCGGCGGTCTTGCAATGCACGCATCACAATAACACGATTCGACAATGTCCGGTACTTGTGCAGCGATACCGTCCGCTCACTCAGTCCGGTTCTCACCCTCGACGTCGCTACACTGCCGCTTCCCCCTGCCTGCCTGCTTGCCTTTTTATCTTCTCCCACTCCCGATATGCAGGGTCACATTCCGAATAAACAGTGATGGCCTTGCACAGTGAAATTCAACTGTCGAGCCCTTCGCATACTTTTGTATTCACCCACCCTATGCACACACACACACACACACACTGACTCGTCATATTTCTCTGCCCCACCTGCGGCTTCCATGTTTATCTGATTGGCGCCACCCCACCCAATCAACCATTTTGTGTTTTCTACTCAACAAGTCTCTCTCTCTCTCTCTCTCTCTCTCTCTCTCTCTCTCTCTCTCTCTCTCTTTCTCGACCGTACAAACACGAACACGCACAAGGATCTGTTCGTTGTGTGTGCCTGTATATGTGTCTGTGTTCATGTGTGTGTGTGTGTGTGTGTGTGTGTGTGTGTGTGTGTGTGTGTGCGCGCGCATGCGCGTGTATATCTATGTGTTCATGTATATTAGGGAAAATCGATTGTGGAACTTGGTATTGCACTCAATTTGAAAGTCGGAGTTTAAAATGATAAATAATGACACAAAATATTATTCCAAATCTTTACCGTTTTTTGAGGAAACGAGTTTAAAGATTAAGTTTATATTAATTAAAGATTAAAGATTAATTTCAAAAATCGTAGCGTTGTCAACCACATTTCAGTTTTCATTCCGGTGATCAGTGAAAGCCTTATAGCACAGCCTTATAAAATGTATAATTTACTGAAGCTTTCCAAATTGTCTATAGACAAGATGCATGGCACAAGCAGATTATTATTAAAATTATTGTGCCATCAAATTAAACCTTCATTTGGTTCGAAGGGAAATCATACTGAACAATTTAGGTAAATTATGATATAATGTGTTATAGTGTTCTAGTTTTAGTGTGATTTCCAATCAGTCAGTTAAGTGCCATACGTGATACACGCTTGGGCGATCATGTCTCGAAAGAGACATGACTGACCGGGCAGAAGATTATCCCGCAGTAAGTTGCCATTGCTTTCTGCGGTAGACTGGTTGCCGACCAAGGCTATAGAACCCAATCTGTCCTGCTATTTAACCCATAACTGGAAGGAAGAGACGGATTAATACCTTTCCCAAGGGTATTTGCGCGTAAGTGAATACAATGGATTCAACTGGAATTCGAACTCGGCTCCCCGGTTCCTCGTTCCGAACCGATATCCACTGTACCACAACGCACATAATAAACAATGCATAACTGGAAGGAGTAGACGGATTAATACCTTTCCTAAGGATATTTGCGCGTAAGTGAATGCGATGAATTCAGCTGGAATTCAAACTCGGTTTCCTGATTTCTCGTTCCAAGCCGATATCCAATGCACCACAACGCACATCAAATATTTTTTTTATTCTCATTCTTTCACACTCAGTAACCATTAAATGTAATATCAACCGTTATCTATTGTCTTCTTAATTCCTGTTCATTTATTGTTCACTTTCCTTAATAATGTTTTTTCTCATTCTTTTATACTCAGTAACCCTTAAATGCAATCGTTATATTTTGTCTTTTTAATTCATTCTTTTTTATTGTACTCTCTCCTTGATAGTGCTTTTCTTCTTGCTGTATTCATTCTCACCCAGAAACCTTTTGCGCTTTAGTGGTCTTATTGCCTTGAATGGGATGCAATGATAAGGAAAAACTATGTACAAGATCATAAGAAACTTTTTAGAAAATAGCACGAGTTATCGAACAAAAACAATATTTTAATAATTAACACCTTTTTTGAAATACGTAAATATCTTTCCACAACAAAAAGCAGAAACGCCAAGATTGACTAACGATAAAAGTAGATTACGTTTATACCCCCACTCAACGCGATAAAAATAATTATTAGGCGTATAGAATTTAAGAGGTTTCGTGTTTGTGTGTATTTTAAGTGGGAGCGTAGTAACACACAAAACATTGTGTTTTCTTTTCTTTTCTTTTTTTTCTCACGGACCGTTTATTCTCCTTTATTATGGTTACTGTAGAGAAAGAAACAAGGTTTTCTTTGCTTACAGTAAATGCCCGTTTTCTTTCTGGTTCAGAAGTTAAGGAAGGTAAGTACATAGTGTGATGGATAAATCGTCATCTCTCCGAGGACGCATTTGCATGTATATGTATCGTATTCATGGTGGAACTCAAGTCAGCCTTTCGCAGAGCTGGAACAACCAAGGTAAAGTGGACCGGGGAAACTTCAACAGCGCTACCTCACGGCGTTTTACGAAACCATGTGAGGTAATCATATTTGTGGCTTCTATAAAATCTTGGGAAATATGCATTTCTTTTTTTATTATTCATGATTATTACTATTTTTTTATTTATCGATTTTATTTAGTTTTCCTACAAGAGAAGCCATCATATATATATATATTGTCATCCGCAGACAGATCTGTTTCGTTGTATCATAGCTCATCAGTACGGTTAGACTCCGATTGCTACATAACCCAGGCTCGAAACCCGACCGAATTGGCGTCAGTCGGCGACTCTACCCCTGGGCAACGGGGCGTTCTGTGGAAGAAGGCAGTTTTTTTAGCGCATATCATATTACGCGCCTAATAGCTAGAGTGATCCAATTCATTTTACTGAATGAGCGATGCGTACACGCTAGAGTGGCTAATATATATATATATATATATATATATATATATATATATATAAACAAATTGCCATTACCGCTCCAAGATATAATACATTTTAAGATAAAAAAATAAAAGAGGGGCCATATTTTACTAATAAAACGGGATACAGAAGTTGATATATTGGGGTCTGTTATTATTAACATGCAGAGACCTGCCCTATGTATGGAATGAGAATTAAAAAATAAATTGTCCCTTTTTGGAGAAGTCATTACCTAGAAGAAAAGGTTATTTTTTCCACCCTCTCTTATCCTTACATTTTAACTTCGGTCGCTAATAAATATTTTTTCTTATAGCTCCTCAGTTTTATTTTCTATGGACGATTTCAGTTCTAAAGAAGGGTCGGTCGAAAGGCGCCTAGCATATTTTAATCGTTGTGATACTCCTGTATCCCGTTTTATTAGCAAAATATAATACCTTTTTTTCTTAAAATGTATTATATCGTTCATTCAGCAATGAATTAGAACACTCTCAACTATTGGGCGTGTGTATAATGATAATGTACACGCTAAAAAGCATGCCTCCTTCTACCGAGCGCCCATAGCTCAGAGGTAGAATCGCCGACTGACGCCAATTCGGTCGGGTTTCAATCCTGGGTAAAAAGCGATCAGATGTCTAATCATACTGATGAACTGTGATACAGCGAAACAGATCTGTCTGCGGATGACTATATATATATATATATATATATATATATATATATATCATTTAAATCTCATTTATGATCCATTCGTTTTTCCTTCTACGTCCGTTTTCCTATATATATATATATATATATAGGAAAACGGACGTAGAAGGAAAAACGAATGGATCATAAATGAGATTTTCGACATGATGTAAAAGAGACAGCAAACAATACTAAGACTTGGAACGGAATACAAGCAAGAACACAAGGAAATACGGAACAAGTGAAGAAAGGCTAAAGAAGATTGATTCAATGACAAATGTGCAGAAATAAAGAGACTGAGTACCACAAATACAGGAGACATGCATAAAAAATAAATAATATGATCATCAACAGGATGCATGAAATCCAAGGATGAAATGCTCATATTAGAGTAAGAAAAATATTTCAGTGATGAGACGAGTATACCAGAAATCTCTTCCAGGACGAAAGAGAACAACCGGCAATACAGAGAAATGCTGACGAGCCAAAAATATCAAAAAAGGAAGTGAAAGCTGAAATGGCTAAACTGAAGTGAAATAAAGCAACAAGATCAGGCGGAATTGTAAAAGAGATGCTAAACGACTTCGGCTTAGACAAAATACAGAAATTATTAATGAAATCTACAACTGTGGCAATATACCGGACCACCTAAGCAAATCAATTTTCGTCGAACTGCTTAAGACACGCGGTGCAAACGAATGTGAACTCCACCAAACTATCAGCTTAATGAGCCACATAACAAAACTCAACATCCGAATTTTTTAAATTTTTTTTTAATCATCTCACCCCAAGCAAGGCATTCCACTGCCACTATTGCGCATGGGGCTACATAGGGGAAGGTAAAGAGAAGGAGTGGTTAGACATAGGGAATGTCAGGAGGAAGGTGACAGATGAGTAAGGATACCGAGGATGAGGGTTGGGCAGATGGGAAAAGTGTTTGATAGAATGGGAGCAGGTTAGTGTGTTACGAGGTGTCTATTGACCTTACATTTAAACTCCTGGAGATTGTAGCCGTCGGGGAAGCAATCGTTTGGAAGAGAATTCCACAGTCGGGAAGTGCGAGGAAAGAAACTGTTGGAGTAGAAGTTACGGCTGCATTTTATCGGTTTCACTGTAAAAGGATGGGATCTAGTTGCTAATCTAGTATCTCGTTCAAATACGTATTTAGGGGGCACTAGTGATCTTAGTTCATCGGAGCAGAAGCCGTGAAAATATTTATAGAAGAGACACAGGGAAGCCACGTCGCGCCGGTGGGAGAGAGACTAACGAATAGAGCGCGCAGTAGATTCAGGCTAAAGACAGGACATGAACAATGCGTGTTTGTCAAAGATATCGGAGCAATGAACACGATATTTATGCTCATAATGTTATTAGAAAGATTAATACAAAATCAGAAGGACGTGTAATTCGGTTTTATAGACTACGCCACAAAGACTTGTTAGAGCTGCCCGGCAAATATGACATATACGGGGAAGACATTAGAATAATCAAGAATCTAAACTGGCAGCAAATCGCATGCGTACGGACAAGAAATTAATTCAGCAGATATACAAAAATAGAAAGGGGTGTAAAACAGGTATGTGTCTTCTCACCGGATTTATTCAACCTGTGCGTTGTGGTGCAGTGGATATCGACTCGGAACGACAAATGGGGGAACCGAGTTCGAATTTCAGTTGAATTCCTTGCATTCACTTACGCACAAATACCCTCGGGAAAGGTATTAATCCGTCTCTTCCTTCCAGTTATAGGCTAAATAACAAGACAGATTGGGTTTTATAGCCTTGGCTGGCAACCACTCTATCGCAGAAAGCAATGGCAACTTACTGCGGGATAATCTTCTGCCCGGTCAGTCATGTCTTTTTCGGGACATGATCGCCCAAGCGTGTATCACGTATGCTACTTAACTGACTGACTGAATATAATAGTTGGAAACATTATTAAGGCTTTTACTGGGCATAAAATGGGGGATCAATTTTATATTATTATGAAGTAATAAACTGATCTCCCACTAATTACTACTTAAAAATATAATACATCTCTTCCTGCTCTAGCTATGAGTCAAATAACAGGACGGATTGGGTTCTATAGCCTTGACAACCTACTGCGGGATAATCTTCTGCCCAGTCAGTCATATCTCTTATGAGACATGATCGCCCAAACGTGTATCACGTATGGCACTTAACTGACTGACTGATACAGCGAGGCAAGTCTGAGACAATCCTGTCACGATTCATCATTGGCGGCCACTATCTTAACAATATGTTGCGGAGTAGTTTTCGCACTGAAGGTTATAATCTTATTATGTATATGTCGGTTGTTAATCGATTTAACGTACCAAAAATGTTAGGAACTTGGTAATCTTCCATTGAAAGCTGACTCCTTAGTATTCGGCTAACTGCCGACTAATATCAACTGCCTAGTAGTTCTACTGAACTCCAATAGAAATCTAAAGAACTCTCATGAACTTTCCAAGTACTTCTTGTTAACTCTTATTAATATAGAAGGGAGAGTCCATTATCTGAGGAATAGATGTGTTTCTCCATAACACAATATAAGAGACGGAGACACGGAAGGAAAACTACCAAACCTTCTACAGAAGGTAGCGAAGGAAAGCGTGAATAAAGGACTAAACATAACAAAAGAGCAAAAAGAGAAGCCCAAAATGCCAATTAAAAGTCAGTGGTACTGCTGTCATGACTGTCAGACTATGCCTTTGAGCAGAGAAGAACCCAGACGAGTTTCCGCCGAAAGGTAGAGCCTCATTTGGGGAAAAATAGCAGAATAAAGAATGGAAAGTGTGACACTGAGATCCGAAGACGTATTGACATGACCAAGGATGCATTTCAAAAGTTGAGCAGAGTATTGAGAGACAGGAAAGTTTCGTTGGAAACTAAGAAAAGAGTACTAGACTTTTATGCGATATCTGTCCTCCCGTATGGCAGCAAATGTGAGACAAGACGATGGAATGACTCGATAGAAATGTGGTTCTACAGAAGGATGCTGAGAATACCATGGACCGAACCTTGTGAGCAGCGACGAGGTTTTGGAAAGAACGGAAACGAAAAGATAACTCATACTTAGCATCAGGAAGAGACAGTTGAAGTTTCTAGGACACGTAATGAGGAAGGAGAGCTTAGAGAATCTGATACTCACAGGGCGGATAGAAAGAAAGAGAGACAGGGGAAAACAGCGCGTGACATTATTGATGGGTTTAAACAAATGTATAGCAGTTCAAGGTTCGGGAGAAATAACAAGACAACTGTAGTAAGAGATACACAGGACAGGAAGATGTGAAGGGTCATGATCGCCTACGTCCTGAAGAGGCACGGCACATAAAAGAAAGTATCAAGCCTCTGTTTAAATACACACACACACACACACACACACACACACACACACATATATATATATATATATATATATATATATATATATATATATATATATGAAAATTGCAGTGTACAACACAGTAGTACTGATATCATAAATTATGGTGTAGAATCATGGACTCTGTACCGACGATACATCAATCAACTTGATGCCTTCCGCATGCATTGCCAACAGAAAACTGAGTGATTGCACTAGAAAGAGTGAAGTTCTGACAAAATGACGGGTATTGAAGCCATTCTAATGAAAATCCAACTCAGGTGGCCAGGACATTTTTCTCGTATGAGTGATAGCCGAATCCCAAAACAACACTTCTTTGGTAAGCTTCTAACAAGCAGGTGAGCTGGAAGAACGCCTCTTGCGTTACAAAGACAAACTGAAAGACAATCTGAAAAGATGCAGTACCCCCTTTTCTTCCCGGAAAAAAATGTGTCCGAACGATGAAGGTGACGCCTGTCCTGCTTCTCATCCATACAAACGTTTGAGAAAGACCTACTTAAACATCGGGATAAAATGCATGCAGATATTAACCCTGGAACACTAACTATCAATTAAAGTTACACCACTACTAACTATGACTGTATCATACCCAATTTTGAAAATATAAAAAAAATGTTAAATATAGATCTTTATTTGAAATATTTTACATGCAGGCACTTCAAAATTTGTACTTAAGCACATTAATAGGAACTGAAAAACATTATTTAGGTGAGAAAATCAGATACTAAAATATTTAATTGAATTGTAATTAAAATGGCGTTTTGCATTGTGGTACAGTGGATATCGGCTCGGAACGAAAAACCGGGGAGCCGAGTTCGAATTCCAGTTGAATCCATTGTATTCACTTACGCGCAAATACCCTTGGGAAAGGTATTAATCCGTCTCTTCCTTCCAGTTATGGGTTAAATAGCAGGACAGATTGGGTTCTATAGCCTTTGGTCGGCAACCAGTCTACCGCAGAAAGCAATGGCAACCTACTGGGGGATAATCTTCTGCCCAGTCAGTCATGTCTCTTTTGAGACATGATCGCCCAAGCGTGTATCACGTATGGCACTTAACTGACTGACTATATACCCATGGCTAGTGTTCTCTTGTTAAAGAAATTTGGCAGCCTGACCGGCCACTGTAGGTTTGTCTCACGCAGTAAAGCAGGCTTTGCTGTCAACTGGCGGTAATATGTGTCACTTGATTCTCAACCACACGAGCGAAATGTGTCAACTACATGATCGATTTGTGTAAAAGTTTGCAAAACACCCGCCGAAAACTGAGATACAAACATGGAAATTTGGTGCAATTGGAAGTTGGTGTGGAATGAATGTACCTTTCAGATATCAAATAAAATTCAGGAAGTGCCTTAAAAGAGAGCGAGGACTAAACAGCGAGAGAGAGAATATGAGAATATGAGAGAATATGAGAATGAAAGAATATGAGAATGAGAATATGAGAATATGAGAGAATATGAGAATGAGAGCATATGAGAATATGAGAATATGAGAAAGTGAGAATGAGAGAATATGAGAATGAGAGAATATGAGAATGAGAGAATATGAGAATGAGAATATGAGAATATGAGAGAATACGAGAATGAGAGAATATGAGAATGAGAGAATATGAGAGAATATGAGAATGAGAGAATATGAGAATGAGAATATGAGAATGAGAGAATATGAGAGAATATGAGAATATGAGAATGAGAATATGAGAATATGAGAATATGAAAGAATATGAGAATGAGAGAATATGAGAATATGAGAATATGAGAATGAGAATTTACAATGTGTGTTTGTCGAACATTAATATGGTTTGGTCGGTGGGAAGGGGACAGACGATTTAAAACTGTTCTTTAGAAGGCTTCCAGTCGCATCACGTTGGAACAACAGTCAGTTAAGTGAAAGAATTGTCTGGTCAGGACCAAGACGATGGATCCGCTTCGGAATACCAGATGCTGTAAACTTGAATGTGCGGATGATGGATAATGGCTCGTAATTGTTAATTGGAGTGCTGAGTTCCAATTCACGTTGGGTTCATCATATTTACTCACGCGCTAAATAACCTTGGGAAAGGTATGAATGCAACTCTTCTCCTTATAGCTATAAGTTAACCAGTAAGACTTGTACTTATTGATATCTAAAAAAAAAAAAAAATCACACAATCTAAAAAATATTTCCTGCCTTTAAGTAACCTGCAAATGGTTGATAAGCTGTAAGAAAATAATCACGGAAAATGTAAAATATCGAAGATTGCGATAAAGACTTATGTTTATATACTGGTTTTGTGAAGCTCAAATCTTAGGCCTTTTTAACGCCATTAATAAAGTGTTGTATGTGATCTGTCATTTTCCCTCTATCACGTAGCGTGTTCTATATTGTGTGCCTCTCACCCAAAATAATAATAATAATAATAATGACGATGATGATGATGATGATGATAATGACAACAACAACAACAAGTAAAAAAATGGATCCATTGTAAGTGATTTTGTAATTTTCCAAATCGTTGGCGTTGTGTCTTGTGTAGGTACATGCATGTGTAGCTGAAAAAGTAAATAAATAAAGCCGGGAAGAAATATGGAAATCTTTAATTTAGAAGGAAAAAAGTAAATTGTGCTTTGTTATTTTTTTATCTTCATTTTCGACGCTGGGGACAAATACAATATGACGGAAAGAATTTCAACAATGTCGTCTGCTTTTCACTAATGGCATGTGTTTCTTGCTATGGCAACAACTTAACGTCAACATACATCCGGGTAAGTTTCTTAAAGATGCCCATCCTTGAAAAATATTTGGGACGAAGTGATGCACTTGAGTATTCAAGAATTTTGTTGACGTTCATTTTGTCTTCCCAAAAGAAAAGAGTCGGCAGACTAAGAAAACGCGTACTTCCTGTTTGCGTTTTTATGATAGAAAAAAAAATATTGTTCTTGATATGAAGTTTACTACAGTACAAGGACAAATCGGTAAGGGAGCTGGAAAGTTTAATTTTAATTGAGTTCGATGATCCATTATACGGTATCTCTTCCCCCTCTCTTTACCATCTCTTTTATTTTCACGCTCGTCTTTTTATATCTCAGCTTCTCTCTATTTTCAACTAGCAGTATAACCCGGCGTTGCTCGGGTGTAATGAAAGCTTTAAAACTAATCCATGGTCTTTGGACGTTGGCACGAAAGACTAAAAAGCTATAGTTGTTTCCAGTTAAAGCGAAACCGTAGACTGAAAGAAAAATGAATGGATGTAAGTCAAATTTTGATTTTCTGGTATCGATATGAAATAAGTTTTTTTTTTGTCGCAAACTGAATTTTGAAGGCTAAATAAGTCCTCTGAGTAAATGGTATCATAACTGAGACTAAGAACTACAATTATACCTACTTAGAGCCAAACCCGAAGCAAAAACTAAAATAAAAGGGCTGAAAAAAATACAGACATACAGGCAGATAAACAGACACACACAAAAACATCTTGCCTTTTATATATATATATATATATATATATATATATATATATATATATATATAAAAGGCAAGATGTTTGTGGCAACCTACTGCGGTATAATATTCTGCTCAGTCAGTTATGTCTCTTTCGAGACATGATCGCCCAAAGCGTGTATCACGTATGGCACTTAACTGACTGAACAATAAAGGAACATGCTTTGGAGACATGGTTAGCAAATTCATTTTACAGGCGTTTTCGTGAACACGGCCAAACTTACGAAATAAACATCAGGATACAGCGTCATGGCGCAGTGCTTAGCATATTGGCTCGGCACGCCATTCCTACAGTAGTGAGTTCGATTCAGACTAGAAGCCCCATACTTGTGATGTGGCCGCTTGAACTTAATTAATGCGGCCATTTTAGAAAACTTGACATTTGCAGGACATATTGAATACAAGAGGAACAGAAGAAAACAGCGCATAACCTGCAGAACGAGCTTGTGTAAGTAAATAGATGGCAAAATAGAGTGTATGATTGTCTAGGGTATGACGATAAACTACATCCGACAGCAAGGCATCTGATTAAAAGGTTTTTGAGGAATGTGTAACCACTTCTTAATTGCTATTGTTCCCAGGTTCAAACTGACCCGGGATAGTAGCACCTGTTAGGGTCCTAGCTGTGGGCAAATAGTGAACGAACAGTGTGGGGTCAAAATACGATGAAAGTGTAGAAATACATTTTCATAGTGAAGGTGCCTGCAATACATTTTCATTGTAAAAAATTACCAATAATATATAAAAAATATTATCAGTACTGCATTTTTGTAAAAGAAATTGCTAATGACTCCAAGAAAATTAAATTTCGCTATTAAATGGCACATAAGGGCTTGATACACTGTTAAACAAACAAAACAAAACCCGAAGAGTTTTAAGAGAGATAACAAAAAGACAAAATTACTTAAAAACCTACAAAGGGTAGGGATTTGTGGAGAGCCTTGATTGTCATCGGCCTGAAGGGACCGGCGCTAAGAAGAAGCAGAAGTGTGTGTGTGTGTGTGTGTGTGTGTGTGTGTGTGTGTGCATTACTCCGATTTTGTTGTTAATTGCTTGAGTCTATGAAAGAGAAGCACACTCTATATCGCTATCCCCTCTCTCCCCCCTCCCCCTCTCTCTCTCTCTCGCTCTTAAAGATTTCCGGTGTCAGATGTCCATTACCTCCGCCCACTAGTGAATTTAGCAATATGATTCAACGCACAAAAACACGGATGTTTAAGAATTTTTGCTTTCAAGGTCGCAAACGCAACCAGTTTCAGTCCCCACTCTCTCTCTCTCTCTCTCTCTCTCTCTCTCTCTCTCTTCCTTTCTATCCCACTCCACACACTTTCAGAGAAAATCCTAGCTTGAAGCTATCAGTTACAGTCAAAATTTTACATTGTACCTCGAAACCGTGTTGCCATAAATCCTTGTTTTGCCAACTACAGTCATAAAACACGCGAATTAAAAATGAAATTAAGTTACCTTTACATTTTTGTAACTAAGAGCAACCAAATTACGAGCCATTACAGATTATCCCGTCACCTCTTTTGAAATCCTTCGATTATCCCGACACCTCTTTTTAATCTGAACAAGACGAAGTTTTCTTGTAGCTGAGAATAACGAAATTACAAGTTACTACTGATTTTCCGGTACCTCTTTTTAAACCGGACAAAACATAATTTCTATCAATTTTTTCTGCGTGACAATGACTATTGTGGCCACATATGGCCAAGTGCTCCGATTGTGGCCACATATGGCCAAGTGCTCCGATTGTGGCCACATATGGCCAAGTGTTCCTGCTATATATTTAGAGACACTGGATTAAATCTAAAGAAGAATCTGCAATGTTATTGATCCTTTTCTGGCATCTCGACTTCAGTCTCTTTACCACCGCTGAAACGTAGTTTCACTTTAACTTTTCTGTAAATACTTTCGTGGTAATTATTCTGATGAACTTTTCTCCATAGTAATCATGCATGGCACTTTACTGAAAGTGTGAACAGTTATATAGGCGAGGAATATGCAGAGAGACATGATCATCTGAGCGTGTATTACGTATGGCACTAAAATGAAAGAGTAAACAGTTATATAAACGAGGAAGTTGTGGAAAGACATTATCGCCCAAACGTGTATCACGTATAGCACTTAATTGAAAGAGTCAACACTTATAGAAGCTAGGTGTTGTGGGGAGACATAATCGTCCAAGCGTGTATCACGTATAGCACTTACATGAAAGCGTCATCAGTTATAGAGGCAAGGGAGTTGTGGAGAGACATGATCGGACAAGAGTGTATCACGTATGGCATTAACTAACGGATTAAAATATGCCACCGCTTTATTTAAAAAAAAGCAATTTTTTGAAATTGTAAGCTTTGCCAGATCAAGAATGTATGGTTCTCAATAGCAGAAAGAACAAGATATAGTCACTAACAATCAAAAACACCAAATTCAAGCAGGAATGAAAATTTAAATCTAGCAAGTGTTTTACCACAGGACGAAAAACGAGACACCGCAATCCGAAGGCAGATTGGAATAAAGAATGGTGTTATCTTTTAAACGTCAAGCAAAGCAAGAAACAGAAAAAATTCCTCTAGAAAAAAACAAAAAACAAAAAACTACTGAATTGTTATGTTATATCAGTCCTACCTATATGGCACTGAATACTAGACAATCTCCTCACAGATGAAGAAGAGGCTTGAAGCAAGAGAAACAAAGAAAAGAGTACTGGACTATTATGTAATGTCAGTCCTCCTATACGGCAATGGATACTGGACAATCTCCCCACAGATGAAGAAGAGACTTGACGCAACAGAAACAAAGAAAAGAGTAATGGATTATGATGTAATATCAGTCTTCCTAAATGGCAGTGAATGCTGAACAATCTCCCCACAGATGAATAAGAGACTTGAAGCAACAGAAACAACGAAATGTCCAGCATTGTTCAGCATTCACGGCCATATAGGAGGACTGATATTACATAATAATCCAGTACTCTTTTCTTTCTTTCTGTTGCTTCAAGTTTTTTTATCTGTGAGAAGATTGTCCAGCATTCACTGCTATATAGGAGGACTGATATTACATAACAGTTTAGTACTCATGTCTTTGTTTCTTTTGCTTCAAGTTTTCTTCATCTGTGAAAGATTGTTCAGCATTTACTGCCATATAGGAGGACTGATATTACATAACAGTTCTGTAATGATTTCTTTGTTTATATTGCTTTAAGTCTCTTCTTCATCTGTATAGCTTTCATTGCCATATAAGTAAATCGATATTGCGTAGCTTCTTACATTTTTTAAAATTTTTTTCCGTTTTTTAATATTTTTCTTAACTTTTGGGGGGACATTTATCGCTATTCCAATGTTCATTTACATTTCAGTTCAGTGTAGCACTTTCCTTCCTCTATTAAAACACTTCCCACATATTTCACTTGCTGCATTTGTTTGATTTTGCTTTCTCTAATTTGTAATTTGTATGTTGGGTTGCTCCTTTTACTAATAACCAACAATACCGTCTTTTTTAGATTGAGGTTTAGTCCTTTTCTTTCGTTTTTCTACATTACCATCTGTAGAAGTTCTTGTGACACATCACTCAATAAATCCCTGGCCTAACTAATAAAACAACATTTAGGCAAAAAGAGACTTTATTCATCAACATAGTCTCCTTCTAGGGTAATAAACTGATTTAACGCTTTTCTAATAATTCGATGTCTTTTTTTTTTTTTTTTTTTTTAGAATGATTTGTCTTTGGCCTCAAAATACACCTCAGTTTCCGATATCACTTCTTCATTAGAGCCAAATCTCTTTCCCTAGTGCATACTTTTGAGGTCCGTAAACATCCAGTAGTCGCTGGAGGCCAGATCTGAAGAATAGGGTGGATGCAAATGCAATTCAAAGTGCAATTCATGTAGTGTTGCCATCGTTGCGATCGACTTGTGACACGTATATAAAATATACATGTATTTGAATTTTTTTAAAGTGGCGGTAAGACAGTTCGAATTCCAGTTGAATTCGTTGCATTCACTTACGCGCAAATACCCTTGGGAAAGGTATTAATCCGTTTCTTCCTTCCAGTTATGGGTTAAATAACAGGAAATATTGGGTTCTATAGCCTGCGAGTTTACCGCAGAAAGCAATGGCAACCTACTGCGGGAAAATCTTAATGCGAGGCATGATCGCCCAAGCATGTATCACGTATGGCACATAACTGACTGAAGACATTACATTGGGTCACTCCTACACTCGAAGCAAGAGCAACATGTACCAGAAAAAAAGAAGAACCAGTTTACAGTTCTTGGATTCTGTCTCGCCGTACGTGTTTTTTCAGAGTTTTCTTTCCCTTCGTTGAATAACTTACCGCGCCCGATGCCCGTGCTAGATGGATGCTGATCCCTTAAAAGGACTCATCCACCATTTGGCACGTCTTGATTTTAATCTTGCTGTTAGTCCGAGAAGGCGCAATGTGCTACTCTCTTTGTGGTTAGCATCAGCCATGATGATAAAAGGTAAAATGTGTTCCCTCAGTTGATTAGTCGGCACCCACTCTCAGCCGAGCATCGGTATTGTCATTCTCTCTCTTTATTCCTTGTCTCTCCGGTGGTAGTGGTGGCGGGTAGTGGTGGCGGGTAGTGGTGAAGGCATAGCCTACTTTTAAAGCATCGCGAGCAGAAGTCTCACAAATGTGATGTGTGGACGTGGCGGATCCTCTTCACGTTGACGGATGGACTCGAACGTTTCGCTCCCACCCCACAGGATGGTCCTACGCTAGGAGGAATGATTTGCAGCAATGGTTTTCCAAGTCTCATGTTCGATGTTGGCCTGTGTCAGAGATGTTTTCAACTGATCCTTGAAGCATCGTTTTGAGCCGACAGTTACGTTTTAGTTGCGTTAAAATTGATAAGCCACTTTACCCACTAGAATAAAGTATGGTGTGTGTGCGGGGAACAGATTTAGTAGATGGTAACATCAACAATGCTGTAGGTGGTTCTGTGTTATTTAGCACCAGTAGCAGTCACAGCTTGACTTCACACACACACACACACACACACACACACACACACACACAGATATATATATATATATATATATATATATATATATATATATATATATGTATTTTTTTAATCATATCACCCCGAGCAAGACGGTAACGCCACTGACGTGCAGGGGCTACGGAAGAGTAAAAAGATTTGAAAAGAGAAAGCCGGAAACCACATCCTAAACAGGAAATAAAGGATAAGCCTCTTCACCCGTTCAATAGACGTGGGTGGAGTGTAAACCGGGCGATAGTTTAGTCTATCTACTCCAATTGAAAAAAAAAAAAAAAAAAAGAGAAAAGAAAAAAAATAAGAGTAAAAGTTTGGAAAGGAGAAAGCCGGAAACCACATCCTAAGCAGGAAACCTCTTCACCCGTTCAATAGACGTGGGTGGAGTGTAAACCGGGCGATAGTTTAGTCTATCTACTCCAATTGAAAAAAAAAAAAAAAAAGAGAAAAGAAAAAAAATAAGAGTAAAAGTTTGGAAAGGAGAAAGCCGGAAACCACATCCTAAGCAGGAAACCTCTTCACCCGTTCAATAGACGTGGGTGGAGTGTAAACTGGGCGATAGTTTAGTCTATCTACTCCAATAAATTACTTTAATCCCAAACAGAAAAGTAGGAAGGTAAATCCCAAGAACCTGATCCTAATTAATATTTAAAATTTTAATATTAAAAAATGATACAGGAGGAGAGCTCAATGTAATTAAAATTACAGAGCCAATATAAATTAAAATAAATTTTCAAAATTCAAAACTGTTGAATGAACATTTCAACATGAAATCCCTAAGAGAGATCTCACGTCTCCTCAGCAACAGTCTGTCTATATTCGAAATGAGAATAAAAATAAGATTAAAAAAATAAAAAACATAAGGAAATAAAAAAATAAAAAAATATAAAAATCAAATAAATAAACGGTTAATATTTGAGAAATATACGTCACAATAAAAATTCTTTTGAAGATCAGTCTATTTTTGGTTTTTACTTTTAGATAGAGTTGTACGTGAAGAGATGGGAAATTTGGCATGTCTTTCTTAATAAACAAAAAGGGTTAAGGAATGGGAGGTCGTTAAATTGAGAATTGGGTTAAACAGAAAAGAAAGTGAAGGGGCGGGATAAAAAAATGTATAGAGAAAAAATAAAGAAGGGAAAAAGAAAAAAGAAAAAAAGAAAAAGAAAAAATTTCAAATAGAAACGCTCGATACGTGTCAAACAAATTTAACTTTAAATGTTTAAAAGGGTTAAAGTTTTAGAAAAAAGAGACTTAATAGAAAAAGTATATTTAGGTGAAAACATAATTTATATATATTCATCCGCAGACAGATCTGTTTCGCTGTATCACAACTCATCAGTGCGGTTAGACAGTCGATTGCCTTTTACCCAGGATTGAAACCCGACCGAATTGGCGTCAGTGTCAGCGATTCTACCTCTGGGCTACGGGCGCTCGGTAGAAGGAGGCAGACTTTTTAGCGTGTATATTATCATTATACACGCTCAATAGCTGAGAGTGTTCTAATTCATTGCTGAATGAACGATGCGTAGATGTCAGAGTAGTTACTGTTTTGCAAAGTCTACCATTCTTCCAGAGTGTGATATATATATATATATATATATATATATATATATATATATATATATAAGAAAAATTAAGGGGGGACACGTTATTTCATGGTAAATCGGAAGTTTGGGCCTATTTCAGGCGAACCATCATCAGCTTCCGTCTTTACCGTACAAAGGATTTTATACGAATCTTCACAATAAAGACGGAAGCTGATGATGGTTCGCCTGAAATAGGCCCACACTTCCGATTTACCATGAAATAATGTGTCTGCCTTAATTTTTCTTATATTTGCTTTATATGTATTTATATACATATATATTTAGAGCTCTCTTAGAGAGTTATCCTACCACTGTATGTACAGGATACTCCTTTGGATTCTTCTATACCCACACCGCATGCTAATATATATATATATATATATATATATATATATATATATATATATAGGATTAATGCAGAAGAGTTGTCACTTAATTGAGCAGGTTCATACCCACTTCGAAGTTTCGTGAGGATATCGTTATGATGCCGTCACTTGTCAGGATTAGGTTTTCGATCTGCTCTGATATATGAATTTAATATCTAGATCGGAATCCGACAAGATGATAGAATAAAGAAAAAAAGAACATATAGGAAACGTATCTCAATTTAACATGTTTCACTTTTATCAAAGTTTCTTCAGAGACCGAGAGAAAAATGAAAAACAAAAATACAGTAAACTGGTTTGTTGTGATTTGGGATGAGTTCTTATTTTTCAAGTAAATGTCACGTGTTTTAAAGCAATAGGTAATTATTTTAACTGTAAGCACGTGGAATATTTTAGATGGTAAATTGTGTGATAGCGTATGTGTGTGTCTATGTAGAAATGCTTGTCTGTTCAGGTGTATGTTGGATGGTAACGTTAGCTAATATAATATAATTAATATAGTTAATATAAATGGTACATAATGAGGAAAGAGGGCTTGGAATATTTGGTACTCACAGGGCAGATTGATGGCAAGAATGACAGAGAGAAACAGTGAGTAATATACCTAACGTCCTGGATGGCAGAATAGATGGAGAATGTGAAGTTGCAGGCAGAATAAGTACACCAAGGTTGTAGTAAAAAAGAAATTTAATCTGCGTGCAACCGTAAGTTCTATACCGACAGTTTCTTTTTCTCGCACTTTTCGCTCGTGGAATCCCTTCCGGATCGATGCTTTCCAGCCAACTTTAATCTGAAAAAATTTAGATGCAACGTCAATCGCTATCTACTGTCCTCATCTTTCCTACAGCTTCCGTTTTCTAATTCTTCAAAACACCCTGTATCTTAGTGGCTTTGCTACCTTACTTCCTTGTTTGGGGGTGAACTCCAATATATATATATATATTATTTAATTGTGATAATGTTTAGCGCCAAGGTTGTATTTTTGGTGGGTTTTTTTTATTAAATGTATTTCGGCAAGTAGGTGTTTTTTTATCAGAAAGTGCTCAATATCAGGGTACAGATAAAGCACTGATAAGTACAAAATTTCTCACTTTAACTAAGCAGGTTCATGACGATTTCGAAGTTTCGTGAGAACAGCGTTATTATGTTCGGCTCATCAGGGCTAGATTTACAGCAGACTATCCCTGACGAGTGAGGACATCATAACGGTGTCCTCACGAAACTTCAAAGTCAGCATGAACCTGCTCAGTTAAAGTGACCAACTCTTTGTGCTTATATATATATATGTGTGTGTGTGTGTGTGTGTGTGTGTGTGTGTGTGTGTGTATAATTCTACTGGACTTAAAATGAGGGATCGGTTTAGTGTAGTTATTAAGTAAACGGATCCCCCCCGAAATGACTACATTTTAAAATAATCATCGTCGTCGTCTTGCGTCTTGGCCGAGATAGAACCCACTACACCCTCCAGTATTCCCTGTGCATTTGGAACCTAGACGCAATTTGTAGCGAAATTCATAATCTTGTGAAATAGCTAAAAATACTTGATGCTTCGTCAGGGCTACCAAGGGTGTTTTTATTGTGACACCAATACTAGATGGGTTGCCTCCAGGCCCTATCCCGTTATTTAACCCATAACTGGAGGGAAGTGGCGGATTAATACCTTTCCCAAGGGTATTAGTGCTTAAGTGAATGCAGGGTCAGTCAGTTTAGGTGCCATACGTGATACACGCTTGGGCGATCATGTCTCGAAAGAGACATGACTGACTGGGCAGAAGATTATCCCGCAGTAGGTTGCCATTGCTTTCTGCGGTAGACTGGTTGCCGACCAAGGCTATAGAACCCAATCTGTCCTGCTATTTAACCCATAACTGGAAGAAAGAGACGGATTAATACCTTTCCCAAGGGTATTTGTGCGTTAGTGAATAAAATGGATTCAGCTGGAATTCGAACTCGGCTCCCCGGTTTCTCGTTCCGAGCCGATATCCACTGTACCACAACGCACGAATGCAGGGTACTCAACTGGAATTCGAACTCGGCTCACCGATCTCTCCTTCCATGCCGACATCCACTGCACCACAACGCACATCTGTTTAAAATAATATATAATAAACTCAATGCGAAACCTTTCTAAATTGTAACTTCCTAATGTTTTTAAAGTATGAGTAGAAATCTCTTTTCTATCAGAAATTAGGCGGAATATCTTTCGCTCTTTCTTTCACACACACACATATCTTATGAAAGAAAGTCGATATATCATTTACATAAAACCGCCAAAATGCAGACAGTACTGCATGACAGATAAACATTACAGCAATTGTACGTGTGAAATTATTTTTGACGCCCAGCGGGTTACCGTAGAGGTTAATATTTATTGTTTTTTAACTTCAAACCGTAGCTGCCCTGATACAATTATTAGCCAATCATTGCCAAGTACACAGCAGAATTCCATCGAAGGGATTGGGTGGTGGTTGTGGTGGAGAAATGAGGTGAGTATTTGGAACTATTCCAACGTACGATAGCCCTTCGGTATTAAAATACTTCGTTCTTCACATTCCAACAACTAATCTACTGTTTTTTTTTTGTTTTTTTTTACACCCAAATATAATGACAGGTTAGCGAGCCGTAAAAAAAAAAGGTTCCGCCTATCCAGATTTCGGGCCCACTAAATAACTCCCCCATGGCCTGATGTTGTCATGGCGACAGACTGGATTGGATAGAGGGAAAACATTATTAATGTCGTTTGTTTGTTTTTTTTTGTTTTTTTTTGTTTTTTTTTTTGTTTTTTGTTTTTTTTGTTTGTTTTTTTGTTTTTTGCTTAAAAAACAACAACAAATAATACTGACTTTTCGTGTGGCCAGGCGATAGTGTTTTATTATTAGTTTTTTTTTCTTGTTTGTAATAATAGTAGCACTAGTAATTTCCAGTATCATCATTAGTTTTACTTTAATACTAAATGTTTGTGCAAAATTCATATAACGCATTTTATGTCTATGACGTATCATAGCAACAAAAATTCAAAGCGTTTGTATTACGTGCCATGAAACAAAAATTTTGTTCCATGTTTTAATTAGTTCTGAGGATTATAAGAATTTTGTTTTAATGGGATATTTTCTTTAATTCCCACTAAAAGAAAAAAAAAGAAAAGACATGAACTTTTAAGTTTCTTTTCTCGAACTTCTCGCTTGTGGAACTCCCTTCCGGTTCCATTTTTTTCAGCTAACTTTAATCTGCAAAAATGTAAATGCAATGTCAGCCGCTATCAATTGTCTTCCTGACACTTCTTTCCTTTTCTTGGTCATTATTAATGTTTCTGTTCCTAATTCTTCCACACCCTGTAACTCCTTGTGTCTTGGTGGCTTTACTGCCTTGCTTGAGGTGATCACTGAGTCAATTAAGTACCACACTTAATACATTAGGAGATGATCATGTCTCGAAAGGGACACGACTGACTGGCAGAAGATTTTCTCACTAGGTTGGCATAACTTTTTGTGGTAAACTGGTTGCCAACCAAGGCTATAGAACCTAATCTATCCTGCTATTCAAAACATAACTGAAGGGAGAAGACACGATTAATACCTTTTCCAAAGGATTTTGCGCGTGAATGAATACAAAAATTCACCTGGTATTCGGACTCGTTCCAAGCTGATACCCTCTGCACCACAATACCGATTTAAATAATAATAATAATAATAATAATAATAATAATAATAATAATAATAATAATAATGATTTTTTTTTCAAACTAGAAACACAACAATTCGTGGTATTAATTTGGAATCAGAATTTAACAGCAACTTGATCCTTAGGAATGAAAACATTTAACCCCTAATCTCGAACGGTCAGTCTTATCTTTCTAGTTGGACTCTGGAACTGTCAGGTTTTTGCGGCTTTCTCCAAAGAATGCATGTGTTAGAACCTTTTTACGTTAGTGTTCAACAGTTCATCAGACTAAAATTTTCATCACCGTTCGGAGTTTATTTCGTTCGTCCTTTATTTACCTGATTTATGCGTTTTGTTCAGTTGTGGAGACTAGTAACGAAAATGAGTCAGCATTTTTAGGATCTAAAATTACGCACGTTAGCCTTTGCTCAGGGTCGAAGAAAGCCACAATGCATATAATATTTACGTTTTGCTCAAAATTTTCTCGTATTAGAACGAAATTAAACCGTTCTTTGTCTTTTAATAAGCACACAAACTTATGTGTGTGTGTGAGTGATGGATTTCTTATTTAATCTGACAGCTTATTGTTACTATATATAAACGTTATTTTACTCATATATAGTCCCTCCGTTTATTTATTAAAAACAATATGTTTATTTATTTTCGTGTATCGGTCTGAATATTTTATTGGAAGAAAAATATGTGCCTTCTCTTTAAGATCTCAGATATTCAGGCCAGCAGACGAACATTCAGGCCAGCAGACGAACAGACACTAAACATTTATAAATTTAACGTTTCGGTTTTATTTAGCTTTCATCAGAAAGAGAAATTTCATTTTTGATGAAGCTTAAATAAAAGGGAAATATGTTTAACTTATTTATAAATTAAACGTGCTTCCCTTTTATTTAAGCTTTTATTTTTTCGTATTTGTTCCTTATCCTATCACTTTGTCTAATTCTAATCCATATTTTATCTATATACCACACACACACACACACACACACACACACACACATTCTTGTGTAAACTCCACCCACGTCTATTGAACAGGTTAAGAGGCTCATCCCTTGTTCCCTGTTTATGATGTAGTTTCCGGCTTTTTCTTTACCAGTCTTCTCACTTTTTTTTTTTTCAATTGGAGTAGATAGATCTATCTATCGCCCGGTTCACACTCCACCCACGTCTATTGAACAGGTTAAGAGGCTCATCCCTTGCTCCTTGTTTAGGATGTGGTTTCCGGTTTTCTCTTTTCCAATCTTTTCACTATTACCTAGCCCCCTGCACATCAGTGGCATTACCGCCTTGCTCTGGGTGATACGATTAAAAAAAAAAAAATTAATTGAAACAAAACGAATAATGTTCTCCTAGGATCTTTCACACTTTCCCTGATCACGTCTCTTGGCGTTGTTTTTCTCTTCCGACCGTATTTTCTTTTACGTTTTGGACTGATGGATCTATTTTGTTTATCCGCCTTGACGATACGACTGACAGTATCCGCGATCTCTCTGAAAAGTTTGCCAGTGTTTTCGTGCAGCGTTACAATTTTCATACGCTTCCTTGGGGTAACGTCTATCGCAGACAATGACCGTAAGACAACTAATCAACAGTCGAAACAGTAGTATCCCGGCGCGATTTCTATTAATTTATACTTTCACACTTTCATCTAATTTTTTTTTTTTAATCATATCACCCCGAGCAAGGCGGTAACGCCACTGACATGCAGGGGGCTACGTAAAAGAGAAATCCGAAAACTACATCCTAAACAGGAAACAAGGGATGAGCCTCTTCACCTGCTCAATAGACGTGGGTGGAGTGTGAACTGGGCGATAGTTTAGTCTATCTACTCCAATTGAAAAAAAAAATAAAATAAAATAAGAAAAGAGTGAAAAGATTATGGAAAAGAGAAAGCCGGAAACCACATCCTAAACAGGGAACAAGGGAATGAATACAATTTTTTTGTCAGTAAAAAAAACAAAAAAACAAAAAAAAAACAACATTTACAAACATTCCTTCAGTCATTGTACCATGAGACTTTCTTCATATATCTGTCGACTGAGGTAACCCTCGAGGAATTTGGAACCAAGCTCTATTGCCCAACATCAAAACATTATGATAAAAATGCTGAGGACATCAGTCTGACTTTAAGTGAAATAATGTTTATTTCAAAACTTGCACACCCCTTGCAAATTCATTATTCTACACAAAAAAGAAATTGGCCCTGACTTTAATCTTTGTTTTAATATCTTATTTTCAAGTATTTTTTAAAAAAAGTTCAACACAGTACCTTTTATATGGAGAATAACTTTTTCATAAAATATGATAATTATCTCCCGTATTTAATGTCAGCAGATGTGGGTCGTATAAAAATATTAAAAGTAGACTTTTCCTATCCCCTTCAATGCCGCTTACTTACTGCTAATAATATATAATATTATTATATATAATATAATATATGATATATAATATTATTATATATAATATAATATATAATATTATTATATTTATATAGTCATCCGCAGAGAGACCTGCTTCGCTGTATCACTGCTCATCAGTTCGTTTATAGATCCGATTGCTACTAGCCAGGATTGAAACCCGATCAAACTGACATAAGTCAGCGATTCTAATATTTTAGCTATGGGCGCTCGGTGCAGGAAGGATTTTAGCGTGTTATGGAGAGAGAGACAGAGAGAGAGACAATAACGAGGCAGCATCGGCTCTGTACATTCTCTTTACTGCAAATTATTGAGCTTATGAATTATGAAAGCTCTTGTCGCGTGTTTGCTCTTTAAACAGTGTCTTATTAGATTTGTTTGCAATAATTATATCGTCGAGTAGTAAAGAATGTATAAATATATCATTTCTAATATAATAAAGACGGCAGTGTATATATATATATATATATATATATATATATATATATATAGGACAGGAGGGATATATATATATATATATATATATATATATATATATATATATATCCTTCCTGTCACGCTCGGTGGTTTTTTTTTTGGTTTTTTTTGTTAATGTAAGATACTCAACGGTAGGTACAAATCAACATAAATATTTTGCCGTCATTTTTTTAAGGTACTGGCCAACTCGTATAATATATATATATTATATTATCTGGGTAGACCTGCGTTGTTGAAACCTGGGTGGCAAGTAAGCAGTGCGTGGTCTGTTTTTAATATATTGTTAGCTCTGCATATTCAGTTCGTTACTTTTTTCGAACTACCGTCTGCTGGTCCAACCAACCAATATTTGGCTAGTGTGCATATATATAGATATATTTTAGTTATATCTGACATATTACACATTATATATATATATATATATATGTGTGTGTGTGTGTGTGTGTGTGTGTGTGTGTGTGTAATGTGTATATATATGAATCTATGCAAGTAATGCATATATAATGTGTATATCATGTATATATATATATATATATATATATATATATATATATATATATAAGTAATATTACTTACGTAATGTGTATGTGTGTGTGTGTGTGTGTGTGTGCATATATAATGTGCAAAATGTCAGATATAACTAAATTACATCTATGACATGTGAAGACAATAGGAAAACTTATGTTATCCAACGCGTTTCGTCCTCTTTATTCAACCAGTTATAGTTCTACAGTTGTTTCAATTAATTTGCTCAAGGATATATATATATAATAAAACAAAGAATTCGATATTTAAATCCGTTGAACAGATATTTCTACGAGGAAATCCTCGTTTCTTCAGCAACTGCGAAACGAAAATTTAAATGACTATTCAACGGATTTAAATATCGACATTTTTGTTTAATTCTTTACTAGCAGTATCGCCCGGCGTTGCTCGGGTGTAATGAAAGCTTTAAAACTAATCCATGGTCCTGGAGCTCAGACTCAGCCTAAAGAATATTTGTGTGAAGTTTGGTGTGAAGTTTGGTGAAAAATTGTGGATTTGTATAACGGACATACAGACAGATAAACAGAAACACACACAAACATCTTGCCTTTTATATATATATATATATATATATATATATATATATATATATTATCGATTTTCTGCACTATTGTAAGAACTGGAACCATGAAACTTTTGAATATCATTTCTTATGTCTTTGTCTATGTGTGTATCAAATTTGATTAAAATCAGAACACTCCTTCTATAACCCGATTTTTTCGATTATCGATTTTCGATATTTATCGGGGGTATCTCGACACAAAACCTAGCTAAGAACAGTCGCAGACGCTTATAGTACAACTGTGTAAATTTTCAAGAAAATCGGTTCAGCCGTTTCGGAGTCTATAGGTAACGGACACACACACACACACACACACACACACACACACACACACAAAGTTCCATTTATAAAAAAGTTTAGATACTTGGCTCTGTAAATAGAATATAATATTTTCATCGAGCCTTCCACCTTGATCAACTTTAATATTAATGAAATTAATATTAATTAGGGTCGGGTTTTTGGGATTTACCTATCTGATCATCCTTTTGCATTATATATATATATATATATATATATATATATATATATATATATATATATCAGCATGCAGCGTGGATATAGAAGAATCCAAAGGAGTATCCTGTACATACAGTGGTAGGATAACTCTCTAAGAGAGCTCTAAATATATATGTGTATAAATACATACAGAGCAAATATAAGAAAAATTAAGGCAGACACGTTATTTCATGGTAAATCGGAAGTATAGGCCTATTTCAGGCAAACCATCATCAGCTTCCGTCTTTATTGTACAAAGGATTTTACACGAAAAATCCTTTGCACAATTTTAAATATGCATAAATACTTATTGACAACATCAATACAATAAGGACTCTGGAATTGTATCTAGTGAATGGATCTGTCCCGGCGGGGGTTCCAGGGAATCACTGCCTGAGCCCTGAGTGGTCATAATTGTCGAGGTTGATGAAAACAATGCAGATCATTAGCCGTACTTAAAACCCATGTCCACAGGTGGCACCAGTGAATCTTTGTGAGAATATCGTTGATTGCAATGCGCGACAATGAGAAGGCAGCCATTTTGCTTTTGTGCGTACATTAAACAGTACAAGCATATGCAAGTCACCCGGACCTGGAGTAATGGTTAACAAGCTTGTTTATTCCGTTATTTATTTATACACGCTTGTCAGGAGACACGTCACCGTGGAATAGTGAATTCGATCCTCACTGGGTACCGCTTTTGGCTTTGTGCTCTATCTAAGCTACACTTAGAAAATCACTAGGGATACTTCGACGTAGCGTACTGATTAGCAAGCTTGTTTTATTGGATCAGTTACAACTGAGTAGTGAGTTCGATCCTCATTGGGATCTTGGGGATGAACAAGCTGTCTGCAAGATGAGTCGCAAGAATACTGATAACAGAGCAGAAGCTGAAAATGGTTGACATTTCCAGGACCCGCTTCCAGGCTAATTCTGAGAATTTCCACCGCATATTCGTAACTCAAGATGAAACCTGCGTTCACCACTTTGAACCCGGACCAAAGATTTAAAGCAAACAATGGAAACGCTCTGGTGCTCCAGCCCACGAAGAAGTTCAAGCAGACTGCGTCTTTGGGCAAGGTGATGGCTTTTTTTTTCGCGTTGTGGCGAAGTGGATATCGGCATCGAACGAGAAATCGGGGAACCGAGTTCGAATTCCAGTTGAATTCCTTGCATCTTACGCGCAAATACCCTTGGGAAAGGTATTAATCCGTCTCTCCCCTCCAGTTATGGGTTAAATAATAGGACAGATTGGGTTCTATAGCCTTGGTCGGCAACCAGTCTACCGCAGAAAGCAATGGCAACCTACTGCGGGATAATCTTCTGCTCAGTCAGTCATGTCTCTTTCGAGACATGATCGCCCAAGCGTGTATCGCAAATGGCACTTAACTGACTGACTGACTGATGGCTTTTTTATTTATTAGGTTGGTGCAAAAATAATGTCGTTTTCTCACATATGTTACTTTTATATATGATTTCTGAATTAATTCATTGATATATATATATAGCCATGTTATATATCATTTTGAAGCGCGTTTTTCGCGCTATCGAATCGTGTTTTCCGTTAGAGTTCTCAATCTCTTCATTCATTTTTTGTAGGCTTTTCGACAGCATGAACAAAATTCAAATCCGCACGATTTTCTTGTTCCAGTTCAAACTAGGCCGAAAAGCTGCCGAGACAGCTCGTGATATCAATGATGCGTTTGGCCCAGGAACCACTAACGAACGTGTGGCACAACAGTGGTTCAAGGAATTTCGCAATGGTGACAAGAGCCTCGAAGATGAAGACGGCCGACTGCGGTTGATAACGAACATTTGAAAGCCTTAATTTAAGCCGGTCCTCGTAAAACCACAAGAGAAGTTGCTGGTGAACTCGAGGTCGACCACTCAACAGTCGTTCGCCATTTAAAGCAAATAGGGAAGTCAAAAAAGTTGGATAAATGGATGCCGCACGAATTGAACGATAATCAAAAAATCGTCGTTTTGGGGTGTCTTCTACGCTCCTTCTGCGCAGCAAAAACGACCCATTTCTCGAGCGGAATTTGACGTGTGATGAGAAGTGGATCCTCTAAGACAACCGGCGACGTTCGGCACAATGGTTTGATGCCGGAGAAGCTCCACAACACTTCCCGAAGCCGAAATTGCACCAAAAGAAAGATTATGGTGACTGTTTGGTGGTCTGTGGCCGGTCTCATTCATCACAGCTTCTTGAATCTGGGCGAAACGATTACGGCGGAGAAGTACTGCCGATAAATTAACGAAATGCACCAGAAGCTCCAACGTATGCGCCCGAGATTGGTCAATATGAAGGGACCAATTCTCCTCCATGACAACGCTCGCTCGCATGTTGCTCAACTGACCCTGCAGAAGCTGAACGAATTGGGCTACGAGACTCTGCCACATCCGCCATATTCACCGGACCTCTCGCCCACCGATTATCACTTTTTCAAGCATCTCGACAACTTCCTGCGCAAAAAATGCTTCAAAAGCCGAGATGATGCCGAATCGGCCTTCAGTGATTCCAGAACTCCGGATTTCTATGCTAATGGGAAAAAGAAACTTGTTTCTCGTTGGCAAAAATGTGTCGATTCTAATGGTTCTTATTTCGATTAATAAAGTTTATTATGAAAGGAGTTATGATCTTTTGAAGTTGAACGTCAAAAAACGACATTATTTTTGCACCAACCTAATATTTTAAAGGTATAATCATGATAGACTAATTGGAAAACGAAAAAATATTAATGGACACTTAGTCAGTTGTGCCATACGTGATACACGCTTGGGCGATCATGTCTGAAAAGGCAGAAGATTATCCTGCAGTAGGTCGCCATTACTTTCATCAGTAGACTGGTTGCCAGCCAAGGCTATATAACCAAATCTGCCCTGTTATTTAACCCATAACTGGAGAGAAGAGACGGATTAATACCTTTCCCAAGGGTATTTGCGCGTAAGTGGGCGCAAGGAATTCAACTGGAATTCGAACTCGGCTCCCCGATTTCTTTTTCAAAGAACCACTGAACCACCATGCACATCGTAATGAACACTACTATTCATAAAAATTCACACTCCGCCCACGTCTATTGAACAGGTTAAGAGGCTCATCCCTTGCTCCCTGTTTAGGATGTGGTTTCCAGCTTTCTCTTTTCCAATCTTTTCACTATTACGTAGCCCCCTGCACATCAGTGGCGTTACCGCCTTGCTCGGGGTGATACGATTAAAAAAAAAAGCTAATGGAAGCAATCAAGTCGAAACGCAGAGGGAAGCTGATGTTAGGTTTGTTATTTCCCCAAGACAGGATAATGCGCCCGTTCACACTGCTCAGGTTGCAATAGCTAAAGCAGCCAACTGTGGATTTAAATTTCTACCTCATCTCCGTTAGCTCCATCTGATTTCTTCTTCTTTCCTAAATTCAAATCCCACCTGCGTAGTCAACAATTTGGAAACAATGATGGTATCATATGCGCTGAGGAGGAGTTTTTAGAGGACCAGGACGCCACCTTCTTCCGTGATAGAACTACAACGCTTAAGCATCGTTGGATCAATTGCACTGATGTCAGTGGGGAAGGGGAAGTGATGAAAAACAATTTTGCTTCTCCAACTTCTTCTGGGCGAAGCTTAGAACTTTTTGAACAATCCTCATATGATATTATAAAACTATGCGAAATGTTTAAATGAACCGTTTCTGCAGACATCTTCTAGTGCCAAAATGAATTCAGAAACGCGAGGAAAAAATTGTTTTGACTTGACTTTCTGTTTCTTTTTCCGTATATCTTTGCAAATTCCTTTCTGGTTTTAAATTACGCGAACTAAAATATTCTTTCAAAAATCTAAGCAAAGTACTAAGAAAAAGGACAATTTTGTAAAAAATAAAGGAAAAAATGGCTGAACTTTTTTTTTTTTATATTATTTCACCACAAGCAAGGCAATGAAGTCACTAACACACAAAGTGGCTACTGAATGTTAGAGAATATGAGAAAAAGAAAATTACTATTAACAAGAACTAACAATAAAAAAAAAACAGAAATTAAGATGACAGAAAATGACGATTGGCGTTGCATTTAAATTCAAATCAAAGTTGACTGAGAAGCAAGAGGCCGGAATTAGTTCTACAATAGAAGACATTGTTAACATAAAACTTACGGTTGCATCTAGCCATTTGAACTGTAAGTTGATGGCACCTTGCCACCAAACTGGTAGTACCCTTATATTCCTAAAATCTAGGTAGGAAAGAGAAAAGGAATTTGAAATATTATGTGACTGGCAGTATAGCCCGGCGTTGCTCGGGTATAATGAAAGCTTTTATATATATATTATCGATTTTCTGCACTGTTGTAAGAACTGGAACCTTGAGACTTCTGAATATCGTTTCTTATGTCTTTGTCTATGAGTGTATCAAATTTGATTAAAATCGGACCACTCCTTCTATAACCCGATTTTTTTCGATTATCAATTTTCGATATTTATCGGGGGTACCTCGACACAAAACCTAGCTAAGAACACTCGTAGACGCTTATAGTACAACTGTGTAAATTTTCAAGAAAATCGGTTCAGCCGTTTCGGAGTCAATAGGTAATGGACACACACACACACACATACAAAGTTCCATTTATAAATAAGTTTAGATATCAGTACTCCATTAAGTGACAGTGAATTTTGGACAATCTTCTGACAGATGAAGTAATGACATGAAACAACGGAAACAGGAAAGGAATAATATTACGTAACATCAATCCTCCTACAGGGCAGCGAATACTGGACAAGCTCCTCACAGACGAGGAAGAGACATAAAGCAACAGAGATAAAGAAAAGAATATTGAGCTGTTTCATGATAATAGTCCTCATACAGGGCAGTGAATGCTGGGAAATCTCTTAAGAGATGAAGAAGAGACTTGAAGGTTGTTGGTTAGTTTTTATGGCATATCAACCTCGGCGGGTCATTTATTGTCAACTAAATTTTTATTTATTTATTGCTGGTAATACCTTTTTCTTTCAACATTTATTGTCGTTTTTATATAAGTTTTGTGTCTAGTAATACTTTTTTCTTTTTCGAGTATCAAGATTCATTGGGATTTGTTTTTAAGAGCAGGGTGCCCAAGTCCTACCCTTGTTATTTAACCCATAACTGGAGAGAAGGGACGGATTAAGCCTTTCCCAAAGGTACCAGTGCTTAAGTGAATGCAGTGTATTCAACTGGAATTCGAACTCGGCTCACCGATTTCTGTTTCGAGCCGATATCCGCTGCACCACAACGCACATCCGTCACTAAATAAATGCTTACGGCACCTGGTATTCCCAAGCGGTCACCCATCTAAGTACTGACCAGGCTCAACGTTGCTTAACTTCGGTGATCGAGCGAGAACCGGTGATTCAACGTGAATCCCATTAAAGATATTTAAAGCAACGGAAAAAACGAAATGAATACTGAAATATTACGTGATATCAATTCTCCAATATGAGTGTTGATAATCTCGCAGATTTGAAGCAACAGAAACAAAGAAAAGAACATTGAAATTTTACGTGACATCAGTCCTTTATATGACAGTCAAGGATGGACAATCTCTTCACAGATGAAGAAAGGACATGAAGCATCAGAAAGAAAGAAAAAATGCCAAACTGTTACGTCATATCCGTCTTGCTATATGGCAGTGTATGCGCGACAATCTCCTCGCATATGAACATAAAGCACTGCAAATAACTAAAACTTTACTTAACTGTTATGTAATATCAATCCTCCTATATGAACACGATGAATAAGATTCGTGATGCAACAGAAACAACGAAAATAATATTGAACACTTAAGTATGACAGTGAATGATCGACGACCACCTAAAAGATAAAGAAAAGACATGAAGCAACAGAAACAAAATTTTTTTACTTAAATGTTACCTAATATCCTTCCTCCTGTATAAAAGTAAATGCTAGACAATCTCATCTCAGATGAAGAATATATCTGAATCCACGGAATCAATGAAAAAAATACTTATCTGTAATATCAATTTTGCTATATGGCAATGAAAGACGGGCAATCTCTTCACAGATTAAAAAGATATTTGACGCGACAGAAACAAAGAAAAGAATACTGAAGGGTTTTGTGTTATCTGTTCACATATACGACAGTGAATGATTGGTTGGTTGTTTTGTTTTTATGGCATATCAACCTCGGTGGGTCATTTATTGCCAACTAAATTTTTATTTATTTATTGCTGGTAATACCTTTTTCTTTCAACATTTATTGTTGTTTTTATATAAGTTTTGTGTCTAGTAATACTTTTTTTCTTTTCGAGTATCAAGATTCATTGGGATTTGTTTTTAAGGGCAGGGTCCCCAAGTCCTACCATGTTATTTAACCCATAACTGGTGGGAAGGAACGGACTAATACCTTTCTCAAGGATATCAGTGCTTAAGTGAATGGAGGGTATTTAACTGGAATTCGAACTCGGCTCACTGATTTCTCTTTCCGAGTCGATATCCACTGCACCACAACGCACATCCGTCACTATACGTTTACAGCACCTGGTATTCCCAAGCGGTGGACGGTGAATGATGATCAATTTACACTCAGATAAAGAAAAGACATGGAGCATCAGAAACAACGAATATATTACTGAAATATTATGTCATACCAGTTCTACTTCATGGAAAAGTTTACAGGACAATTTACATGCTGACTTAAAGCAGCAGAAACAAGGAAAAGAGTACTGAACTTTTATGTAATATCAGTCCTCCTATATGGCAGTGAATGCTGGACAATCTCCTCACAGATGAAAAAGAGACTTAAGCAACAGAAACAAAGAAAAGAGTACTGAACTGTTATGTAATATCAGTCTTCCTATATGGTAGTGAATGCTAGGCAATCTCCTCACAGATGAAGAAGAGACTTGAAGCAAGAAAAACAAAGAAATGAGTACTGAACTGTTATGTAATATCAGTCCTCCTATATGGTAGTTAATGTTGGACAATCTCCTCACAGATGAAGAAGAAACTTGAAGCAACAGAAAGAAAGAAATGAGAACTAAACAGTCCTCCTATATGGTAGTTAATTTTGGACAATCTCCTCACAGATGAAGAAACGATATGAAACAAGAGAAACAAAGAAAAGAATACTGAACTGTTATGCAATATCAGACCTCCTATATGGTAGTTAATTCTAGACAATCTCCTCACAGAGGAAGAAGAGAATTGATGCAAAAAAAATGTGGTTCTATAGAAGGATGCTGAGAATACCATAAGTTGAAAAGACGCGCAAAAACAAAGTTTCAGAGAAAATTAAATGCGCACTTTTTCATGGCATCAGAAAGAGACATTTTAATTCATAGTGTACCTTAGGGGGTTTGGAAAATCTGATACACACAAAACAAATTGAACCACTACATAGAACTTTTCCTGCCCGCCATCAGCATGGCTGATGTCAAACTCCAGGAGAACAACACACTACGCATTGTTGTTCTCACGTTTTTCAATGACACGAAGTGGAGCGATTATATCAAATCAATGACAGCATCTACTGCAAAGAAAACTGGTTCACTGTGCCGTGCTAAAAGATTTTTCTAGTCAAAATCCTTTATGCCCATTTGCAAATCTACCATTCGTCAGTGAATTGAATACTGTTGCCATATCTGACCTGTTGCTACGGATTTACATCTCGAGATTTATGACAAAATTCATAGATGGATCTGTGATGTAATCGATCCTCACTTGGCACTATTTCTTCAGTCACTTTCTCACCGACGTGACGTGGCTTTCCTCTGTATTTTCTACATATAATTTTCATGGCAACTTTTCTGACGAACTTTTTTATCTGGTTCCCTTAATACAGGGATTTAAGCGAGCTAATAAATTGCCAATTAGGTCTCACCTTTTTACTGTTGAAATGCCTAAATTCGAACGCCAACTTCTACTTCATTCCTCTTACTTTCCACCCTTCTGTTTACTTACTTCCCTGATAACTACAATATTCAAAAATTGAAATGTAACAGCAATCGCCATCTTCTGTATTCTTAAATCTCATTTATGTTTTGTCCTTTTCTAAATCCTCCCTATTCTGGAAAACAATGACGATGATCGTCTTGGCCGACAACGACGTATATATAAAAATATAAACTTATATTTGTCGTCGTTGACAGTTGTGTAAAGGGGGGGTGACCAGAGAGAGATTACGCACACGCAAAAGTTATCAGGGAGTTGTGTGTGTGTGTGTGTGTGTGTGTGTCTCTCTCTCTCTCTCTCTCTCTCTCTCTCTCTCTCTCTCTCTCTCTCTCTCTCTCTGTGTGTGAAACGCCAAGGTTATATAATCAAAATTTTCCCCGCATCCCTGCTTCTTCGGGCTGTCGCTCAATTGACGTCAACCATTGCCTTTCAAACTTTTATTATCGCCTTGTGTTTTCTGCCTTTGATGTCAATCGTATTTTTGTCGGGCCAAGTAAATATATTACACTTATAAGCTCCTGCATACTAGTGGTACTACCGCTTTACGTGGGGTGAAACGATGTTTATAAGAAAATGCAAAACGGACAATGCAAAGCAACGCATAACCTGGATAGCGGGCTGGAGTAAAAGGTTCAGGAGAAATAACAAAATGGCAAAATATATTAAGTGCTATATAGGGGAAGAAATTGCAGAGAGCCATTATCGCCAACGTCCAGATAGGACACGGAACAAAGAAGAAGTAGTTTGTGTAAATGGTTGGCGGAACAAGGTCTAGGAGAGATAACAAAAAAGACAAAAATTATAAATAGCTACAAAGGGGAGGATATTTCGGAGAGTCATGATCGCCAACGCCTGAAGGGACATAGCATATAAAACAACAAACTTGAGTAAATAAAGAGTAGAACAGCGTTTAATAGAACTATAATCACCAACTTCCTGAAGGGACATGGCATATAGAAGAAGAAGCTTGTACAAACGATTAATAGAACAGGGTTTAGGAGAGATCACAAAAAAAAAAACAAAAAAAAAACATTAAGAGTTATAAAAGCAAAGGAAATTGTGGAGAGCTATTATCACCAACGTTTTAAATAGACATAGCACATAGAAGAAGAGAGACGATCTTGTGGAATGGTTGGCAGAACAAGGTTTAGAAACGATAACAAAAAGACAAAATTTATTAAGAGCTACAACTGACAGGAAATTGAGGAGAGCGGTGATCGCCAATGACGTGAAGGGTCATGATACATGGAAGAAGAAAGACGATTCTGTGCAAATGATTGACAGAACAGGGTTTAGGAGAGATAACAAAAGAACAAAATTTATTAAGAGCAACAAGGACCGGAAATTGTGGAGAGCCGTGATCTCCAACAACGTGAAAGAGCATGGCACATGGAAGAAGAAAGACGATTTTGTGAACGATTGACAGAACAGGTTTTAGGAGAGATGGCAAAAAGACAAAATTTATAAAGACTACAAATTGCAGGAAATTGTGGAGAACCATGATCACCAACGTCCTCAATGGACACAGGACATAGAAGAAGAAGAAGAAGAAGAAGAAGAAGAAGAAGAAGAAGAAGAAGAAGAAGAAAGGAGGAATTCAGGTAAGTATCTCTTCGATGCGTTTTCCAGAGAATTGTCCTCTTTACAGAGAAGGTGTCACTGGTTGGCTGATTAGGTTCACAGGACCCCTCGAGTGGAGTGTATACTGAGACAGAGGAAGGAAATCAACCCATCACACTCATTTTATGGGGCGTTTTTATACACTTTCGTCTACCAAGTACAAAGCCCGGGAATCACTCAAGTTAGAAGAGGTAACGGAATGGGGCTCCATTTATGAACGTAGGAATTGTAGAGTATGCAGGTTCGATAACGATTGGCTCTAGATTTGAAAAGATTAAGATTGGAGTTTTCGAGGAAGTATCCTCTCGGGACACTTTTCCATAAAACTGCGGCTCTAAAGTAAAATATGTCCAAATGGAATTTCTTTCTTACCAATGTTATGAATTGTGTAGCCTGGCATAGTGGGTCGAAATGGTGGACCGGAGAATGTAGCTAGTCAGAACATTTTCCATGAAATGAGATTTTTGATAAAATTCAACGAATCTGCAGTGTCAATCTTAAAATTGATTCTTGGTTTTAGTTAGTTTCTCAACGCCATAACGTAGCCTTCCTGTGCCTTTTCTATAAACACTTTCATGGTAATCGCACTGATAAACTCTCCTCTATGTTACCGAGACTATGAATTTAAAGGCAATACTACATTGACGGCAAGGTTTCCCAATACACCAATGTAACTTCCCTGTGTATGTTCTATAAACACTTTCATGATGAACTCTCCTCTATGGTACTTACACGCTATGAATTTTAAGGCAATACTACATTGACGGCAATGATACCCATTACTGCAATGTTCCTTTCCTGGGGATTTTATATAAACACTTTCAAGGTATTTGTTCTGAATAAATATTCTCTATGGTACTGAGACTCTATTAATTTAAAGGCAATACTACATTGACGGCAAGGTTTCCCAATACTGCAATATAAGTTCCCTGTGTCTTTTCTATAAACACTTTCATGATGAACTCTTCTCTATGGTACTTACACTCTATGACTTTTAAGGCAATACTATATTGACGGCAAGGTTTCCCAATACTCCAATGTAACTTCCATGTGTCTTTTCTACAAACACTTTCATGATGAACTCTTCTCTATGATACTTACACTCTATGACTTTTAAGGCAATACTATATTGACGGCAAGGTTTCCCAATACTCCAATGTAACTTCCCTGTGTCTTTTCTATAAACACTTTCATGATGAACTCTCCTCTATGGTACTTACACTCTATGAATTTTAAGGCAATACTGCACTGACGGCAAGGTTTCCCAATACGCCAATATAACTTCCCTGTGTCTTTTCTACAAACACTTTCATGATGAACTCTATTCTATGGTACTTACACTCTATGAATTTTAAGGCAATTCTACATTGACGGAAGGGCTTCCCAATACTGCAATGTAGCTTCCCTGAGACCTTTCTATGAACACTTTCATCGTAATTGTTAGAACGATCTCTCCTTTATCGTAACTAGACTTTATTAATTTAAGCGCAGTTTGGAGGTAAGTTTTCATCTTTTTACACTTGAATTGACTAAATGCAACCGTAAGTTCTATGCTAACAATTTCTTATTTCGTAATTCTCGCTCATGGAACTCATTTCCGGTTCTATGCTTTCCAGCCAAATTTGATCTTCAAGAAATTCAATTTAATGTCAATTCTTATCTACTTTCTTCTTGTTTACTCTTCTTTTATTGTTCTCGCTCCTGAATAATCTAATTTCTCTCTGTTTTTTTCCCTTTTTCTTTCACACTTAATAACCTTCTTATGTCTAAGTGCCTTTAGGGTCTTACTTGGAGTGAAACGATTAAAATGGTGATAGAGTGGCAATACGGGGGACCGTGTTATTGTAAATATGAAAACGTATTTTGTTGCATCGCGTTTTACCCTTCAGGACCTCATCGGACACAAGTGATTTTAACGCTGACTTAAATACACATGTGCATGAAGGGGGTGCTGAAATATTAAACTTATATTAACGAAGTAGCTACTACATTTAAAATAAGAAATAAAAAATAGATTTTTTGTTTGACAAATTAAATAATGAAAATCATTTGAGTTTTTTCTTTTTCTTTTTTTTTTTTTTTTCATCGGTAGCCCTAACCCTAAACCTATCATAACCCTAGCAAACTTTACGTCATTAATCAAATAATTACGGCGGAAAAATTCTTAAACTCGTTCGATCATAGCTTTTTCTTCAACTCTCCAGAAGGACTTGGTAAACAATGATTTTCGAAGTTAAAAATGGCGTATATACCCATTTATAGTACGGCCCCTGAATCTTAATCCCTCTTAGTTAAAAAAATTATTTCAAAACTAAAATATATTTTTCTGAAACAGTATTTGAGAAAAAAATAACTGATGTAAAGTTTAATTAGTCAGCACTAAAACAAATATAACTTACTCTTATTTGTAAATATCGTAGGAAACAGTTTGGGCAGCAATCTCAATTTTATGCTGGTTTCATTAAAATGTCAAATATGGTTAAGTTTTTCATCTAATTTTTCATTTAATCTTGTTATTTTTTATTTTTAGCACATAATTTATATAAAAATTGTCTAAATGTTTTGGTTTTCCGAACGTTTTCGGCTATACTTTTAACCATTATCGAGGATGGCTTTTATTTTACGTGTGCCTGAATATGTGTAATGTTTATATGTGTGTGTGTAGAATCATCTGTCTGTTTTATATTCTGAACACGATAGGCATATTGTCACCGTGTTCGTAGTTGATATTATTAAGTATTAGATTTTTTTTTTTTTTTTTACTAATAATGCTTCCATTATTTTTAGCATTTTTTTTTCTTTTTGCGTATGGATGATGCTTTGATATTTGTGTTATCAACGAGTATGTTGCGGATGGAGTTTGATAGATCTTCGTGTGTGCTTAAATGGCATCGAATTGAAATCTGGTCTTAGATGTGCAGAGTTCATTTTCTCGTCAACCTCGTGGTGGTGTGTCAGTGTAATTATTTACGAATTTGGATTGATCGAGAACACAGTTCTTGAAAAGACATGGATATATATATATATATATATATATATATATATATATAAACATGTTACGGAAATTAATGAATTTTAACGAAACTTGGTTATAAGCAACCGACAATTTGTAATGAATTATTTTGAGCATTATTTTTACCGATACTCGTATTTAAGTAGATATTCTGTTTTTAATTAAACAGTATTTTTATATTTCTATCTACCGGCCTGATTATTTACGATAATTTCGTAATAAAAATTTATCGTAAATAATCAGGCCGGTAGATATAAATATAAAAATACTGTTTAATTAAAAACAGAATATCTACTTAAAATACGCATATCGGTAAAAATAATGTTCAAAATAATTCATTATATATATATATATATATATATATATATATATATATATATAGTGTATAATTTTCTAAATATATACTGTTAAATATAAGAGACAATGTATGTCTATTATGTTGAATCATTAACCGTTCTAATTATCGTATTTTGGCTTTAATTTCAGGTGAAAATAAAGACAAAAATTTTCCAACATTTGGATATTATTGTATTAAGTTATAAGCTTTCGGCTCACATGAGCCATCTTCAGAGAGGTTACAGAGATGTTAACATAAAAACATCCACCATCAAAGACGATTTTATCTTGTGTTGACATAAAACTTTGCTAAGCATTGCGTGAGAGCTCGAAATGTTAACAGAACCATATATTTAAATGCAATATAATGTGTTATGACCAGATTTAAACGTGATTTTAAGTGTGGGTTGTTTTAATTTAATGTAGACGGCCTCTTCAATATCTGAAGGTTCTTTTTATTGTGTATGAGTGAGTATTAATGTATTGTTGACTAAAATCTGTCTGATATTACCTATATGGCTTTGTTTTTCTAAGAAATGTTGTTTAATTGAACTCTGAACAGAAAGATGACAGGTAAGTCTACGGGAGAGCGCGGTTGTAGTAAAACAAATATATGTAGTGGGTTTATCTCTGAATGGGCATGTAAATTGAGACACTACATTGGTTTCTGTAGAGGATATAGTTGTGTGGTTGTAGGGTTATTAAATACTATGAGGTCAATTGTTTTAAATTTTTTATAATATATGATGAGCTTAATTTGATTATTATTATTTATTGGTTTAACACTTCTACGTATTATGTTTTTGAGAGTTTTTCATCTTGTCTGAAGAAAATAAAATAAAAAATAATACAAAAATATCTAAATGTTGGAGAATTTTTGTCTTTATTTTCACCAGAAATTAAAACCAAAAGAACGGTTCATGATTAAACATAATAGACATTCATTGTCATAAACTGAATTTTTAAAAATGAAAAGCTTTTTTGAAGGTTTTGTTTTAGCTTTAATTGAAAGCTAAATTATTAAATTTACTATTTCCAGTAAGTAAAATATTCTGGCGTATTCCAAACAGAAATTATATTTATTGGAATCTCCATTTTTGAGTATTTTCAGTTAAAACAAATGAATTTGTTATTTTTCTTGTTGTTTTTTTTTTTTACTGATTGATATATTTGTAAACATGTTTGAAATTATGTATTTCATACTAGTTTTCGTATTTATTGCCATGTGGATAATTCTAAATGAATATAGAATGGTTCTTTTGTTATTATTACTTTGCAAAATTTTACAAGTCAAGGATGCAAAGATGAACTCGCCCGAATCACCTTAAATTTTCTTCTTTCATTAATGAAACTGCAATATAAGTAATTATTAAATATTTTTGAATTCATTTGATGCACATGTTATTATGCAGTATTAACAAAAAACAAAAAAGATTCTATTTTCATTTGCAATTATTATACTAAAAAATAGTATGAAATACATAATTTTTTAAAACACTGGGGTGACCTAATAATTATGGCCTGTAGTGACTATATATATATATATAGATATATATATATAGTCATCCGCAGACAGATCTGTTTCGGTGTATCACAGCTCATTAGTACAGTAAGACAGCCGATTGCTTTTTACTAAGATTGAAACCCGACCGAATTGGCGTCAGTAGGCGATTCTACCTCTGAGCTAGGGGCGCTCGGTAGAAGGGAGCAGACATTTTAGCGTGTATATTATCATTCAATAGCTGAGAGTGTTTTAATTCATTGCTGAATGAACGATGCGTATAATATATATATATATATATATATATATATATATATATATCTCCTCCGAGTGAGTATAGAATGAGGAGAGAAAAAAGAAAAATTTTTTTCCGTTCAAAACATTAATTTAAAACAGTGCTCGATATATGATGTATAGTGCAGTGAATATTTATTATAAATTATGTTTTAGAACATGTACATAATTTCTTCTATATATGTCTTCTTCCCTACAATCATGATTGTAGGCAAGAGGACATATATAGAAGAAATTATGTACATGTTCTAAAACATAATTTATAATATATATATATATATATATATATATATATATATATATATATTATTATTATTATTATTATTATATACAGTGTAAGTTTTATGTGCCGTGTCCCCTCACGACGTAGGCTTTAATGGCCCTCCACAATTTCCTGTTCTTTTTAGCTCTAAATAGATTTTGTCTTTCTGTTATTCCTCCTAAACCCTGTTCTGCCATCTATTCTCACTAAGTATGCTATGTATTGTTTTCCTCGGTCTCTTTTACCGTGAATAAAAAGATTGACATTTAAATTGTTCCCCTTCCTGGGTTCGAACCTTGTCTATGAATACTCATGAAATTTTCACAGGTATATTAAATTCTATGCTACAAGCCAGGTCTAATTCAGCTTTTTATTTCTCCTACAGTCTTTGTACGCCCCCTCAAGTTGCGTGTTTTTAAACACGCACACACACGCACTATCGCGTGCATCTCTCCACCAATCACCCCCCCCCAAATACTTTTTATATATGCATGATACCTTGACTCTTTTTAGCACCACTGCGCTCCCACCCCACGCCACCGCCCAACTGTTTTCAGTTGTCACAGATGTTTGCCTTGACCCGTCTACCAAACATTAGCGCACTGGCCATATAATACCTGCTATATCTATATTATCATCTACCTACTACCTCCCCGACAATCACCACACAGCTATGGGCATATCACTTGGCCCGGCCTAAGGCTACATCAGTCACAGTACACTTCACCCCTTCCCATACACTACCCCCACCTCCTCGGTACCAACACGCCTACCCGTCGACCTTCAGTCTGGTTACTAACCCAGATGCCATTTCAATAACAACTCCCACAGTTAAAAAAAGAAAAAAATGAGAATAAGGTAAAATAGAGAAAGGTTACTCGCTTGCTGGCTTGGCTTAATGATTAGATCACCGGGCGGAGTTATTAAGGCTATTTTTCGTTGGTCTGAAATTTAGCGTTGAATGCTATGTTAATCGCAAATCCCATCAAAGAAATCCGTTTAATGCCGAAAAGTGACGATTAATCCTTTCTTTTCTTCGAAGAAACCTGGATGTGGCAATAAAATAAGCGCATCCCATCTCCCCTCTCGCTTGTAACCATCCATCACAATAAACTAAACGTTTTTCAGCGTTAAAGGCGAATTAATAAAATAAAGCTTTTTGAGTTTTTAAAGTCCAGCATTAATTTCATTCAGTTAGCTAATGTTTCTGCCACATTTAAATTTAAGGATTGGCGGTGTTTTTATTACTAACACTAATTTGTTTCTTGTAAAAAAAAAATGTTGTGTTTATTGTAAATATTAATTTGGATTATGAATTTTTAAAAGTTGCAATTTTATACACCCATCCCCGCTTTTGGTCTCGAGCCATATTTATACATCAGTCAGTTAAGTGCCATACGTGATACACGCTTGGGCAATCATGTCTCGACTGACTGGGCAGAAGATTATCCCGCAGAAGTCATGTCATGACTGACTGGGCAGAAGATTATCCCGCAGTAGGTTGCCATTGCTTTCTGCGGTAGACTGGTTGCCGACCAAGGCTATAGAACCCAATATGTCCTGTTATTTAACCCATAACTGGAAGGAATAGACGGATATACCATTTCTAAGGGTATTTGCGCGTAAGTGAATGCAATGAATTCGGCTGGAATTCGAACTCGGCTCCCCGATTTCTCGTTCCGAGCCGATATCCAATGCGCCACAACGCACATATTCGTCACAATAAATATCATTAGTAAAATAAAGCTACATAAGATTCTATTCTTTGAGTTGTTCTTATATTGTCGGATTTTCCAATATTTGAAAGTCTGTGCTTACACACACATACTTTTTCATAGGCGAATAAAAGAAAGCACATACATTTACACACACATACTTTTTCATAGGCGAATAAAAGAAAGCACATACATTTACACACACATACTTTTTCATAGGCGAATAAAAGAAAGCACATACATTTACACACACATACTTTTTCATAGGCGAATAAAAGAAAGCACATACATTTACACACACATACTTTTTCATAGGCGAATAAAAGAAAGCACATACATTTACACACACATACTTTTTCATAGGCGAATAAAAGAAAGCACATACATTTACACACACATACTTTCATTAAATTTGACCATCTTTATTGCACTTATATACCCCTTCTTTATGTCTCCAAAATGGTGCGTATATATTAATATATGTATGATTTTCCTTTTATATCATTATATGTATTAAATCTGTCTGTAGTGTGCTTTTCGGTATTACTTATGTTAACACTAGCAGTATAGCCCGGCGTTGCTCGGGTGTAATGAAAGCTTCAAAACTAATCCATGGTCCTATCAGCCTAAAGAATATTTGTGTGAAGTTTGGTGAGAATCGGATAAAAATTGTGGATTTGTATAAAGGACATACAGGCAGATAAACAGACACACACAAACAAACATCTTGCCTTATATATATATATATATATATAATCGATTTTCTTCACTATTGTAAGAACTTCAACCTTGAAACTTCTGAATATCGTTTCTTATGTCTTTGTCTATGAATGTATCAAATTTGATTAAAATCGGACCACTCCTTCTATAACCCGATTTCTTTCGATTATCTATTTTCGATATTTATTAGGGGTACTTCGACACAAAACCTAGCTAAGAACACTCGCAGACGCTTATAGTACAACTGTGTAAATTTTCAAGAAAACCGGTTCAGCCGTTTCGGAGTCTATAGGTAACGGATACACACACAGACACACACAGAGAGAGACAAAGTTCCGTTTATAAATAAGTTTAGATAAGTTATAGAAATGTTTTATGTTCTACATTAGTACTTTAGTATTGGATTAGCATAGGTGAATGATGTAAGTGCTTATTCATTGAGAATTGTGGGTAAATGCTGACTGACATTATAACACATATGTTGCAAATGTGATATTTCTAATCATGAATCATTAACAGTAATGGCAATCTACGACAATTCCTGGTTGTGACACAATCTGTATTTATCTTGTTTTGACATATGCCGTTTGCCTTGTACATGGTGATTTTCTAAACGCAGGTTAGATGAAGTACAAGGCAGAAAGTATGGGACACCCAGTGAGGATTGAACACACTACACAATTGTAACGGTTTTAGTGAGACAAGCTTGCTAACCACCACGAGGTGACCTGTTTGCCTGTTTGAGGTGGCAAGAGCAAGTTCCTTTTGTATGTCATATTGGGTGGTTGGGCATTTGTTTCTTTCGTTTTGTGTTGCATTTGAAGAACATTATTGTTCTTATGTTATAGTTTCAAAACTTACTGTAATCTATATATTTATATTCTATAAATACTTTCACGGCTTCTGCTCCGATGAACTTAGATCACTAGTGCCCCCTAAATACGAATTTGCACGAGATACTAGATTAGCAACTAGATCCCACCCTTTTACAGTGAAACCGATAAAATGCAGCCGTAACTTCTACTCCAACAGTTTCTTTCCTCGCACTTCCCGACTGTGGAATTCTCTTCCAAACGATTGCTTCCCCGACGGCTACAATCTCCAGGAGTTTAAATGTAAGGTCAATAGACACCTCCTAACACACTAACCTGCTCCCATTCTATCAAACACTCTTCCCATGTGCCCAACCCTCATCCTCGGTATCCTTACTCATCTGTCACCTTCCTCCTGACATTCCCTATGTCTAACCACTCCTTCTCTTTACCTTCCCCTATGTAGCCCCATGCGCAATAGTGGCAGTGGAATGCTTTGCTTGGGGTGAGATGATTAAAAAAAAAATCTCCTTATGGCGTAGCTTTAAAGAAAATGAAATCCATCACCAGAAAACTAAAATTAGATATTGTTAAATTCTGTGAAAAATCATTGTCTTTTATTAAGAATCCAAGGCGCAGTGTAACCTCCTCTTGTGCTGGTGCTTCAAAGAATGAAAAAGTAATCTCCATGGAAGTGAAATCAGACATTGTTAAATGCTGAGAAAACTTATTACCCTTCATGAGGGCTCCAAACTCTAGTGTAAACTCTTCTGATTTTGGTGGTTCTAAGAAAAAGAAAGTCATCACCATGGAACTAAATTTGATATTGGTAAATGCTGTAAAAACTTATTGTCCTTCATTATGGTTTGAAAACGTAGTGTAGACTCTTCTGATGCTGGTTCTTCAAAGAAACGGAAAGTCATCACCATGGAAGTGAAATTAGATATTGTTAAATGCTGTAAAAAAAAATATTGCCGTTTATTATGGCTCCGAAACCGTAGTGTCACCTCTTCTGATGGTGGTGCTTCAGAGTAAAGGAAATCACCATGGTAGACATTGTTAAATACACAAAACACTTAGCGCCCTTCATTATTGCTCCAAAATATAGTGTAAACTCTTCCGATAGTGGCACTTCAATGAAACTGACAGTCGTCACCATGGAAGTGAAATTAGTTATTGTTAAGTTGTGAAAAAAATATTGCCGTTTATTGGGCTCCAAAGCATCTTCTCATGGTTGTGCTTCAAAGAAAAGGAATGTCATCACCATGTAAGTGAAATTAAATATTGTTAAATGCACAGAACATTTAGTGTTTTCATTATGGCTCCAAAATATAGTGTAAACTCTTTCGATGGTGGTGCTTCAAAGAAAAAGAATGTCATCGCCATGGAATTACAATAAGATATCGGTAAATGCTGAGAAAAATTATGGCCCTTGATTATGGCTCCAAAAGGGAGTATAATATCTGGGTGCTTTAAACAAAGGGAACGTCATCACTATGGCAGTGAAATTAAAAACTGTTAACTGCTGTCAAAACTTATTGCCCTCTATTATGGATCTAAAACGTAGTGTAATCTCTTCTGAGGATGGTGCTTAAAAGAAAGGGAAAGTCTTTACGATGGAAGTGAAATTAGATACTGTTAAATGCTATAAAACCTTATTGCTCTTCATTCTGGATCTAAAACGTAGTTTAATCTCTTTTGAGGATGGTGCGTTAAAGAAAGGGAAAGTCTTTACTGTGGAAGTGAAATTAGATACTGTTAAATGGTGTAAAAACTTATTGCCCTTCATTATGGATCTAAAACGTAGTTTAATCTCTTTTGAGGATGGTGCTTTAAAGAAAGGGAAAGTCTTTACTGTGGAAGTGAAATTAGATACTGTTAAATGGTGTAAAAACTTATTACCCATCATTATGAATCTAAAACGTAGTTTAATCTCTTTTGAGAATGGTGCTTTAAAGAAAGGGAAAGTCTTTACGATGGAGGTGAAATTAAATACTTTTAAAGTCTGGAAAACTTATTGCCCTTCATTATGGATCTAAAACGTAGTGTAATCTTTGTTGAGGATGGTGCTTAAAAGAAAAATAAAGTTTTTATGATGGAAGTGAAATTAGATAGTGTTAAATGTTGTGAAAACTTATTGCCCTTCATTATTGATCTAAAACGTAGTGTAATATCTTTTGAGGATGGTGCTTTAAAGAAAGGGAAAGTCTTTACCGTGAAAGTGAAATTAGATACTGTTAAATGGTGTTAAAACTTATTGCCCTTCATTATGAATCTAAAACGTAGTGTAATCTCTTTTGAGGATGGTGCTTTAAAGAAAGGGAAGTCTTTACGATGGAAGTGAAATTAGATACTTTTAAAGGTTGGAAAACTTATTGCCCTTCATTATGGATCTAAAACGTAGTGTAATCTCTTCTGAGGATGGTGCTTAAAAGAAAGAGAAAGTCTTTACGATGGGAGTGAAATTAAATACTGTTAAATGCTGTGAAAACTTATGGTGATGCATCAATGAAAGGGAAAGTTTTCACTATGGAAGTTAAATTTGCTATTGCTAAATGCTCTGAAAAACTATTGCCCTTCATTATGATTTTCAGGCTTAGTGTAACCTCTTCAAATGATGTTGCTTCAAAGAAAAGGAAAGTCACCACCATGGAAGCAAAAATAGCTATTGTTAAAAGCTCAGAAAAATTATTGCCTTCATTATGGCTCCAAAGCATAGTGTAACCTCTTCTGATGCAGGTACTTCAAAGAAAGAGAATGTTATCACCATGAAAGTGAAATTATATTTTGTTAAATGCTCATAAAATATATTGCATTCATTATGGCTCCAAAGCGTAGAGTAACGTCTTCTGATGGAGGTGCCTCAAAGAAAAGGAATGTTATCACCATGGACGGGAAATGAGATATTGCTAAATGCTTAGAAAAAATATTACCCTTCATTATGGCTCTTAAGCTTTGTGAAATCTCTTCTGATGGTGGTGCTTCAAATAAAGGGTAAGTCTTCATTATGGAAGTGAAATTAGATATTGTTAAATGCTCAGAAAAAATATTGCCCTTCAGTATGGCTCTAATACGTAGTGTAACCTCTTCTGATAGTGATGTTTCTAAGAAAGGTGAAATCATCACCATTGAAATAAAATTAGGTATTGTTAAATGTTGTGAAAAGTTATTGTCCTTTTTTATGGCACTAAAGCGTAATTTAACCTCTTCTGATGGTGATGCTTCAAAGAACGCTAAAATCATCACCATGGAAGCGACATTAGATATATTAAACGCGCTTAAAACGTATCAACAGCGCCGAACCCTGGCTGGTTATTTGGCTTAAATCGTTTGCCTATAGCTTAAAATATGTACATATGTTTATACATACTTACTATATAAGATAAGGTCATCTTGTTAAACTTAAGTTGGTGAGTTCATATTATATAAAAGTCTCTTTGAGAGCAAGTGTTCATTCATTTGTTTCCCCTTGTCTTTACATCGGTGACCCGAGGACGCGATTCATTTAACCGACACACGTTGAAAGGTATTTTTATAACTTGATTCATGACATCAGTCAGTTAAGTGCCATACGTGATGGGCGATCATGTCTCGAAAGATACATGACTGACTGGGCAGAAGATTATCCCGCAGTAGGTTGCCATTGCTTTCTGCGGTAGACTGGTTGCCAGTCACGGCTATAGAACCCAATCTGTCCTGTTATTTATCCCATAACTGGAGGGAAGAGACGGATTAATACCTTTCCCAAGGGTATTTGCGCGTAAGTGAATGCAAGGCATTCAGCTGGAATTCGAACTCGGCTCCCCGATTCTTCGTTCCGAGTCGATATCCACTGTACCACAACGCATCCATATGAAATTTAATAGTTAAAATGCATACATACAGAATAAAGGGAAAAACATACAAACAGAAATAACAAAAGTAAAAAGGATAAAAAATATTATTACATTTGTTTTTATTATTTTCATATTCCTATTATCATGAAAATATTCTAAGTTTCATAAAGAAATAATTTCATTTATAGAATTAAAATATATTCCTATTTTATTGCTTAAGCTAAGTTTAAAAAAATGATTATTTTTAATGCATAAATGAAACTAGTTTCTGTCGTCTGACAATTTGGGGTTTCGAAAAACAAATAGTTCAAATTCATTTAGACATGTTTTTTTTAAATCAGGGGTTGAGTGAGTTAACTTCTATTAACAATGAACTTGTTGACAGTCGGAATATAGATTTGATGCGTTCTTCAACCAATCCTTAATTTTTTTTAAGTGTCTTTGAAATAAGTATCTAAGACAGATATATGATTTTTTAAGAGATTTTTTTAATGTGTCTTATATTTTTGGTCCTCATTTTTCAATTAAAGTGGCGGATCGATAAAAAATCGATCGCAAGAACGTTCTAAAAATGTCTTAAAACCTTATTGAAATGCATGTACTTAACAATAATGTCCAATTAACAGCGAACAATAATATCCAATTAGCAGGCGTGTCTAAAAGAAAAAACACATTTTCAGAATATTGGGTGATAATATTTCTCCTATACCTTCTCACTGGATAATAATGTTTCTTTTTATTTTCCTTTTCTTATAATATTTCACACTCAGTAAACTCCTACGTCGTAGTGGCTTTATTGACTTGTTTGGGTGAAAAGATTTTAAAAAAAGGAGTGGTACACTTTTTGAAGAATATATAATGTGCTTAAAAATATAAATTTATTTAATCGATATTAGAAAATTACGCAAAACCTTAATATATATATATATATATACCTTAATATATATATATATATAATATATATAAACCTTAATATATATAATATATATAAAACCTTAATATATATATATATATATATATATATATATATAAATATATATATTATATATATATATATATATATATATATATATATATATATATATATATATTTCTAAACAATAAACATATACTGTTAAATATAAGAGACAATGAATGTCTATTATGTTTAATCATGAGCCGTTCTAAACATCGTATTTTGGTTTTAATTTCAGTTGAAAATAAAGACAAAAATTCTCCAACATTTGGATAAGTTTTTAAGTTGGTTCAAACATTTAACACGATGTTTAGAACGGCTCAAGATTAAACATAACAGACATTCATTGTTTCTTAAATTAACAGTATATGTTTAGAAAATTATCCGCTGCCTCGATAGACTATATATATATATATATATATATATATATATATATATATATATATATATATATATATTGTCCGATGCCTATGACAGGGCTCGGAGTTTCATGCGTTATGCAATCATCAGGTGCCTATTTCAAATTGACAGTTTGATAGATTTGAATTTAAGTTCACTTGATGTTCATGGGAATTAAATCTTATAAAGTTAAGTTACTGATTTTTTAATAGCAAGATTAAAAATTTAAATATTCTAAGGTTACATGTAGATAAAAATTTAAAATTTAAATTTAAAATTAAAATTAAAATTAATATATAGACTAAAAAAGGGCGTAAATCGTAAAGCGTAAAAATGTATTACATGGAGAAAATAGACTACAAATTTAAAATCCTAAATTAAAATAAATAAATAAATAAAAGTGAAATTAAAAAGTAAAATTTAGAATAAAAATTAAAAAGTAATCAATGTACGGAACAAAAATTAAAGGGGTATCTAAAATTATTTTTTAATGGAACTTTTTTTGTGTGTGTGTGTGTGTGTGTGTGTGTGTGTGTGTCCGTTATTTATAGACTCCGAAACGGCTGAACCGATTTTCTTTAATATTTACACAGTTGTACTATAAGCGTCTGCGAGTGTTCTTAGCTAGAGTTTGTGTCGACGTACCCCGATTAATATCGAAAATCGATAATCGAAAAAATCTGGTTATAGAAGGAATGGTCCGATTTTAATCAAATTTGATGCGCTCGTAGACAAAGACATAAGAAACGATATTCAGAAGTTTCAAGGTTGCAGTTCTTAAAATAGTGCAAAAATATCGATAATATATATATATAATATATATATATAAAAGGCAAGAAAGTGTGTGTATCTGTTTATCTGCCTGTATGCCTGTATTTTTTTCAGCCCTTTTATTTTAGTTTTTGTTTCGGGTTTGGCTCTAAGTAGGTATAATTGTAATTCTTAGTCTCGGCCATGAAATCACTTACTCAAAATTCAGTTTACGACGAAAAAAACTTATTTGATATCGATACCAGGAAATCAAAATTTGACTTACATCCATTCATTTTTCTTTCAGTCTACGGTTTCGCTTTAACTGGAAACAACTATTGCTTTTTAGTCTTTCGTGCCAATGTCCAAAGAGTCTGAGCTCCAGGAGCATGGATTAGTTTTAAAGCTTTCATTACACCCGAGCAACACCGGGCTATACTGCTAGTTTGACATTAATACGCTGAATGTAAAAGTATTTTTAATTTTAAATAACTCATGCTTTAGACAAAAAATACGTTTATAATTATTATTAAGTTACGTATTGAGGTCCTGTTGCGTTTTGCAAATGTTAATCGTAAATTATAGAAACAGAGTTGACTCAGTGCATTAAAATCCTGAACTTTACTTTCACTGGAATTTTGAGCATTATTTACTCAAAATACTTACCTGATAGATAAATAAGTGGATTTTAAAAGTTTCGAAAAGCCCCTGTTGTCTCAAATTCGATAAGAGATAATTTATTAGATTATCTTTTATACTTTCGAATTGGCAAAGGTTATTTTTTGAAGGTTAAATTACCACAATAATTCGTAATCCTAGTAAAGTCATGTCTGTAAATGACCGTCACTTTTCCCCCAATCTGCTAGAGTGGTTAGCTGATCCTTGTTTTAAAGGTCGATTATGAACAATGGTATAGCAATCAATTTTAAAGTTGGGGTTTTACGTGATAAATAATGACCCAAAATATTTTTTCAAATCGTTAGCGTTTTTTTATTTTAAGGAAATGTGTTTAAAGATTAAGTTTCGGTTCAAAACTAGAGCATTGGAATTTCATTCCGGTGATCAATGAAAGCCTTATAACACAGTCTTACAAAATGTATAATTTACTGAAGCTCTACAAATTGTCTATGGACAAGATGCATGGCACAAGCAGATTATTACTAAATCATTGTGCCATCATATGTGACCAAAACCTGCAGAAATTAGATACTTCTGTACATTTTTTCAAACAATCTTTAAAACTAAATGCTCAAAAATTGGTAAATCATTGTGCCATCATTACCAAATCATTGTGCCATCAAATAAGACCTTCATTTACTTCAAAAGAAAATTATACTAGCTACATTATGATGTAATAATATAGATAATTATTTAATGGCTATTAAGGCAGGTCAGTTTTGGAACTGGGTATTGCATTCAATATGAAAGTTGCGGTTTCAAATGATAGATAATAACACAAAATCAGTGTTGGAATATCATTCCGGTGATCAGTGAAAGGCTTATAGCACAGCTTTATAAAATGTATAATTTACCTTTTCAAATTGTCTATGGACAATATACATGGCACAATCACATTATTATTAAAATCATTATGCCATCAAATAAGACCCTCATTGACTTCAAAGAGAAATTATACTGAACAATTTAGCTATATTATGATGTAATATACAGTGCAGTAGTTTTAGTGCGATTTTCAATAAACAATGCAAATTTTAAATATTTAGTCTTATAATTTAGGCCCAGCAGTATTATGGTGTCATATACACTCTCATGTATTCTTTTATTAATTACTAGCAGTATAGCCCGGCGTTGCTCGGGTATAATGAAAGCTTTAAAACTAATCCATGCTCCTGGAGCTCAGACTCTTTGGACATTGGCACGAAAGACTAAAAAGCAATAGTTGTTTCCAGTTAAAGCGAAACCGTAGACTGAAAGAAAAATGAATGGATGTAAGTCAAACTTTGATTTCCTAGTATCGATATCAAATATGTTTTTTTCGTCGTAAACTGAATTTTGAAGGCTAAATAAGTCCTCTGAGTAAATGGTATCATGGCTGAGACTAAGAACTACAATTATACCTACTTAGAGCCAAACCTGAAGCAAAAACTAAAATAAAATGGCTGAAAATATACAGACATACAGGCAGATAAACACACACACACACAAACATCTTGCCTTTTACATATATATATTATCGATTTTCTGCACTAATGTAGCAACTGCAACCTTGAAGCTTCTGAATATCGTTTCTTATGTCTTTGTCTATGAGTGTATCAAATTTGATTAAAATCGGACCGCTCCTTCTATAACCCGATTTTTTCGATTATCGATTTTCGATATTTATCGGGAGTACCTCGACACAAAACCTAGCTGAGAACACTTACAGACGCTTATAGTACAACTGTATAAATTTTCAAGAAAATCGGTTCAGCCGTGTTGGAATCTATAGGTAACGGACACACACACACACACACACACACACACACACACACACACACACACACACACAGACAAAGTTCCATTTATAAATAAGTTTAGATAGATGATCTATCAAATGATCTAAAAAGATCTTATTTATTAAGTAGCCTTTTTTGTAATCTTTTAGAATTTTCTCACACAGTTTTTACTTACCAATACAGTAAAATAACTGCTTGTCGTGATTCACAATTAGAATTCTGGTTTTGATACATTTTCCAGTCAATGGCTCTAATAGAATAAATATCAACTTTATTTGGGTTTATTCTTGAAATTGTTAAATTTTGAAGTCAATTTGTGAACAAAAGCCTACAGAAATTAGGTATTTCTGGACATTTTTCAGACGATATTTAAAACTATATGCTCAAAAATTGGTAAAGATTATCAATCTAATTTTTTAATGTCAGTACTTATCCCATAAAACGCCAGCTTTCTCATTGCGTGCAATTTTGGTTTTTAAAAATTGAATAATTAACCTGGCCTATTGCACACGCCTGTTCAGGTATATTGCTGTTATTTTTCCCACAAATTCCAGAGTCAGCCCGAGCAATGGTAACCGGACCTTAGTTACAGTTTCCCAACGAGGTATCTATTATAACTATTTATTTCTGCTTTAGTAGCAAATCCGACAAGGCGTGAGAAAGGAAAACTGGCATCTGCTCTCGAAAAGTACCTTTAATTAGTTGTTAACTTGGACAAGAAATGGCTTGTAAATGTGAATGCTTCCCCCCAAAAAAAACTACTTTCATTTAATCAGTATGAGAACCTATTCTGCAGCATGGCTGATGCTAACCTTCATGAGAGTAACGGTTTTCACCTTCTTGAACTCCCGTTTCCACTGACATGAATTATTATAATACTGAATCAGTTAATAGATCTACTAATAACAGACTTGGTTGATTGTGCTGTGTCGTACTAGACACTTTTTTTTCTCGTCAGAATCCATTTTGCAGATTTATAAATCTATCAATCATCGATGCATTAAATAATGTCGCCATGTCTAGTCCGTTGCTCTTACTCTATATATCGACACTCTTGACACAATTCAAAGAATAGTGTGCAATGTAATCAGTCCTGATCTGGCATCTCGGCTTCAGTCACTTTCCAACCGATGTGACGTGGCTTTCCTGACTTCTCTATGAATATTTTTATGGCAACTGTTCTCATAATTTTTTTTTTTTTTTTTTTTTACCCTGGTGCCTTGACATGAATTTAAGATTGGCAGCTAGTTCTCGCCGTTTTACTGTTGAACTAGCTAGATACAACCGTTAGTTCTATCATAATAATTTCTTTTCTAGCAACTTCTGTGGAATTTCCTTCCTATTTCTTGCTTCCCTGCCAACTACAATCCTTAAAAATATAAACGCCCTTTTCTGTCCTTCTAAAATATGTTCCTTTATTGTTCTTTTCCACACTTCTCCGCATTAAAGTCTTCTCATTCTCTTTCAACCCTATGCGAATTGGTGGTATTGTCGTCTTGCTTGTGGTAAGATGATAAAAAAAAAAAGAAATAAAAACATATCTCTTCAAGATCAGAAAAGTACAAGTGACTTTTGGAGAAAGATTCCATCGAAAGACATTCAGTCAGTTAAGTGCCATACGTGATACACGCTTGGGCGATCATGTCTCGAAAGAGACATGACTGACCGAGCAGATGATTATCCCGCAGTAGGTTGCCATTACTTTCTGCGGTAGACTGATTGCCAGCCAAGGCTATACAACCCAGTCTGTCCTGTTATTTAACCCATAACTGGAGGGAAGAGACGGATTAATACCTTTCCCAACGGTATTTGCGCGCAAGGAATTTAACTGGAATTCGAACTTGTTCCGAGTCGATATCCACTGCACCACATCGTACATCCTTGCATTAGAATATAAATAGACACTATTTCATAACAACTCGTGAAGGATCCTCAAGATTAACTAGAAAAATCTTGTGAAGACTGATATTGGTCCCATGTGGCTGCGTCGAAACCCTTATTACGACAAAGAAAATGATGATTCATTCGCCACATATTGAGACAAGGTTCAAACAAGGACTATAACATGGCACTGACCAGTATGGAAAAGAGCAATAGAGGAACATATTTTAGAAAGACAGAAAAGGGCGATTGGTGTCGCCTACCCACAATTCATCTCTGACCTCTATACATAAATAGTCGCCTAACGATTGCGCGTAGACATATCTGTCACCTTTCTGATCTTAGTTCTATTAAATAATGTTTCTTAAAAATCATAGCCATGAATGTAATATTAGATATATATTAGTCGATAACGCTACAATACTCACACATGCACAGAGTAAAAAACCTTCAGATATTGGAGGCTACATTAAAAGAAAGCAACCCACACTTAACAATATTATATTTTAAACTAGTCATAAAGCATGACATTTCATCTATTTTTTTTTGTTCTCAATTGGAGTAGATACTTAACTATCGCCCGGTTCACACTCCACCCACACCTGTTGGACGGGTGAAGAGGCTCATCCCTTGTTTCCTGTTTGGGATGCGGTTTCCGGTTTTTCTCCTTTCTAATCTTACTGTTTTTTTTTGTTTTTTGTTTTTTTCAATTGGAGTAGATAGACTAAACTATCGCCCGGTTCACACTCCACCCACGTCTATTGAACAGGTGAAGAGGCTTATCCCTTGTTTCCTGTTTAGGATGCGGTTTCCGGTTTTTTCTTTTCTAATCTTCTCACTGTTTTTTCAATTGGAGTAGATAGACTAAACTATCGCCCGGTTCACACTCCACCCACATCTATTGAACAGGTGAAGAGGCTTATCCCTTGTTTCCTGTTTAGGATGCGGTTTCCGGTTTTTCTTTTCTAATCTTCTCACTGTTTTTTCAATTGGAGTAGATAGACTAAACTATCGCCCGGTTCACACTCCACCCACGTCTATTGAACAGGTGAAGAGGCTTATCCCTTGTTTCCTGTTTAGGATGCGGTTTCCGGTTTTTCTCTTTTCTAATCTTCTCACTGTTTTTTCAATTGGAGTAGATAGACTAAACTATCGCCCGGTTCACACTCCACCCACATCTATTGAACAGGTGAAGAGGCTTATCCCTTGTTTCCTGTTTAGGATGCGGTTTCCGGTTTTTCTTTTCTAATCTTCTCACTGTTTTTTCAATTGGAGTAGATACACTAAACTATCGCCCGGTTCACACTCCACCCACGTCTATTGAACAGGTGAAGAGGCTCATCCATTGTTTCCTGTTTAGGATGCGGTTCCCTGTTTTTCTCTTTTCTAATCTTCTCACTCTTATGTAGCCCCCTGCACATCAGTGGCGTTACCGCCTTGCTTGGGGTGATATGATTAAAAAAAAAATATATATATATAGTTCTGTAGTTAATATTATGAGTTTACGACCTGCGTCTGATGTTACGTGACCATTATCGTCGCATAGCAATATTTTATGTCAACCTAACAAAATGCCATCTTTGATTGTGAATATCTTTGTTTAAATGTCCCTTTAACCACTCTGAAGATGGCTCGTGTGAACCTAAGGCTTAGATCAAGGACCAGCTTAATATAAAAAGTATCTAAGTGTTGGACAATTTTTGTCTTTTTTTTCACCCGAAGTTAAATTAACTATACGAAGTGTCGCAGACCCGGTAAAAGGTCCAGCAAGAATAACACAGAACAATCAAAAGATGAAATAACTGTAGAACAATTGGACGCTTTGTTCCGACATTGAAGGAAAAATGTTTCATTCGGTAGTTAATAATGATGGTACCAATGTCTCATCAGGTAATTGATATTGATGGTACCATCATTATTAACTACCTGATGAGACATTGTTCTTTCAATGTTGAAACAAAACGTCCAATTTTGTAGTAGTTTGTCGTTTGTACATGTTCTAAAGTAATAATTATTAATAAATATTCATTGCTCTAATTTTATATTGAGCACTGTTTTAAATTAATGTTTTGAACGTTGTAATTATTTTCTTCGTTCTTAATAATTTGTATATATATATATATATATATATATATATATATATATATATATATTAATGCAGGTTTCATTGAATAATATAGACAAGTTTTGTCTATTAATTTTGTGTAGGATCCGTTCATACCGTCTGATATACTTGATGGTGATGTCGTTGAAAGACAACAAAAAATCACAGTATTTGTTGAATTTTTTATCGGGTCTAAGCTTTCGGCTCACATATCGAAATATCGAAATTGATTGTATTCAAACCAGGTTTAAATTGTTTAATGTAGGATATTTCCAATAACGTACTCAAATGTCTGTAATCAGACCAGGGACCACAACACCACTATTTTGTCACTGTCTTCGGCCATCCGCCACGGTAGGGATGGACTTATATTTTCAATTCAATTATCTTTATTCTTAATAGCTTAAATGTTCTATGTTTACTGTGTGTTAATATTTACTCTTTGATAATGGCTTATGTGAGCCGAAAGCTTAGACCCGATAAAAAATTCAACAAATACTGTGATTTTTTGTTGTCTTTCAACGACATCACCATCAAGTATATCAGACGGTATGAACGGATCCTACACAAAATTAATAGACAAAACTTGTCTATATTATTCAATGAAACCTGCATTAATGAAAAAATGCTTCCAAAATACACACAATATATATATATATATATATATATATATATGTAAGCATACATATGTCGTTAAATATAACAGACAATGAATGTCTATTATATTTAATCATGAGCCGTTCTAAACATCGTATTTGGCCTAAAATTAATTAGGTGAAAATAAAGACGAAAATTGTCCAACATTTTAATATTTTTTTATTATGCTAGTTCTAAGTTTTCGGCTCGCATGAGCCATCTTCAGAGAAGTTAAAGGGACGTTAACATCCACCAACGAAGATGATATTATCTTGTGTTGACATAAAACATTGCTATGCGACGATAACAGTCACCGAATAGCAGACGCAGTTCCTAAATTTGTATGACGTCACACCACACGAGAGACCGAAATGTTAACAGAACCAGATGCCTAAATTCAATGTAATGTATTGGGACTACATTGAAATGTGATTTTATTGAGTGTGGGTTAATGTAGATAGCCGCCAGTATCTGAAGGTTCATTTTACTGTGTGTATGTGTGAGTATTATTGTGAAAATCTGTCTAATATTACATACATGGCTCTGTTTTTCTAACAAATGTTGTTTATTTTAACTATGATCACAAAAGGAAAAATAAGTCTGCGGGAGAGCGTGGTTGTAGTAAATATATATATAGTGGATTTATTATAAGTACCAGAGATACAATCTGTGAACGGGCATGTAAATTGTTACACTACTTTGATCAATTGTTTTTATTTTTTTTATAATATATGATGAGCTTAATTTGATTATTATTATTAATAGGTTTCACATTTCTACCTACTATGTTTTGTAGTGTTTTTTCATCATGTTTTTCATTATTATGCATTTGGTTGCAATAGTATAAGTGCTATGTTTATTTTGACGTAAACTATTATTATTAATATTATCAATATTATTCGAGGCATTATTAAGTTTATTGAGATACATTTTAATTTTTTGTTCAACAAATTAAAATGTATCTCCATAAACTTAATAATACCTCTAACAATATTGACAGACAATGACTGCTGCCTTCCGTCTGGCGTGTGGACTGAACAATTACTCAAATGTTCGAATCAAACATCAATCAGGTAAATGACAAATTTGTAGAATTCCTATCTATCTATCTATCTATATATATATATATATATATATATAGTCATCCGCAGACAGATCTGTTTCGCTGTATCACAGCTCATCAGTACAGTTAGACTCCGATTGCTTTTTAACCCAGGATTGAAACCCAACCGAACTGACATCACTCGGCGATTCCATCTTTGGGCTCTGGGTGCTCGGTAAAAGAAGGCAGACTTTTTAGCGTGCATATTATCATTATACACGCCCAATAGCCAGAGTGCTCCAATTCATTACTGAACCTATATATATATATATATATATAGACTAAACTATCGCCCGGTTCACACTCCACCCACATCTATTGAACAGCTGAAGAGGCTCATCCCTTGTTTCCTGTTTAGGATGAGGTTTCCGGTTTTCTCTTTTTCCAAACTTCTCACTTTTTTTTTTTTTCAATTGGAGTAGATAGACTAAACTATCGCCCGGTTCACACTCCACCCACATCTATTGAACAGCTGAAGAGGCTCACCCCTTGTTTCCTGTTTAGGATGCGGTTTCCGGTTTTCTCTTTTCTAATCTTCTCACTTTGTTTTTTTTTTCAATTGGAGTAGATAGGCTAACTATCGCCCGGTTCACACTCCAGCCACATCTATTGAACAGGTGAAGAGGTTCATCCCTTGCTTCCTGTTTACGATGCGGTTTCTGGTTTTCTCTTTTCCAATCTCTTCACTCTTATGTAGCCCCCTGCACATCAGTGGCGTTACCGCCTTGCTCGGGGTGATATATATATATACCCTAAGGAAAATAAGGAAAAATATAATGTTTATAATGGGATTTCGGCGGGAATTTGGAAGCAACGGCTTTATACACACAGGCACTCCTTCACTAACCCTAATTTAAGATGTCATATGTATGTATCTCGTTTATGTAAATGCTTGCTAGCTGTTTTCCAAAAGTTTGATAAGATAGTATTAATTTTACTTAACTAGATATACCCAACTCCCAGTCGATATTGTTTTCTTCTTACTTTTATTTGTCTCAGCCTCTATGATTTAAGATTTTCTTCTGTTAAACTGTCTTGTATATTGTATGAAGCGTAACCTCGTGAAAAGGTAAATAATGACTTCTGAAGATGATCTTAGAAAAGGTCGAAATTACTTAGATTTAAAACAAAAATGCGGCGATTTCCTTGATGAATTTCATCCCATCATCAAGAAATTGATTGGACAACTGAAAAAGATAAGTATAAAAATAAGAATAAATTGAATGTGCGTTGTGGTGCAGTGGATATCGGCTCGGAACGAGAAATCGAGGTGCCGAGTTCGAATTCGAATTGAATTCCTTGCATTCAGTTACGCGCAAATACTCTTAGAAAAAGGTATTAATCCGTCTCTTCCTTCCAGCTATGGGTTAAATAACAGGACTGACTGGGTTCTATAGCCTTGGCTGGCAACCACAGAAAGTACCACAGAAAGTAATGGCAACCTACTTCAGGATATTCTTCTGCCTAATCGAGACATGACCGCCCAAATAAGTTGACACAACATGTCTATATTATTCAATGATACACACACACACAAACAGACACACACACACACACACATACACACACACGTATGTATATATATATATATATATATATATATATATATATTGTAATTACAATATAATTCTCTACGTTTGTATCGAGCACTCTTTATAAAAGTAAATGCATGAACAGCAGGTTAAAAAACCTACGAGTTCCACAACTTTGTTACAATATATATATATATATATAAAATAAAGACAAGAGGAAAACTGTGTTTTAAATCGCCTACGTCGATGTGATAGACTTTATCAAGGCAAAAAACGAAATGAGTTTTATTCTAAATTACGTATCTATAAACAAACAGTGTTGGCAACCACAAAGACGCTCACAAATCATTTCAAAAGATTAACAGAATATTTTAGTTTTTAGAAATTCTTCATGTGTAGTGCAAAGTCACGAGATGTTAAAATGAAGGGAATTTAACCGTTTTCTTTGAAATTTTTATTATGTATGTTAGTCTGTTTTAGTATAATTTCCAGAAGTAAAGGTCTTTCGTCTTTTTGCCTTGATAAAGTCCGTCACAGGACGAAACGCGTAGGCGATTTAAAATACAGTTTTCCTCTTGTCTTTATTTTATTTAACCATCCTGTCCTTAATCCCAGATCATAACTGAGTATATTTTTACACACACACACACACACACACACACACACACACACACACACACACACACACTCATATATATATATATATATATATATATATTGTTATGACCCCAACCAGCCTACCGCCACAATACCGTCGTTATGGTAGTAGCAGAAGCTGGGACGACAACATATACACAGAATAACGAAATCGCAATTTCGCTATTCGAGGGTTTCTCTCTCTCCGTCACCCAAACGTCGCCGAGCTAAATTGAATTGTTCACAACTGGTGACAGACAAGAGAAGGCATGCACAAACATATATTTAAAACAAATAACAGACTTTATTCATACAATATAAAAGACAGTTTAACAGAAGAAAATCTTAAATCATAGACGCTGAGATAAATAAAAGTAAGAAGAAAACAATATCAGAAAGAAACGACTGGGGGTTGGTTATATCTAATTAAGTAAAATTAATACTATCTTATCAAACTTTTGGAAAACAGCTAGCAAGCATTTACATAAAAGACAGACATACACATACAACAGAAGTACATCTAAACTTATTTATAAATGGAACTTTGTGTGTGTGTGTGTGTGTGTGTGTGTGTGTGTGTGTGTGTGTGTGTGTGTGTGTGTGTGTGTGTCCGTTACCAATAGACTCCGAAACCAATTTTCTTGAAAGTTTACACAGTTGTACTATAAGCGTCTGCGAGTGTTCTTAACTTGGTTTTGTATCGAGGTACCCCCGATATATATCGAAAATCGATAATCAAAAAAATCGGGTTATAGAAAAAGTTGTCCGATTTTAATCAAATTTGATGCACTCATAGAAAAAGGCATAAGAAACGATATTCAGAAAGTTTCAAGGTTGCAGTTCTTACAATAGTGCAGAAAATCGCTAATATATATATATATATATATATATATATATATATATATATATATATATATATATATATATATATATATATATATATATAAAAGGCAAGATGTTTGCGTGTGTGTCTGTTTATCTGTCTGTATGTCCTTTATACAAATCCACAATTTTTATCTGATTCTCACCAAACTTCACACAAATATTCTTTAGTCTGAGTCTGAGCCCCAGGACCATGGATTAGTTTTAAAGCTTTTATTACACCCGAGAAACGCCGGGCTATACTGCTAGTCAAAGCATAAATGAGTGACTTATCTTTTAATAGACTGATTTTTTAAAATTTGTCTTCCTAGTATCTGGGTTTTTGGATTTCTTTTATACTTTCTTTTTTTTTTTTTTAATCTCTTTTTCTTCTCTTTCTTCCTCTTTGCTTTCGTCGCTTGAACATTTTTCCTCTTTACTTCTTGTCTAAGGGGTTAAGATCTGATTTATTTTATCTTCCTTTCTTTCTTTTTATTCTTCCTTTTCTTTTTCTTTTTCTTTTTGTTCTTTTCCCTTTTCTAGGGGTCGAGATGTGTCGTATTTATATTTATATTTATTTAGAATGACTTCACGCGTAGTTTATTGAAGAAACCCACCTTTTTTAATGTTATCGACCAGAAAAAAAAATCGGACTATATCTTACCCCTTACCACAGTTCTCATATCTGATTCACCGCTGAATGACTTGAGGCGCAGGATACTTATTTCGGCCTATTTACATCCTTTGAGCAATTACTTCGCGATTTGTTTGGTTTCGGAACTCAATTTCCGCGTAGTAATTGCAAAGGAAATAAAAAGGTCGAAAAATCGGCAAACTACGCGTGAAGTCATTCTGCAGTGAACAACATTTTTGAATCGTGGTTACGGGGTGAGATAAGCAGCGACAAAAAGTTCGATATTTTTCTGGTCATTAACTTGAAAAAGGTAGGTTTCGTCAATAAACAAATATCGATTTGAGTTCAGCATATGCATTTGCACGGAAATAAGGATGTTTTGGAAAAATTTGAAGGGGTAAAGGCCTTCGGGGAACAAATCAAAAATTTACCGAAAAGGGAAAAGAAAAGAAATATAAATACGACACATCTCGACCCCTAGAAAAGGGAAAAGAACAAAAACAAAAACAAAAAGAAAAGGAAGAATAAAAAGAAAAAAGGAAGATAAAATAAATCATATCTTAACCCCACGAAATTAAGGATGTTTGGAAAGATTTGACGGGGTAAAGGCCTTCGGGGAACAAAACAAAAATTTACTCCCTTTTCTAGAGGTTGGGTTGTGTTGAAGTTTATCTTTAGTTTTTCTTTTCCCTTTCTAGGAATTGTGTTGAACTGACGTTCATCTTTTCTTTTACCTTTTCTAGGGGTTGAGTTGTATTGAAAAGTTCATTCTTTTCTTTTCTCTTTTCTAGGGTTCATGTGTTAAAATCATTTTTTTTTCTTTTTCCTCCTTTTCTAGGTGTTGCGATGTGTTGAAATTTTCTTTCTTTTCTGTTCCCTTTTCTAGGGGTAGAGTTCTGTTGAATTTATCTTTTATTTTATTTTCCCTTTTCTAGCGCTCGAGATGAGTTGAAGCTTATCTTTCTCCGCACCAACCTCTGCTTCAAAACTCCGTTCGATTTCTACGGATATTCATAGCCGAACTTATAGATGACTATCGCAAACTATCACATCCATACGGCAAGACCAAATCTGGACCGGGAACTTTCTCCATAGCTGACTATAGCAGACTATCACAGACCATCCGGTCAGGCCAAGCCCGGACACGGAACTGAATTGAAAGCGTTTCTTACTTTTGGCATGTGACGTCGACGTTCAAATATGGTGTTCTCTCCATGCGGACAAAGGCAGGTTACTGGCCTGGGATTTAAGTGTGAAGGGGTGTCTGGAAGACATCCGGTCAGATCACTGTTCTATCATGTGGTCCAAGAAGAAGAAGTCATGTTCTGTATAAATCGTTCATTCGTTATCACACATGCATGCAACTGAAATAAAACCGTTTGTTTGACTTTTTCATTTCTTTTTCCTTTTTCATTTCTTTTTCCTTTTTATCTTATATACTAGTATTATGTTTTGGTATACTACTAAAATATTTCATCTTTTCCAGTAACTCAGCTAGGGGTTCGTAACAATAGATATATTTTTTTTAAATTTTGTTATTTCAATAGTTTATAAAAACATATCACTAAACAAAAATTTTCATGTTTTAGCCAAATGGTTAGCACTAAATGAGGGATGAAGTTCCTCAATTTAACTTAGAAACATTACCCTAATAATAACCCTCTAAGTAAAATTTTTAATAAAAATACTCTTAAATTAGATTATAGTTGTACAAATAATCTAGAAAAAATATTAAAAGTCATAATAATAAAATCTTAAATTAGCAAGTAACAATAATTATCTAAATAATGAAAATAACAATAATACAAATTTATGTAATTGTCGAAATCCTAAAAACTGCCCACTGGAAAATATATGTCTAACAAATTCGATTGTGTACCAATGTACTATATCATCAAATCTAACTTAATTTTAAGCTGACTAATTTAATAATTACTCAGTAATTTATTGTTGTTTTACAATTAAGTAATGTTGTTACTAGTATATATATATATATATATATATATATATATATATATATATATAGTCATCCACAGACATATCTGTTTAATTGATTTCAACCCAGGATTGAAACCCGACTGAATTGGCGTCAGTCGGCGATTCTACCTCTGGGCTATGGCGTTCGGTAGAAGGAGACATACTTTTTAGCATGTATATTATCATTATGCACGCCCAATAGCCCGAGTGCTCTAATTCATTACTGAATGAGCGATGCGTACATGCCAGAGTAGCTCCTGTTTTTCAAAGTTTACAATTCCTCCAGAGTGCTCAAACAGGGTGTGAGAGCGTAATAACAATTAAATTACAGAGTGGGAGAATTCTGTGTGATTTATCATATGAGATTCCTTCTAAAGGATGCAGCATAGTACACAGAACTATCATTTCTATTATATTTTCATATATATATATATATATATATATATATATATATATATATATATATATATATATATATATATATTGTATTAAATGTAAGTTTAATGTACATTCGTATGTCGATTATTCGGATGTAAAAAGACAATCGATTATTAACATTTCCTGACTGACGTGACAGCTTGTTTTGTGGTTTCGTTTTTCACCACGGGTTTCGTTTTGAGATACTTCGTGGTTTTGCGAATTCATTATTTTAAGAATAGCTGGAGATATTCTTTTTCCAAGGCCTTTTTTATATAGTTTTCGCTCATTAATAATGCATTATATCGTACTTTGTGGGTTTATTTTGGAGTGAAATGATTTTTAAAAAATCACATAGTTTTAAACCATTTGAAAGAATAAATAATGTTTTTAAAAAATATCAATTCATTTAATCGATATTCGATCATTGCGCTATATATATATATATATATATATATATATATATATATATATATATATATATATAAATTTAATTTAGAAATGAAGTTCAAAAGTACTACAATATAAATGTATAGAACACTTTTTTTATACAACTGTGTACTGGTCTCATTGAATTATGACCGAAAACTATATATATATATATATATATATATATATATAGTTAATTGCTGATATATCCTCACGATGGACCTGAACGATTACGAAAAAAAAAAGGTTCGTTTGCGAAACTCTGGAGTTGGGGTGCTGAATATAAGTGACAAATTTTATATTTGTATAAATCCTATATATATATATGTGTGTGGGGGGGGGGGGGCATGTATATATATATATATATTTTATATGAACAGGGACACAATTTGCTTGTTTAGTTTGGAATATAAAACATACTTATGACTCTACATGCATACGCAAAACAATGTATATATTCCGGTAAAAGTAAAATATATATTTGCCTGACGAAGTGCTAATAAGATAGTACAGAAACACGGCTAATGTGTTGCAGTAAGCTATGTTTTATTATAAACTTATAATAAAAATATTACCATATATAATATTCTACTAAGTATCGAGCACTCTTTATAAAGTAAATCACTAAAAACAGTGGACTGCTAACTCATTAGTTTGTACTACTTCTCGCTCATTCAATAATGAATTAGAACACTCTGGCTATTGGGCGTGTATAATGATAATATACGCGCTAAAAAGTTTGCCTTCTTCTCCCGAGCGCCCATAGCCCAGAGGTAGAATCGCCGACTGACGCCAATTCGGTCGGGTTTCAATCCTGAGTTAAAAGCAATCGGAGTCTAACCGTACTGATGAGCTGTGATACAGCGAAACAGATCTGTCTGCGGATGACTATATTCGATTTAGAGCACTCTAGCTATTGGGCGTGTTTATACGCGCTAAAAAGCCTGCCTTCCTCAACTGGACGCTCGTGGCCTAGGGGTAGAGTCGCCGATTGACGCCAATTCGGTCGGGTTTCAATCCTGGGTTAGGATGCGACCGGAGGCTAAGCCGTACTGATGAGCTGTAATACAGCGAAACAGATCTGTCTGCGGATGACTATAATATATATATATATATGTATATAACACTTTAAATGTGATTTGTAGTGGATACAGATATTTGAGTAGACGCTCCATTTATTTAACAAACAGTATTTTAATTAATCTTCGTCTGCAAAATTGAATATTCCAGAAATCTTATTAAAGAACATTATAAAAGCTCTCCGGTTGATAAAGTGAAAAAAAATTTGTTTGATTGATAAATATTAAAAAATCCATTATATGTATGTGTATATATATATATATATATATGCAAATAAATTTTGAAATTAACTAACTGATGATATAATCAGCACTTCAATTCTCGAGTTTCGCAGACGTAATATTTTGAAGAGGTTTCAGCGATTTCACAGCAAGCAAGGTGATAAGGCCACTAAGCTCCAAGAGGTTACTGAGACTGTAAGAGAATGCGAAGATCTTAGTGAAGGGAAAAGTCATTAAAAGAACAGGTTTCAGGAAGGGGGAAGATTGCGATTAACATTGCATTTAAATTCTTGAAGATTTTAGGTGGCAGGAAAGCAAGAAAATGGACGGGAGTTCAGCAGGTGAAAAAAACAAACTCTTAGAATAAAACTTACGGTTGCGTCTACTTAGTCAAAAGTAAAACAATGAGACCTAGTTTCCAATATAGCATTAAGCTTAAATTTATGCGGTCGCGGTACCAGGGAGAAGAGCTCATTAGAACAATTGCCATAACTTAATTTCCTTTAAGGTTTGGTCAATAAACCACCATCTTCTTTGCCCTGCCTCAACAAGTAAAGGTTTCTACGGAGAATGATTTTTTTTGTTTTCTTTTAAGAAAAAAACTTCTGACGTGAGAAAACTAGATAATTCTAATAAATCACTGATATAGCTCCCACCTTTTTTCTTTTTGTTTTTTAGTTACGATAGGTTAGTTAAGGCCATTTTTTTTATATTTGAACTTGGTTTCACTGCTTTTGTTAAACGATATTTCTGAGAATCATGAAATTTTTGACAATGAAGTGTGTTTGCGCTTGGTGATTTGAATGAAATGTATTTTGTTGAAAAAGGTCAGCCAGGTGCGCAAGAAGAAAAACATTCTCGCATTTGGATTTATATTTTGTCTAGCGAGGTCAGAGGTTCATGTTCCACATTTAAGTTTGTACTGGAAGATAGCTGTCAATGGCACGGAAGTGACGTCAAGCTGACAGTTAGAAAATCTTTAGTACTAATTTTAATTGATTTTGAAGTGTCTGAACACAACCGTTGAAGCGTACGGTTGAGTAAAATCGAGATCTCTCCGATGGAGAGTGCTGACAACTCTGACCAAGCATCCTCCTAATCCACGACATGTCACTGATGATGTCTTTGCATGAACAAGGAAAATAAAACATATTTTATATTTCATTTTACATTTGGGTCTGGTCCTATTGTTTTAGACGGAGGCGTTTGTTGCAGATTGTATTTGTTGTTGCTAACGGTGACGACGAAAAAACAAAGATGGAGAAGGAAATAAAAATGAAACGTTTATGTGAAACTGATTTTTGTGAGGAAGTCAGGTTTAGTGATCCCCGACGAAAGGCATTTATGAATTGAGTTGAAAGTTTTAAGCGTCAGCCCAGAAGTTTTGAGAAGTATCGTCGTCATAGCGGTTGCAGTGAAAGCCGCAGAATTTATGAAGCTTAATGTTCGTCACCAGACCAGCATTGATCGTTCGTCCAAACACCGTGGTCCCATCATTTTGTCTGAAAACAATTGTTTCCGTCTAAAAAGTGTATATCATGTAACATATCTATCATACACATCTATGTCTACTATTCATTCATACTTATAATATTGATGTCGCTTATGGTCCGATACTCATTCTATATATCTAGAGATCCTTGGTAAAAATTCAAAGAAGACTCAGCATCATTATTGGTCCTGATCTGGCAACTCGGTTTCAGTCACCTTCCCACGCCCATAAGGTGCCTTTTCTATAAATACTTTCATGGTAATTTTTATGATGACCTCTTTGTTGTGGTATTTAAGCGCATTACTATTTGCAGTGAAGGCCCCATAATTTATGAAGTTTAATGTTCGTCACCAACACAACATCATCGTGCAATATTCGTTATTCATTTGTACCATCATCGTTGATTCAGCACCATGGACCTACAACTGCAGCTTTGTATTTACTAGAATTGAATTGCAGAATTGTCATCATCGCCGTCGTAGCGAGAGAGCCCCGAATCTACAGCAATATTGTAACCGAAGAAATATATACACGAGAAAGTGATTTATAACACTTTGTCACTAGCCTTTTTGTTTCCGTGTTAATCATGCTTCCTCGACCACTACGACCAGTCCTGGCTTGTTGAGCGGACATCAGGTGAGTCACACTCGCTTCCTGCTGGTCGTTGTCATTAATCATGGGGAATAGAATGGGTGTTGTGCAGTGAAGTCAAGGCCAAGAGCACGTGCGGAGGGCTTTCCTCTAACGCAATAATGAGCGACAGAAGAGACACTCGTATGAGTCACTCCTCACAAACAAGAATTGACAAACTTCGTTTTGACTAAAAAAAAAAGTGGGGGGGGGGGGGGTGCGTTGAGGGAGTGTAATCAGGGAAGGAAAGAACGCCGGGTGGTTTGGGTGGAGGTCAGAACGTATGTGGTCAAGTTAATACGCGCTTCTGACCGACAGTAAACGATTGCCACCACAGAAAACGAATTTCAGCTTAGACTCGTCATGCTTCCTTTGCACTAATATGAAAGGCATGAATCCGTTTTTCCCTGCGCTCCGTCCCCAAAACCAGACAAAACGTCTCATCACAGGTAAAATGTTTAAACGAAGGGAGAGTGTGGGTGCAAGTAAGCATTTGGGTTCAACATTCTCTCATATATTTTAGATGTAAAAAATTGTTTCATATAAGCTTTTACACGTATATTCACCCTTGACAGAGGACAGTAGTATTGAATGTGGATAAACATAGAGGCACAGATCTATTTATTAAATCTCTCCATCTGGCTGCCTGTCTGTCTGTCTCTCTCTCTTATTTATCTTACGTTTTCTCATTATCTATAATACATCTAAACTTATTTATAAATGGAACTTTGCCTCTGTGTGTGTGTGTGTGTGTGTGTGTGTGTGTGTGTGTGTGTGTGTTACCTATAGACCCCGAAACGGCTGAACCGATTTTCTTGAAAATTTACACAGTTGTACTATAAGCGTCTGCAAATGTTCTTAGCTAGGTTTTGTATCGAGGTACCCCTGATAAAAATCGAAAATCGATAATCGAAAAAATCGGGTTATGGGAGGAGTGGTCCGATTTTAATCAAATTTGATACACTCATAGACAAAGACATATGAAACGATATTCAGAAGTTTCAAGGTTACAGTTTTTACAATAGTGCAGAAAATCGATAATATATATATCAACTGTACCACAGGCCCTGGTGACGAAGAGGTAACGAATTATATATATATATATATATATATATATATATATATATATATATATATATATATATATAAGGCAAGATGTGTGTCTGTGTGTGTGTCTGTCTGTTTATCTGTCTGTATGTCCTTTATACAAATCCACAATTTTTATCCGATTCTCACCAAACTTCACACAAATATTCTTTAGTCTGAGTCTGAGCTCCAGGACCATGGATTAGTTTTAAAGCTTTCATTACATTCGAGCAACGCCGGGCTATACTGCTAGTATTTCCATAAAACAACCCTATTTAGCAACCCACGGCCCTCAGTGATTATTCGACCATATATTGGGTGAACAATAGCGTAAAATAAAATAAAAGTCCTTTTGACACTCCGTCTTTTAGCGGGCACGGCCGTCCATGTTTGCCGTTTTTCTTTTACAGAGCGTGTTTGTGGCTTTGTTGCCTTACTTGGGATGAAATAATTGAAAATAAAATTTTAAAAAAAGAAGTCACTCCCTCCCAGCACAGATATACACATATAGATTACATACGCGCTAGCAAAGTCACAGACAGACAGACAGCGCATGACAGACGGACAGAGAATAAGACCCGCCTATATTTCTGAGATGAAGTATTGTAACTATTTACACTGGTTGAAGTGATTCAGTGACCTGACCCAAAGAGTTATAAGTTCAATACCTGGCTACTGCAGGAGTGAACAAAAACTTAGAGAGGTGCGTTTCTAAAGGGAATTGACTGATATTGAGATATCCAGAACAGATATGACACGTGGAACTAGAACAATCCACTCTCAAAAACTAAATATAGGGTTCTGTTCGAGATGTTAAAGTATATCGTTTGAAGAAGGCCGGAGCTTACAGCAACCGAAATTATAGCAATAAAATAAGTCCGAAAAATGTAAATAGCTTAAATAGAGAATCAGATTTTCTTTCATGATGTATCTTTGAAGAATTGGTAATTCTGTTTATGAAGAATTCCTGGCAAAGCTGACGTCTAATCTACCAGTTTCATTTTTTTCCCAAGTGGACATCTAAATTCGTTGTTGATCCGCTTAGCACAGGAAATTCTTTTTTTGCTTTTTTTTTTTTTTTTTTTTTTTTAGTATTTTCAAACGTCCCGTTTGAACTTTCCAAAATGCTCTTGTAGCAATAGAAAGGTCACTAGCGGATATTTCTTTTTTTTCACGAGGACACTATGACATTATCATTTTAATGGTGATTTTGTCAAAGCAATGGATTCTCCATGTTACGGATTTTTTTTTTTTTTTTTTTTTTTTTTTTTTTTTGTCATAGTTGCCTATAGAGATTGTTTTGGGTTTATCCACTATAAGAATTTATTTCTTGGATGATCCATAATCCAAGAAACAAAAGGATAAACGTCTTATTTAACAAACCCCATGTTGGTTTCATTTTCTCCCTTATATTTTGAAGTTCCGCTGCAGAAGGAATTAGGGGTTAAATTAAACAAGTAATAAAATTTTAAATATCTGGAAAATGTTTTTTTTTAATAATAGAGCACCAAAAGTGTGACACTGAAATCTGAAGGCGCGTTTAAGATAACCAAAGACACATTCGAAAAGCTAAGCACAGTATGAAGAAAAAAAAAACACTTCATTAGAAACAAAGAAAAAAGTATTGAGATTTTACGTGATATCAGTCCAGCTATAGGGAGGAGTGGCCTAGAATGGACGCCAGCATAGGCGGAAGCGAACGTGTAACGTCCTGAAGAAGAAAACAAAAAAGAAGCCAAGTGGTCTTTAGAGGAGGGGAATGTCTAGTAAGGAAGAGAGAGAGAGAGAGAGAGAGAGAGAGAGAGAAAGAATAAAAATTCAAGAAGCTGATTATAATAATAATAATAATAATAATAATAATAATAATAATAATAAACAAGAGTCGTGCCAGTGATAGTAGGTGCACTTGGAATGATAAAAAATGGAACAAAACAACACATTGAAAGAATCTCTGGAAACCCCAGCTTAAGGGATATACAAAAAATTGTCTTGTTAAGTACAGCCCACACACTAAGGAAAACTTTGTCTATGTAACGCTAGAGATGACAAGGGAGATAGAAAAAAAACATGAAATGGAGCCATAACAACACGCCACAACCTGTCTTAGGTCTTCCTGCAGACTTGGTTGGTAGTGCGACCATAGCAGAAATCGAAATATGACGAAAAATGACATAATAATAATAATAATAATAATAATAATAATAATAATAATAATAGCAACCATGGCAATGAATGTTGGTGAATCTCCCCAAAGATGAAGAAATTACATGAAGAAACATAAAGGCAGTTCTACAGAAGAATATGTGGTGGAATTAGCGAATAGGGAAAGCGAGAAGAAAAGAAAAGACAAAAATCAACAGAAAGAAAATAGAATGTATGGTTGTCAGGAAAAAAGATGAGCCCAAATTGCAAATTACAAAGCAGAGATTCGAAAATCAAACAAGTACAAAACATTAAAAGAAAGAAAATCTTCGTTAGAAATAAAGAAAATAGCACTGAATAGTTACGTGATATCTGTCTTCCTATGAATGTTGAACAATCTCCTCACAGATGGAGAATAGACTTGAAGCCAATATAAACAAAGAAGAGTACTGAATTGTTATGCAGTAGTAGTATTTGTATATGGCAATGAATTTTGGACAATCTCCCCACAGATGAAAACGAGACTTTAAGCAGCAGAAACAACAACAACAAAAAAGAGTGTTTGACCGTTATCCAATAGAGTCTTCGGCCGTTATCCAATAGAGTCTTCGGCCGTTATCCAATAGAGTCTTCAGCCGTTATCCAATAGAGTCTTCGGCCGTTATCCAATAGAGTCTTCGGCCGTTATCCAATAGAGTCTTCGGCCGTTATCCAATAGAGTCTTCGGCCGTTATCCAATAGAGTCTTCAGCCGTTATCCAATAGAGTCTTCGGACGTTATCCAATAGAGTCTTCGGCCGTTATCCAATAGAGTCTTCAGCCGTTATCCAATAGAGTCTTCGGCCGTTATCCAATAGAGTCTTCGGCCGTTATCCAATAGAGTCTTCAGCCGTTATCCAATAGAGTCTTCGGCCGTTATCCAATAGAGTCTTCGGCCGTTATCCAATAGAGTCTTCGGCCGTTATCCAATAGAGTCTTCGGCCGTTATCCAATAGAGTCTTCAGCCGTTATCCAATAGAGTCTTCGGCCGTTATCCAATAGAGTCTTCAGCCGTTATCCAATAGAGTCTTCGGCCGTTATCCAATAGAGTCTTCAGCCGTTATCCAATAGAGTCTTCAGCCGTTATCCAATAGAGTCTTCAGCCGTTATCCAATAGAGTCTTCGGCCGTTATCCAATAGAGTCTTCGGCCGTTATCCAATAGAGTCTTCAGCCGTTATCCAATAGAGTCTTCGGCCGTTATCCAATAGAGTCTTCAGCCGTTATCCAATAGAGTCTTCGGCCGTTATCCAATAGAGTCTTCAGCCGTTATCCAATAGAGTCTTCAGCCGTTATCCAATAGAGTCTTCAGCCGTTATCCAATAGAGTCTTCGGCCGTTATCCAATAGAGTCTTCAGCCGTTATCCAATAGTTATCCAATAGTTATCCATAAAACAACCCTATTTAGCAACCCACGGCCCTCAGTGATTATTCGACCATATATTGGGTGAACAATAGCGTAAAATAAAATAAAAGTCCTTTTGACACTCCGTCTTTTAGCGGGCACGGCCGTCCATGTTTGCCGTTTTTCTTTTACAGAGCGTGTTTGTGGCTTTGTTGCCTTACTTGGGATGAAATAATTGAAAATAAAATTTTAAAAAAGGAAGTCACTCCCTCCCAGCACAGATATACACATATAGATTACATACGCGCTAGCAAAGTCACAGACAGACAGACAGACAGACAGCGCATGACAGACGGACAGAGAATAAGACCCGCCTATATTTCTGAGATGAAGTATTGTAACTATTTACACTGGTTGAAGTGATTCAGTGACCTGACCCAAAGAGTTATAAGTTCAATACCTGTCTACTGCAGGAGTGAACAAAAACTTAGAGAGGTGCGTTTCTAAAGGGAATTGACTGATATTGAGATATCCAGAACAGATATGACACGTGGAACTAGAACAATCCACTCTCAAAAACTAAATATAGGGTTCTGTTCGAAATTTTAAAGTATATCGCTTGAAGAAGGCCGGACCTTACAGCAGCCGAAATGTCGTGATTATAGCAATAAAATAAGTCCGAAAAATGTAAATAGCTTAAATAGAGAATCAGATTTTCTTTCATGATGTATCTTTGAAGAATTGGTAATTCTGTTTATGAAGAATTCCTGGCAAAGCTGACGTCTAATCTACCAGTTTCATTTTTTTCCCAAGTGGACATCTAAATTCGTTGTTGATCCGCTTAGCACAGGAAATTCTTTTTTTGCTTTTTTTTTTTTTTTTTTTTTAGTATTTTCAAACGTCCCGTTTGAACTTTCCAAAATGCTCTTGTAGCAATAGAAAGGTCACTAGCGGATATTTCTTTTTTTTCACGAGGACACTATGACATTATCATTTTAATGGTGATTTTGTCAAAGCAATGGATTCTCCATGTTACGGATTTTTTTTTTTTTTTTTTTTTTTTGTCATAGTTGCCTATAGAGATTGTTTTGGGTTTATCCACTATAAGAATTTATTTCTTGGATGATCCATAATCCAAGAAACAAAAGGATAAACGTCTTATTTAACAAACCCCATGTTGGTTTCATTTTCTCCCTTATATTTTGAAGTTCCGCTACAGTAGGAATTAGGGGTTAAATTAAACAAGTAATAAAATTTTAAATATCTGGAAAATGTTTTTTTAATAATAGAGCACCAAAAGTGTGACACTGAAATCTGAAGGCGCGTTTAAGATAACCAAAGATACATTCGAAAAGCTAAGCACAGTATGAAGAAACAAAAAAAAAACACTTCATTAGAAACAAAGAAAAAAAGTATTGAGATTTTATGTGATATCAGTCCAGCTATAGAGAGGAGTGGCCTAGAATGGACGCCAGCATAGGCGGAAGCGAACGTGTAACGTTCTGAAGAAGAAAACAAAAAAGAAGCCAAGTGGTCTTTAGAGGAGGGGAATGTCTGGTAAGGAACAAAGAGAGAGAGAAAGAATAAAAATCAAGAAGCTGATTATAATAATAATAATAATAATAATAATAAACAAGAGTCGTGCCAGTGATAGTAGGTGCACTTGGAATGATAAAAAATGGAACAAAACAACACATTGAAAGAATCTCTGGAAACCCCAGCTTAAGGGATATACAAAAAATTGTCTTGTTAAGTACAGCCCACACACTAAGGAAAATTTTGTCTATGTAACGCTAGAGATGACAAGGGAGATAGAAAAAAAACATGAAATGGAGCCATAACAACACGCCACAACCTGTCTTAGGTCTTCCTGCAGACTTGGTTGGTAGTGCGACCATAGCAGAAATCGAAATATGACGAAAAATGACATAATAATAATAATAATAATAATAATAATAATAATAATAATAGCAACCATGGCAATGAATGTTGGTGAATCTCCCCAAAGATGAAGAAATTACATGAAGAAACATAAAGGCAGTTCTACAGAAGAATATGTGGTGGAATTAGCGAATAGGGAAAGCGAGAAGAAAAGAAAAGACAAAAATCAACAGAAAGAAAATAGAATGTATGGTTGTCAGGAAAAAAGATGAGCCCAAATTGCAAATTACAAAGCAGAGATTCGAAAATCAAACAAATACAAGACATTAAAAGAAAGAAAATCTTCGTTAGAAATAAAGAAAATAGCACTGAACAGTTACGTGATATCTGTCTTCCTATGAATGTTGAACAATCTCCTCACAGATGGAGAATAGACTTGAAGCCAATATAAACAAAGAAGAGTACTGAATTGTTATGCAGTAGTAGTATTTGTATATGGCAATGAATTTTGGACAATCTCTCCACAGATGAAAACGAGACTTTAAGCAGCAGAAACAACAACAACAAAAAAGAGTGTTTGACCGTTATCCAATAGAGTCTTCAGCCGTTATCCAATAGAGTCTTCAGCCGTTATCCAATAGAGTCTTCGGCCGTTATCCAATAGAGTCTTCGGCCGTTATCCAATAGAGTCTTCAACCGTTATCCAATAGAGTCTTCGGCCGTTATCCAATAGAGTCTTCGGCCGTTATCCAATAGAGTCTTCAACCGTTATCCAATAGAGTCTTCGGCCGTTATCCAATAGAGTCTTCAACCGTTATCCAATAGAGTCTTCGGCCGTTATCCAATAGAGTCTTCGGCCGTTATCCAATAGAGTCTTCAACCGTTATCCAATAGAGTCTTCGGCCGTTATCCAATAGAGTCTTCGGCCGTTATCCAATAGAGTCTTCAACCGTTATCCAATAGAGTCTTCGGCCGTTATCCAATAGAGTCTTCTTATATAAGAAGACTCTATGGTGGACTATTTAATGTGGGAACTCCGAGCCCGTATGCTCGGGCAAAAATTTCCTGTTGACCCTGTATAAGGCCGAGCCAGGCTCTTGTCTGTTTTACCCCCGAACGAGGCTATGCCGAAGGGCAGAGTCTCTGTCCTTTGGCATAGTCTCGTACGGGTTCCTCTCCGCCCGAAGGTAGAGAGTCCAACAATGTCAACCTAGCTGAGTGGCTCGATCAATATTTGCCTCTCCATGTAGGCGAAATGCAGCACAAGGTCATTTTAAAGTGGGGTCTCTGAAACCTTAAGCTTGGTCAAAAATATCCCATAGATCCTACACTAAGCAGAGTCTGGGCTGCAGTCAATTTTCCCCAGACGAGGCTATACCCTTCGGTGGAGCCCCTGCCTGGGTTCCTCTTGCCCGAAGGCAATGAGGAATACAGTTGGAAACCAGTCCGAGCTGAGACTGGTGGTTCTCTGTCCGAAGGCAGAGAAATCGACAGGGTCGAGCCAGCGAGATGCTCGATATCCCATTGCATCTTCCGATCTGGAAAACTTTAATAATTAGTTTCCCATTTCTTCATATCTGTGCTTGTCGATGAAATATTAAATAGATTTGGGCTCTCATTTCTCCCTTGTCGTACTACTGTTTCTGTATTGGGGTCCTCACTGTAGATGAGATAGTAAAAAAATTAGAAAAACCCATTAATAGTGATAGGGAGTCACTAAATATGGCATAAATAATCGATAGATGTGTAGCGGTACTGAAAAAATATTCATCTTTATCTACTTCCCAAAATCTGATTTTTTTTTCTAATCAGGGTATTTTGGTCGAACCTCGAACTTCTAGAAATACATTGTACGTGTGTGGTGCAATATTCTTGTCGATTATTCGTTTCTTTTCAAGCCACTTAAATGGGATGGGAGAATAGAAGCCGGTGGGGGAGAATATTTATACGCAGATAAACAGTGTCCCTGACATATTCGTATTTGGTCCATTTACGTCACGAAAGTTACATAGGTGTAGGCGGGAGGGAGGCACGGGCGGACGAACTGACGGCGGTCCCGGGCGTGGGGAACGTGGAGTACCTTAACAGCTATGAAGTGGAGTGGGTTAGAATGATAGTCAGCATAGGCGGAAGCGAACGAGTAACGTTCTAAAGAAGAAAATAAAAAAGAAGCCAAGTGGTCTTTAGAGGAGGGGAATGTCTAGAGAGAGTAAAAGCCAAGAAGGGAATAATAATAATAATAATAATAATAATAATAATAATAATAATAGCAACCAAGGTACAGTGTAACCGGGATATAAAAGAGCTGTCGGGACCGGATAAGAATTCTCTTATATTTGAGTTTCTCTTATATCAGGGTCTCTTATATCAGGGTTATACTGTATTTGAAAAACTATTGAATTATAAAAACCTGGAAATCGAAATAGAAAAATGTAGAAATGGAAAACAAGAATAGTACCAGTGATAGTAGGTGCACTTGGAATTATAAAAAATGGAACAAAACGACACATTGAAAGAATCCCTGGAAGCCCCAGCTTAAGAGATACACAAAAATGGTCTTGTTAAGTACAGCTAACATACTAATGAGAACTTTGTCTATGTGACGCTAGGGATGTTGTGGGAGATAGAAAAAACATTAAATGTAGCCATAACAGCATAGCACAACATGTCTTAGGTCTTTCCACAGACTTGGTAGGTAGTGCGACCATAGCAGAAATCGAATTATAATGAAAAGGAAATAATAATAATAAATTGTCGAAGTAGTTGAACTTTGTCAAACATTGTATTTTCTCTAATTTCATATTCTACATGTTTTTAAAATGTGGAAATTAAAAACAAGATTAGTACCAGTCATAGTCTGTGCCATCCGTGATACACTCTTTGGGCGATCATGTCTCGAAAGAGACATGACTGACTGGGCAGAAGATTATCCCGCAGTAGGTTGCCATTATTTTCTGCCATCCAAGGATATCGAACCCAATCTGTCCTGTTATTTAACCCATAACTAGAGAGAAGAGACGGATTAATACCTTTTCCAAGGGTATTTGCGCGGAATTGAATGCAAAGAATTCAACTAAGAATTCGAACTTTGCTCCCTGATTTGTTGTTCCGAGTTGATATCCACTGCACCACAACGCACATCCACCAGTCATAATAGGTGCGCTTGGAAAGAGAGAGAGAGAGAGAGAGAGAGAGAGAGAGAGAGAGAGAGAATTCCAAAAATTCCCTGGAAATCCCAGTTTATGAGAAATACGAAAAATAAGTACAGCCCACACATTAAGAAATACTTTGTCTTTGTAATGCTAGAAATGTTATGGGAAATAGAAAAACATACTCTAAAATGTAGACATAACAACACACCACTGCTTCAGGACTTCTCGCAGACATGGTAGGTCGTGTGACCATAGTAGAAATTGAATGATGATGATGATGATGAAAAATGAATAAATAAATAAATAAAAATAATAATAATAATGATGATGATGATGATGATGATAATAATAATATAAAAATCACGGTAAAATAAATATAATAAAAATAAAATTAGAAAAACAAAAATAAAATAATAAAAATATAATAGCAAAAATTAAAATAACAGAAATAATAACATAAAAATCAATAAAAAAATTTAAAAGAAAAATAGTAAAAATTAAAACAAATAACAGCAACAGCAAATAAAATATAATGAAATTAATGAAAATAAAAAATAACAAAACATAAAAAAAATAATAGTAATAATAAAATCTATACTATAATAAGAGCCACGTCCATCCGTCACAATTTCATATCTTATATACTAATTAATTAATTACTCAGACAAACTGATTAATTTATAATTAATGCACCAATATATGCAACCCTACATATATCCAATTTAAAAAAAAAATAATCCGTTTGTCTGACGATCGCAAAAGCGTGAAACCTACGGTCACAAACTCACACCAATCCAACTGAACATATATATATATATATATATATATATATATATATATATATATATAGAGAGAGAGAGAGAGAGAGAGAGAGAGGCTAGGGTTAAATAGGGACTTAGGTGTTTTGAATCTTTATAAATATTTCAATAGTTAAACATTTTTTTAGATGCACTTAAAACATTTTCTTTAAAACAACATTTATAAGTATTATTAAAGACAGATTTACGTTTACAAATATTTTTAAAAATCTGTCGCTTTCTGCGTCACGTGATGTAAACAATCTCTCAGACGAACGCTCCTCGCGAAAACGATTCTAATTTAAATTTCAAAATCATTTGTTTCTGATGAAAGGCCGAGGACGGTCTGAAATATCAAATATAATAATAGAAATAAATAAATACTGTCAAAAAAATGCATTTTCAAACTTACAACATTTTAGTAGTTTTTCCTATATATATATATATATATATATATATATATATAGTCATCCGCAGACTGATCTGTTTCTCTGTATTACAGCTCATCAGTACGGCTTAGACTCCGTTCTGCTTCCTAACCTAGGATTGAAACCCGACCGAATCGGTATCAGTTGGCGATTCTACCCATAGGCCACGAGCGTCCAGCAGAAGGAGGCAGGCTTTTTAGCGTGTATAAACACGCCCAATAGCTAGAGTGCTCCAATTCATTATCGAATGAGCGATGCGTATATGCCGGAGTAGCTACTGTTTACAAAGCCTTCCACTCTTCCAGAGTGCTCAATCAGGGTGTGAGAGCGTATATATATATATATATATATATATATATATATATATATATATATATATATATATATTCTGGCTTTGAATCGCCTGCAATGGGTTGAAATATCTGTAGAAAACGAATCAATCAATTGATTGAGGAGGGTGGTTCTGTCTGTTCAGTTGTCCCTGATCTATAGAAGAAATACTTCCCCCCATCATCATCCTCATTCACAGTCACCCTCCGTTTCTCCATTTCGCTCTCCCACTTTCTTTCTGCTTGGTAACCAATGGATAGACGATATTCTTTACAGAGTTGTCACATCTCTCTCTCTCTCTCTCTCTCTCTCTCTCTCTCTCTCACACACACACACACACACACACACACACAGAGACACACTCTTCCGGCTTCATGTTGAACAGATGCCAGTGAGGTTGTCGGACAGGATTCTCTATTGACTGGTCCATGATCTTTAGAATAACTCCCTACACCACATACACTGCCTCTAACCATCTCACATTTTCTCTTTGATTGATAACAGACAGATCGATTATACCCTCTTCATGGAATGTTACTTATCTATCTATCTATCTATCTATCTATCTATCTATCTATCTATCTATCTATCTATCTCAGGATATTAATATCTATCTATCTATCTATCTATCTATCTATCTATCTATCTATCTATCTCAGGATATTAATATCTATCTATCTATCTATCTATCTATCTATCTCAGGATATTAATATCTATCTATCTATCTATCTATCTATCTCAGGATATTAATATCTATCTATCTATCTATCTATCTATCTATCTATCTATCAGGATATTAATATCTATCTATTCTATCTATCTATCTATCTATATATTAATATCTCATCTATCTATCTATCTATCTATCTATCTATCTATCTATCTATCTATCTATCAGGATATTAATATCTATCTATCTATCTATCTATCTATCTATCTATCTATCTATCTATCTATCTATCTATCTCAGGATATTAATATCTATCTATCTATCTATCTATCTATCTATCTATCTATCTATCTATCTATCTCAGGATATTAATATCTATCTATCTATCTATCTATCTATCTATCTATCTATCTATCTATCTATCTCAGGATATTAATATCTATCTATCTATCTATCTATCTATCTATCTATCTATCTATCTAGGATATTAATATCTATCTATCTATCTATCTATCTATCTATCTATCTATCTGTCTATCTGTCTCTCTATCTATCAGGATATTAATATCTATCTATCTATCTATCTATCTATCTATCTATCTATCTATCTGTCTATCTCAGGATATTAATATCTATCTATCTATCTATCTATCTATCTCAGGATATTAATATCTATCTATCTATCTATCTATCTATCTATCTATCTATCAGGATATTAATATCTATCTATCTATCTATCTATCTATCTATCTATCTATCTATCTCAGGATATTACTATCTATCTATCTATCTATCTATCTATCTATCTATCTCAGGATATTAATATCTATCTATCTATCTATCTATCTATCTATCTATCTCAGGATATTAATATCTATCTATCTATCTATCTATCTATCTATCTATCTGTCTATCTGTCTCTCTATCTATCAGGATATTAATATCTATCTATCTATCTATCTATCTATCTATCTATCTATCTATCTATCTATCTATTCTCAGGATATTAATATCTATCTATCTATCTATCTATCTATCTATCTATCTATCTATCTATCTATCTCAGGATATTAATATCTATCTATCTATCTATCTATCTATCTATCTATCTATCTATCTATCTATCTATCTATCTCAGGATATTAATATCTATCTATCTATCTATCTATCTATCTATCTCAGGATATTAATATCTATCTATCTATATCTATCTATCTATCTATCTATCTATCTATCTATCTATCCTTGTTTCTCAATCTGTCACCCCTCTCTCACACACGCACACCTTTGCTTCATAATGGACAGATCTGTGATACATGCTACTGAGGTTGGGAGTTGTTTATGTTGACCGGTCCCAGAGTATTAGAACAAGTTCCTGCATGACATGTACTCTTTCTCTCTCTCTCTCTCTCTCTCTCTCTCTCTCTCTCTCTCTCTCTCTCTCTCTCTCTCTCTCTCTCTCTCTCTCTCTCTCTCTCTGGGCTTACAGCCTCATCACATTGAAACATCATCTTCCGTACGATCACTGAAATTAAGCAACGTCGACCCTGGTCAGCACCTAGATGGGTGACCGTTTAAGAATAACAAGTGCAGTATGCGTAGGCGCTTTAATGAATAATGGCTGGGAATTGTTAATCGCAGAGCCGAGTTCAAATTCGAGTTGGATTCGTTATATTCACTTACTTGCAAAAGTTATGAATCCACCGCTTCTCCTCCCAGCTATGGGTTAATTAGTAAGACTTGTACCACTAAAACAATTCTTATCCAAAATTAAAGAAAATTGGGTGCAAAATATTTAAATTTCGACATTAAATAACACATACAGATTGATATGCCGCTAAACAAGAATATATATATACACTATATCGTGTATATACAGAGAAAATAAACGGATCTCGATATGTAAAGTCACGAGTTTATTCGCCTGAAGAGAGTCAACTTTAAACTCGAAACACCTGTAGCGACACAAAAACAATTATGGACACTAAATAATCATACAAACTGCAAGTAATATTAATAATAATAATAACAACAATAAATCTATACTTTAAACAAACTTTTCACATCTTCTTCCACTTTATATATACATATATATATACAAGCGGTATAGCCCGGCGTTGCACGGGTGTAATGAAAGCTTTAAAACTAATCCATGGTCCTGGAGCTCAGACTCTTTCGACGTAGGCACGAAAGACTAAAAAGTTTCCAGTTTAAGCGAAGCCGTAGACTGAAAGAAAAATGAATGAATGCAAGTCAAATTTTGATTTCCTGGTATCGATTTATATATATACATTATCGATTTTCTGCACTATTGTAAGAACTGGAACCTTGAAACTTCTGAATATCGTTTCTTATGTCTTTGTCTATGAGTGAATCAAATTTGATTAAAATCGGACCACTCCTTCTATAACCCGATTTTTTCGATTATCGATTTTCGATATTTATCGGGGGTACCTCGATACAAAACCTAGCTAAGAACACTCGCAGATGCTTATCGTAAAACTTTGTAAATTGTCAAGAAAATCGGTTCAGCCGTTTCGGAGTCTATAGGTAACGGACACGCACACATACACAAACACACAGAGTCACACACAGAGACACACACAGACAAAGTTACATTTATAAATTAGTTTATGTTTATATATATATATATATATATATATATATATATATATATATATATATATATATATATATATTTGTCTTTTTATTAAGAATTATTTCCTCCTGTCACTTTCATGGAAAGAAAGCCAATAGCAAGGCTGCGTCGGCTCAGTTCATTCTCTTTAATACCAGTTATTAAATTTTACCACCAGTTATGAAAGCTCTTGCCGCTTGTTCGCTCTTTAACAATGCCTTATTACTTCATTTATTTATTTATTTATTTTTTGCAATAATTACGTCGTCGTATTGTGAAGAATATATATATATTATTTATTCATAAATTATAACATGGATATGATACAATATCACTACAAAAGTCGCCATTTTGTTTCAACACTTTTCTGTCTTGTCAAGTGATGAGATGGTTTTTAAAAACATCACTTGACAAGATACAAAAGTGTTGAAACAAAATGGCGACTTTTGTAGTGATATTGTAACATATCCATGTTATAATTTATGAATAAATAATATTATTAGCTCTACTTTTGTATTGAGCACTTTTTTTTAAAAATAGCTTTTCTTTTGACAAGGAATATTATTCCAACAATACTTATATATATATATATATATATATATATATATGCACAACACCTGTCTCGCCTCAGGAGTTCGGATTATTTTCTTTGTTTTTATTCTTATGCCTTAATATAAGATACTCAATTATAGGTACATCGATATATATATATATATATATATATATATATATATATAGGAAAGAATATTAATAAAAAGTTTTGAATTTAAAAATGTACTTTTTTTGAACAGTATTTGTTTATGTTGTGAACAAACACACCACGTGATGTAAACAAAAAAATATTCGAACGCTATCGTGAAATACGTTTCTAATTCAAATTTAAAAATCAGTTGTTTCTGATGAAGGACCGAGGGCGGTCTGAAATATAAAATATAATAAAAATAAACAAATACTGTTCAAAAAAAGTACATTTTTAAATTCAAAACTTTTTATTAATATTCTTTCCTATACATATTAAGACAGTATACGTGGATGATCATGACTATATATATATATATATATATATATATATATATATATATATATATATGTGTGTGTGTGTGTGTGTGTGTGTTACCGTTATTTTAGACGGCATATCAATATAAATATTTTGCCGTCATTTTTGACAGCAAAAAACCCACTCATCTAATAAGTAGTGTTTAATATTTTTGTTTTAAATTCTCAAGAATGAAGAAAATGTATAAATTCACTTACATATATTTAGGTTTCATTACAATTCTAGTCATCACTTTTTAAAACAATAAACCAGAGAGTGATTGTAGTTAAAATAATAGTGGTGTCAACCGTTCTTTTAACACTTTTTGAAAACATGACTGTACAAGATTGCTGTTTACTTAATACAAGGCTTAAGAGCCACTCAAGGTCGACGTTACTATGTGGTGTTGTATGAGCATAAGACAAGAAATGAAGTTCATGAGGCTATGCAGGATATATAACACTTAACGCTAGACTTGAAGAGGTCAAGTTTGTAGTGTTTGGGGAAACATCCTGCCGAGATTTTGTCCCACAAAGCAACAGGTCTTGAGAAGGAACTGTCCGAACGGAACTTACTTCTTACTATAGGAATAGGAGGGAAATGCGGATGATTCACACTTGTGTATGTGGCATGGTGGGTCCTAGTTGTAAAGCCAAGGGCGTAGTTGGAGTGTTATAAAGCAATAAAAGTAAGGAAGATGCGGAGAATCTTGACTACTCACGTCCTGAAGAGGCACAGTGCATAAAAGAAGAATCATGAATGGATAACCTAGAGACTGATTACAATATATAATTAAAAAAATGACAGTCATTTCTCTTCCTCGTCTTCATGACAAAAATGTGTGGAACATATGCTTTCGGGCGGCGTTTCCAAACGTGGGGCGTACGTCCCACCGGGAGGTAATTTGGAATTTCAGTGAAAAGAGCGAAAAATATTCAGCATAGATACCGACTTGATGCTATCAGGAAGGTCGTTGCTGAAAATTACTATCGGCCATAATTATTAGGCCACCCCAGTTTTTTTTTTTTGTAAACAAATGATGTATTTCATACTATTTTTAGTATTTATTGCCAAGTGGATAATTCTAAATTAAAATAGAATGGTTCTATTGTTAATACTGTACAATAAACTTATGCATCAAATGAACTGTTCTGGTATCCAGTTTTTGTGCTCTCTTCCCCATGCTAGTCTCTTCTTATTGGCTGGCCGAAGCAAAGGCTTCCTGGCTGTCTTGTAAAATTTTGCAACGTTAACAAAAGAACCATTCTATTTTCATTTAGAATTATCCACTTGTCAATAAATACTAAAAATAGTATGAAATACATCATTTTTTGTTTTTTTAAACTGGGGTGGCCGGTAGTGTAAGTCCAAGGATAAAGCATTTAATGCAAATAAATCTAGGAGAGTGGCCATTGAAAATATCTTTCATTCCTTGATTTGATAAGAAAGACTGAATCAATTCGGAAATGTGTGAAGTAAATACAACACATGGTTAAACACATAATTATGTGTTGAAGTTTCTTCTCAACATGGATAATATCCATTGAGCTCTCTATTTCTATCTAATTGATAATTTATATTAATTTGACAAAATCTTTTGGGTTATCCTTTCAGTCTTCACGGGTTGCCATTGTCTACTATATATATATATATTTTAATTCAGATACTTCAATCCAAGGGAAAAAAGCAGGAAGGTAAATTCCAAAAAACCCGATCCTAATTAATATTAAAAAATTTATTTTAATATTAAAAAATGATACAGGAAGAGAGCTCCATGTAATAAAATATTACAGAGCAAATATATATTAAAAAAGGATTAATTCAAAGATGTTGAATGGCCATTTCGATATGAAGATCCCCACGGGGAACGACACATCACCTCAGCAACAGAAAAAAACCTTTCAGAAACTGGAGAAAAATTAGTCTACTTTTCCTTTTTAAATAGATTTCAAAGAAATTAAAAAATAAATAATAAAATAAAATAAAAATAAAAATAAAGGGAAAGAAAAAGAAAAGGAAAAAGAAAAAGACAGAATAAAATCAAATAAATAAGAAAAGAAAAAATTGACATCGTCTGGGTTCGCAAAAAAAAGGGGAGAATGTAACTAAAAATTAACAGACTTGCTGCCGCGATACACTATATATATATATATATATATATATATATATATATATAGTGTATCGCGGCAGCAAGTAATTTTCTAAACATATGCTGTTAAATATAAGAGACAATGAATGTCTATTATGTTTAATCATGAGCCGTTCTAAACGTCGTATTTTTGCTTTAATTTCAGTTGAAAATAAAGACAAAAATTCTCCAACATTTGGATAATTATTTATTGATTTTCTTCTAAGCTTTCGGCTCACATGAGCCATCTTCAGAGAGTTTGTTTAAACTGAAATATTATAACATCCACCATCACCGACGATTTTATTTAGTGTTGACATAAAACTCCGCTTGGCAACGGCAATAGTTACCAAAAATAATAAACGCAGTTCTTAAATTTGCAGCAATAAACCCTCTGTATATGTAAGATACATAAATGACATCTTTGTTTTAGCTAAGAATATCGATCAAATTAAATATCTTAAAAACAAATTTGAAAGTCACTCCATCCTCAAATTTACATTAGAACTTAATATTAATAACAAAATCCCATTCCTTGATGTATTCATTTATTCTAGCACACATAAATTTACTACTTCTCTATATTTGACACACTCATAGAAACGACACACTCATAAGAAACGATATTCAGAAGTTTCAGGGTTGCAGATATTACAATAGTGCAGAAAATCGATAATATATACATATAAAAGGTAAGATGTTTGTGTGTGTGTCTGTTTATCTGCCTGTATGTCTGTATTTTTTCAGCCTTTTTATTTTAGTATTTGCTTCGGGTTTGTCTCTAAGTAGGTATATTTGTAGTTCTTGGTCTCAGTCATGATACCATTTACTCAGAGGACTTATTTAGCCTTCAAAATTTTACGACGAAAAAAACTTATTCAATATCGATACCAGGAAATTAAAATTTGACTTACATCCATTCATTTTTCTTTCAGTCTACGGTTTCGCTTTAACGGGAAACAACTATTGCTTTTTAGTCTTTCGTGCCAACGTCTGAGCTCCAGGACCATTGACAGTTTTAAAGCTTTCATTACACCCGATCAACGCCGGGCAATATAGCTAGTATATATATATATATATATATATATATATATATATATATATATATATATACACACAATTAGTTAACTAATTCGTTTTTAGCCATTAGTTAGATTTTAGTTATTGTAAATCGCCTGAAGACACCGGAAGGTAGAAACCGGGGTCACGAAATAACTCATTTACAAATGAAAATAGATAGATAGATAGATAGATAGATAGATAGATAGATAGATGTCAAATATATGTAAATTCAATATTTCACATTTGGGGAATAGCTATTTCTTCAGGTTCTAAGATTCTGCGTTATCAACCCCAACCGGAAGAAAAATGAACGCGTGTTCTTAGAACCAGTAGAAATAGCTATTCCCCAAATATAAAATGTATTCAATATTTTACAATTGGGGAAATAGCTATTTCTGTTACATATAAATAAATATCTGTTCTGTAAATGAAATTTCCATCGCGCTCTCTGTTGGATTAGTTTTAATGTTTAACTTAATATTACAAGGATCCATTGAGATTATTTACCAAATCTTCTCCTAGATTTAATACTGATATATATATATATATATATATATATATATATATATATATATATATATATATATATATATATAAATTGTTAATCATCTGCAGACAGATATGTTTCGCTGTATCACAGCTTATCAGTACGGTTAGACTTCGATCGCTTTTAACCCAGGATTGAAACCCGACCGCAGTGGCGTCAGTCGGTGGTTACTACCCCTGGGCCATGGACGTACGGTAGAAGAAGGCAGACTTTTTAGCATATATATTGTCATTATACACGCCCAATAGCCAGAGTGCTCTAATTCATTAGTGAATGAGCGATGCGTATATATATATATATATATATATATATATATATATATATATATATATATATATATATATATATATATATATATATATATATATTGGACTGAATTTCTTATATTGGTATCACTACCCATTTGCACGAACGAGAGGTAATGGAGATTTTAGAATATTTTTAAAAAATATATCTAGCCGATATAAAAATTCTAAAATCTTCAACACACTCTGTGTGCTTGTGTAGCCGTACCAACAAAAGAAATTCAGTCCGATGAAGTCCTGTAGGACGAAACGCATGACAATTAAACTTTTTACACTTTCTCATAAAATTTCCCCAATATTGTTCTTGATATTTAAAATTATATATCGTTTTAGCCGACACGGAAAGAAAACTAAAAGGCTTTCATTAAAAGGTAGACGAAGAAAGTAAAAAAAAAAAAAAAAAAAGACTACATTAGATTACAAGAAAACTGAATGTATGGTCATCAGTAAACGGAGGAGACCAAAATGCCAATTACAGGTTGGGAGATACTAAAATCAAGCAAGTACAAAAATTTAAGTACTCCATAAGTGTTCTAACGGAAGACGGAAAGTGTGACACTGAGATCCGAAGTCGAATTGGAATAGCCAAGAACGCATTCCTCAAGCTGAGCAAAGTATTAAGGGACAGGAAAATTTTGCTATAAACAAAGAAGAGAGTTCTGAATTGCTATGTGATGTCTGTCCTTCAATATGGCAGTGAATGCTGGACAATATCATCAAAGATGAAGGAAAAACTTGAAGCAACTGAAATGTGTTTCTACCGATGGATGCTGCAAATATCATGGATCGAGCATGTGAGCAATTGATGAGGTTTTAGAAAGGATGGCAACGAGAAGAAAATTAATACTGAGCATCAGGAAGAGACAGATGAAGTTCTTGGGACATGTGATGAGGAATGAGAGCTTGAAGTATTTGATACTCACAGGTCAGATAGAGGGAAAAAGAGACAGGGGAAAGCAGCGGATAACATATTCGAAAGGCGTGAGCAGGTGCATGGCAGAGCGGGGTTTGGGTGGGGTAAGAGGAGAAAGTGTGTTAAGAGCCACCAGGGATAGGGAGACGTGGAAAGACATGGAAAGTAGGGACATGGCACATAGAATAATAATAATTATATATATATATATATATATATTTTCTAGACATATGCTATTAAATATAAGAGACAATGAATGTCTATTATGTTTAATCATGAGCCGTTCTAAACGTCGTATTTTTGCTTTAATTTCAGTTGAAAATAAAGACAAAAATTCTCCAATATTTGGATAATTATTTATTGATTTTCTTCTAAGCTTTCGGCTCACATGAGCCATCTTCAGAGAGTTTGTTTAAACTGAAATATTATAACATCCACCATCACCGACGATTTTATTTTGTGTTGACATAAAACTCCGCTTGGCAACGGCAATAGTTACCAAAAATAATAAACGCAGTTCTTAAGTTTGCGATGCGGTTTTATGACGTCACACCGCGGGATAGCGTGAAATGACAACAAAACCATCTAGTCAAATGCAATGTAATATGTTATTTCCTGTTTTAAAGTTGATTTTATTGAGTGTTGGTTGTTTTGATTTGATGTACATGGCCTCCAATATCTGCAGGTTCCTCTTACTGTGTGTATGAGTAAGGATCACCGTATTGTTGACCAATTAAACATAAACATAATTAAACATAATAGACATTCATTGTCTCTTATATTTAATAGCATATGTCTAGAAAATTACTTGCTGCCTCGATATGCTAAATATATATATATATATATATATATATATATATATATATATATTAAACCCCTTGGTTATTATGTGTGGAGCGCATTTGACCGGCAGACCAACGAAACTCCTTTTAACACCAAAGATGAACTGAAGGTCAGGATTATGGCAACATTCACCAACATAAACAAGGAGACCGTCCAGAAGAGTTTTTTTTTTTTTAGTCATATCACTGATGTGCAGAGGGGGCTACATAAGAGTGAGAAGATTAGAAAAGAGAAAACCGGAAACCGCATCCTAAACAGGAAACAAGGGATGAGCCTCTTCACCTGTTCAATAGATGTGGGTGGAGTGTGAACCGGGCGATAGTTTAGTCTATCTACTCCAATTGAAAAAAACAAAAAAAAACAAAGGGAGAAGATTAGAAAAGAGAAAACCGGAAACCGCATCCTAAACAGGAAACAAGGGATGAGCCTCTTCACCTGTTCAATAGATGTGGGTGGAGTGTGAACCGGGCGATAGTTTAGTCTATCTAACCCAATTGAAAAAAAAAAAAAAACAGTAAGAAGATTAGAAAAGAGAAAAACCGGGGACCGCATCCTAAACAGGAAACAAGGGATGAGCCTCTTCACCTGTTCAATAGGTGTGGGTGAAGTGTGAACCGGGCGATAGTTTAGTCTATCTACCCCAATTGAAAAAAACAAAAAAAAACAAAGGGAGAAGATTAGAAAAGAGAAAACCGGAAACCGCATCCTAAACAGGAAACAAGGGATGAGCCTCTTCACCTGTTCAATAGATGTGGGTGGAGTGTGAACCGGGCGATAGTTTAGTCTATCTAACCCAATTGAAAAAAAAAAAAAAACAGTAAGAAGATTAGAAAAGAGAAAAACCGGGGACCGCATCCTAAACAGGAAACAAGGGATGAGCCTCTTCACCTGTTCAATAGGTGTGGGTGAAGTGTGAACCGGGCGATAGTTTAGTCTATCTACCCCAATTGAAAAAAACAAAAAAAAACAAAGGGAGAAGATTAGAAAAGAGAAAACCGGAAACCGCATCCTAAACAGGAAACAAGGGATGAGCCTCTTCACCTCTTCAATAGGTGTGGGTGGGTGTGAACCGGGCAATAGTTTAGTCTATCTGAAATCGTCTTGAGGCTGTGGTTTAAGCCAATTTCGATTTTATTGAATATATTATAAATTTTAGTTTAGAACATGTACAAATTATTTGTACATGTTCTATTTGATAATTTGTACATGTTCTAAACTATAATTTATAATAAATATTCATAGCTCTATTTTATATTGAACACTGTTTTTAATTGATGTTTTGAACGTTGTTAATTTTTTCTTCGTTCCTTATTCACTGGATATATATATATATATATATATATATATATATATATATATATATATATATATATATATTGTGTTTGTTTATTGTGTATATAAATATATCTATTATATTAAATATACATATGCGTGTGCGTTTTTTTTGTTTTTGTTTTTTGTTTTTGTTTTTTTGTTTTTTCGTTTCATTGACTATTTTACATTCGGGTCAGTCTATGAGAACAAGTTTATTTTATTTTCATGAAACTTTTGCGAGGGTTATAATTCAGGCCTAACTGAACATACCCAGAACTTCTTATCGCCTGAGTAATATAAGAAAACTGGAGTTATTTCAGCACTTGCTGTCAAACTAACTTGGACATCTCTCCATGAATTCGGTTCCCCCGTATTCCAAAATTATACGCATTCTGTTTGAGTTAACGAGATCTGAAATATACGTCGCCTCTTTCTGCAAATTAAAATAAACAGACGTCATTGACTTACAAGATACCCGGCCCTTTCCCGACCTTCAGTTCATTGCTTTAACCATGACACAAACGACCCCTTTTGACGTCAGTCCTTACTCCCAAACAAATGGGCACTTGTTTGTCAAAAAGATAAGGGAAAAAGAAGCACATCCTATACAAATCATATTAAAAAAAACACACAGTAACCCACAATAAACCGATTGAGTTATCCACGGTGAATCCCCTGAATAAATTAAAACGTTTTATCGTTTTTTTTTCCTTTTAATCATTACACCCCAAGCAAGGCAATAAAGTGACTAAGATGTAACGAAGTTAATGGGAATATGAGTAAAAGAAGCCATTAAAAAGATCAGTCAGTTAAGTGCCATACGTGATATACGCTTTGGGTGACCATGTCTCGAAAGTGACATGAATGACTGGGCAGAAAATTATCCCGCAATAGGTTGCCATTACTTTCTGCGGTAGACTGGTTGCCAGCCAAGGCTATAAAACTCAATCTGTTCTATTATTTAACCCATAACCGGGGGGAAGAAATGGATTAATACCTCTCCCAAGGGTATTTGTGCGTAAGTGAATGCAAGGAATTCAACTGGAATTCGAACTCGGCATTTGAATTCCTTGCGTTAAAAAGGTAAGAAACCAATATATCAAGATTTTGTTTTTCAGAAGAAAAAACTGTAAAATAATTTTCTCCCCGCCGCCATATAAGGCCCTTGTGTAGACCGATAACATCAAGAAGTCACCTTCCTCAAATATCGACCATGATCAGATTCGAAACTCATGATCAGAAAGCCTACGTTCTAACCACTCGGCCACGTGTCCTTTAGAGAGAGAGGGGGAGAGAGAGTAGATTTATGCATTTTCTTTATTCTTGAGAATTGACAAGATATCAAAAGCTATTTATTCATTATTTAAGTGATCGATTCGTTTCTAGGTTTCCACAATTTTCACTCCTTTACAGATCTTAATAGCTTTTGTCTTTTTGTTATCTCTCCTAAACCCTGTTCTGCCAACTATTTACACAAGCTTCTTCTTTGTTTATGTGCCGTGTCCATTTTGGACATTGGTGATCATGGCTCTCCACAATTTTCTGTCCTTTGTAGCTCTTAATAAATTTTGTCTTTTTGATATCTCTCCTAATCCCTGTTCTGTCAATCATTTACACAAAATTCTTCTTCTTCTATGTACCGTGCTTTCCTGCACGTAGGCAATTATAGCTGTACAATTTTTTGTCTCATGTAACTTTTAATAAATATTCTTTTCGTTACCTTTTCTAAACCCTATTCTGCCAACTATGTCCACATATTTCTTCTTCTTCATCATCATCATCTTCTTCATCATCATCATCATCATCATCATCTTCTTCTTCTTCTTCTTTTTCTTCTTCTTCTTCTTCTTCTTCTTTGTATCATTTTCCTTCTGGACGTAAGCGATCATGGCTCTTCACAATTTTCTGTCCTTTATAGCCTTAATTAATTTTGTTTTGTTTTCTTTGCTATCTCTGCTAAACCCTTCTCTGCCGTCCCTTCATTCAAGCTTACCAGTAGGCCATGCATTTTCCCTCTCTGTCCCTCTTGACTTCAATATGTCCTGTGAGTTTTAGATTTTTCAAGCCGTCTTTTCTCTCTTTGTACTCTAGCAATTTCAATTTCATTCTTCTCTTTTTGATGCTCTGTATAAGTATTTATTTTGTCTCCATTATCTCTAACACTTTGACGTTTCTCACACGTTGGTCAGCAGTTTTTTGTAGAACCACATTTTGTTGCATCAGTTCTCTTCTACACTTGTGAGAAAATTATCCAGCATTCACTGCCATATTGGAAGGCTGATATTACATAACAGTTCAGTCCTCTTTTCTTTGTTTCTGTTGCTTCAAGTCTCTTCTTCATCCGTGAAGAGATTGTCAAGCATTCACTGCCATATAGGAGGGCTGATATTACATAATAGTCCAGTACTCTTTTCTTTGTTTCTATTGCTTCAAGTCTCTTCTTCATCTGTGATGAGACTGCCCAGCATTTACTACCATAAAGAGGACTGATATTACATAGCAGTTCAGTATTCTTTTCTTTGTTTCTATTGCTTCAAGTCTCTTCTTCATCTGTGATGAGACTGCCCAGCATTTACTACCATAAAGAGGACTGATATTACATAGCAGTTCAGTATTCTTTTCTTTGTTTCTGTTGCTTCAAGTCTCTTCTTCATCTGTGATTAGACTGCCCAGCATTTACTACCATAAAGAGGACTGATATTACATAGCAGTTCAGTATTCTTTTCTTTGTTTCTGTTGCTTCAAGTCTCTTCTTCATCTGTGAGGAGATTGTCCAGCATTCACTACCATAAAGGAGGACTGATATTACATAACAGTTCAGTACATCCTTCTTTGTTTCTGCTGCCTCAAGTCTCTTCTTCATATATGATGAGATTGTCCAGCATTTACTGCCATATAGGAGGACTGATATTACATAACAGTTTAGTACTCTTCATAGTTTCTCTTGTATAATAGAGATGAACAGAAACGAAGCAGCTGGATCTGATGGAACTGTAATATCCGCCTAAGATGACTCTACCATCAGCAAAATTATTGAAATATATTGAATATAAAACAGGGGTGAAATATTGGAAGATATCAGTAGATTTCTATGCGTAGGGATGCCATAGAATCTCTGCGTTAATTTAAATTTTATCAGATAATCAACATAATGAGCTATATAACTAAACATATATTTAGAATTCTAAGAAATAGATCTCGTAGCTATATGGTCTTGTAATCATTATGCAAAAAACATTGTTTATTGAACGCTTTACTGTAACAGGCCTCTGAATTTTCTATCATTAAATTTTGAAAATTTGTCTTAACCTATCTCTGGAATATACTTTGCCAACTCGCAGAGCTGTCAAGATATTCATAGCTTATTAAACACGTTTTAAATAACATGAACATGCCACCATTGTTTCTATTTTCGCTAGAACTTTGTTGCTGCTCACATATCGATTCAGGTATTATCGTCATCCTTCTGTAGAACCACACCCATTCACAGTTAGATTAACCAAATGCAGACGACAATTCTACTCCTGCAGCTTCTTCTCTCGCACTTCCCGCCTGTGGAACTCGCTTCCATATTCTTGCTTTTCTGACGGCTACAACCTCCAGAAATTTAAATGCAATGTCAATACTCATCTGTTAACCACTTGACTCTAGTTCTTTTTTCACCACCCCGTATATCCTTTCCTTTCTCTCCACCTTTGAAACTGTATTCCAATCCTTCTCTTACTCCTTTCTAACTGGTGCGTCTTCCTCTTCACTCTCTTCTACTTAAACTTTTTAATCTTATGTAGCCCCCTGCACATCATTGGCATTACCGCCTTGCTCGGGGTGATACGATTAAAAAAAAATCTGTTTCATCTGTGAGGAGATTGTCCAGCATTCGCTGTCATATAAACATATAACATTTCAGTACTTTTTCGTTTGTAACGAAGATTTTTTAATATGTGCTTAGCTTTTGAAAAACATTTTCCGCTATCCCTATGAGCTTTCGGATTTCTTCATCTTAAGTATTTACAACCTCTTTCTTTTTAAATTACAGACTGACTTCACAGTGGAAACTATTTCATTTTTTTCTGTCTTTGTTGTTGTTGTTGTTGCTGTTGCTGTTTGTTTGTTTGTTTGTTTGTTTGTTTGTTTGTTTGTTTAATAAAGCTGCTGGTAGGTTTTCCTATATTTTTTCTTTCTTTTCTATCCTGTCTTTATCTTTTCTAAAATGTGCTCAGACGAACTACAATCCTTAGTTTCAACACTTCTCAACTCCACGGCTAAGACCCGTCACCCTCAGTCCCTACGCATTCCATTAGTGAGATGTAAGTTCCACGTGAGCAGCTTCTTCCTACGAACTACTGCTTTGTGGAACCAGTGGATTTCGGGCCTTGTGCTGGTTGAACATCATTCTAAAAAACAAAAATGTATTTGTGTGTGTTTGTGCGTGTGTGTGTGTTTTCATGTTGTTCCGATCAGCTTTTCTCCTTAGTGCCTCGACTGAGTGAATTTAAGCGTTGGCAACTAGGTCTCATCGTTTTACTGTTCAAATAGCTAGATGACACCGCAAATTATATTCTAATAGTTTCTTTCCTCGCACTTCTCACCTGTGGAACTCCAATCAGATTGCTTGTTTCGCCGCCACCTCAGTTAAACGCCATATGCAATACACGCGTCTTAAAATAGACATAACTGACTGGACAGAAGATTTTTCATTCAGTAGGTTTCCATTACTTTCTGAGGTTGACTTTTTTCAACTAAGGCTACAGAACCCAATCTGTTCTGCTATTTAATCCATAGCTGGAGGGAGAGGCGATTGAATAATACTTTTCCCAAAGTGAAATGCAACGAATTAGGCTGGGATTCGAAATCGACTCTCCGATTTCTCGTTCTGGGCCAGTGTTCACTGCACTACAATGTACATCTTGTCATCTTCAAAGAAATTGATTGCAACGACAATCGTCGACATCTGTCTTCCTGAACACTGCTCTTTTATTCTTCTTTCTCTTCACTTTTCCTCACGAAAATGTTCTCATTTTCTTTCATTCCCTGTAACCGCCACTCACGTCTTAGTAGCATTATTGCCTTGCTTGGGGCGAAATGATTTTTTAAAAAAATCTTTTCCTTTTTTTCATGTCTTATTCGTCCTGGGTGTGACGATAAACTACATATGGCAGCAAGATTGAAGGTTTTGTGGAGCGTGGAACCACCTATTAATTGCTATTATTTTCTGGTCTACTCTGACCCGGAGTGGTGACACCAGTTAGGGTCCCAGCTATGAGTAAATAGTGAGCCACCAAACAAAATTAAAATACTATGAAAATACAAAAATAGCTTTTTATCGTAAAAATATCAGCAATACACTTTCATATAAAAAAAATGATTACCAAAATACCTATTTATAGAATTACGAACATCAAATAACTCGTTCATGACATTAATCTTTATAGCCTACAATTTCTAAAATTGTATTCCAAAATATAACTTCACTAAAACTTCAACATCAAACACACATATAACCGCCTCTAGTAATGTCCACATGAACGAGTATATATCAAAAGCTGAGTATCATCTACCATGTACTCAATTGTGAAAGCAGAATAACACATCTTATTTTTATTACTTCAAAGCTTCCAAGGAAATCAAATTTCGACATTAAATGGCCCATAAAGGAGTTGATATGCTACTAAACAAACAAATCAAACAATCAATCCTTATACTTCCCTTTTTCTTCTCCTTCTTCCTCTCTTTTCATTCTTCTTCTTCTTCTTCTTCATTTTATTATTATACCGTTATCTTTCTTCCTCCTCCTTTCCTGTCTTTGTCGTTCTTCTTCTTCTTCTTCTTCTTCTTCTTCTTCTTCTTCTTCTTCTTCTTCTTCTTCTTCTTCCTTCTATTCTATTATCTTTTTCATCCTCCTCCTCTCTTATTATTTTATTTTTCATATTCTTTCTTATTCTCGTGTATTATCTTCTTCTTTCTATTTCTTTCCATGTCTTTTTTCTTCTCCTTCCTCCTTCTAAACTTTTCCATCCTCCTCTACCTCCCCGTTCTCTTCTTTTCCTTTCCCAACTTCCTACTTCTTTGTTCATTTCTTTCTCCTCCACCTAATTCCTCATCATGCACCTCTTATTCTTTCTCCTTGTCCTTTTGCAACTTACTCCTCCTCCATCTTCTGTCTTGTTATTTTTTCTTCTTCTATTTATTACGTCAAACGCTATCGACATTCAAGGTCGTCTGCTTTTTTCATTCGTTGCCATATCTGACCATCTCTCCTTATCGAGTGACCATGAAACACAAATGCGCTAAAAAGATAGCCTGTGTGGCAAAGATCAGGGACTACTCTTATAAATTTCTTCCGTTATGATAAATTGAGTCACTTTATGTTTGGCAATCCGCTGTCGAGTGGGCGGAAGCAAACGTCAAGAATATCTAAAGCAGACACGAAGTTTCAAACTAAAATCTTTGGAACAATGGTTTTCTGTGCAAAATTTACGAGGGAAATATGAAAATGCGACGTTTGTTCTTACTCAAAGCGATAAATTGAAAACATAGTCTCACAAATATGGGAAAAGAATTTCTACAAATAGAAGCGTGGAATTTTTTAAGTGGCTTCAAGGAATGAACACTTGCGAATGATTTTGCGGGACCAGCTTCATAAACATATAATTAAGCCAGAAGCCCTGGGTAGTTGTTTATGAGTGCGAATGAACCCTCTTGTAGGGTAAACAGCCATCTAGCACAATGGTGTACATAAAGCTCTATAGCTATGGATTCTGCCTGCGCGGTGAGGACAAGTCATCTCTGAATGCAGAGCTTCCTCAATGGCCAGTTGCGGGGGGTTCCCTTGATGGAATCAACGAGCTGGAAGACATCGGCTGTGATTTGACTTATAGAGGGATGGGCTCCGCCAGGTATCCAACAAGTTAAATACCGTACATGATAGACGCTTTGGCGAACATGTCTCTTTCGATCCATGACTGACTAGGTAGAAAATTTTTCCGCAGTAGGTTGCCATTTCTTTCAGCGGTAGACTGAATATAGACGAATGGTATACTTATAAATTTGCAAAATAGATTCTGGGCGAGGAAAAAAAGTTTGGCAGGACACAGTGAACCAAATTTCCGAGCAGCAGACCTAGCAATTGAATTAAATATACTCGTTCTACTTCATGTCAATGGAAAACATGATTCCGATATGGCGCAATGGGCTGCTCTCCTGAAGGCTAGCATCAGTTATGCTGATGGAAGGAGTGCGGAAAGTACGACATCAAAATCCGAAAACACATTGGGATAGCGAAAGGTGCCTTCTAAAAGCTAAGTGATGCATTAAGAAACAGAAAAAAATCGTGAGAAACAAAGAAAAAAAGAACTGAATTGTTACGAAAGTTAACCCTCTAATGTGGTTATTTTCTTAGCGTAAGACCGAAAGTGTGGGGCACCCAGTGAGGATCGAACACACTACTCACTCGTAATTGTTTTAGTGAGGAAAGCTTGCTAGCCATAACACCCCGTCAAAGTGCCCTAGTCCTCCAATATCGTATTGAATGCTGAACAATCTCCTCAGAGATGAAGAAGAGACTTTAGGCAAAAGAAATGTGCCTCTACATTGTTGAGAATACAATGGACACAACGTGTGAGCAACGATGATTTTTTTAGAGTACTGTAAACAGTTAGACTTAACAACAGAAAGACTTAACAACAGTTAGACTTAACAACAGTTAGACTTAACAACAGAAAGACTTAACAACAGTTAGACTTAACAACAGTTAGACTTAACAACAGAAAGACTTAACAACAGTTAGACTTAACAACAGTTAGACTTAACAACAGAAAGACTTAACAACAGTTAGACTTAACAACAGAAAGACTTAACAACAGTTAGACTTAACAACAGAAAGACTTAACAACAGTTAGACTTAACAACAGTTAGACTTAACAACAGAAAGACTTAACAACAGTTAGACTTAACAACAGAAAGACTTAACAACAGAAAGACTTAACAACAGTTAGACTTAACAACAGAAAGACTTAACAACAGTTAGACTTAACAACAGAAAGACTTAACAACAGAAAGACTTAACAACAGTTAGACTTAACAACAGAAAGACTTAACAACAGAAAGAAGTGAAATGTCTAGAGCACATATTGAGGACAAAAGCCTTGGAGAATTTAATACTCACAGGACAGATTGAAGGCAAGTAGGATAGCGGAAACCAGTACATAAACTACCTAAGTGAGAAGATTGGAAAAGAGAAAGCCGGAAACCACATCTTAAACAGGGAACAAGGGATGAGCCTCTTAACCTGTTCAATAGACGTGGGTGGAGTGTGAACCGGGCAATAGATAGATCTATCTACTCCAATTGAAAAAAAATGGATTGCGGGACAGGGGTTAGGAGAGATAACAAAAAGACAAAATTTATTAAGAACAAACGAAAGGAAATTGATCGCCTACGTCCAGAAGGGACATGGCACATAAAAGAAAAACAAGCTTGTGTAAATGGTTAGCGGAACAGGGTTTGGGAGAGCAAACATTTATTAAGAGCTACAAAGAACAAGAAATTGTGGAGAGCTATGATCGCCTACGTCCTGAAGAACTTTAAAAGAGAGTTGTTTCGTTTTGAATTGAATTATCTAAGCTTTAAAAAAATACAGAAAATGCTTAATCGGAAAATATTTAATCGACGCACTTGTTCTCTCTTGTTTTTTGTTTTTTGTTTTTGTTTTTTTTACAATCTCGAAAAACCACCGCCTTCCTTCTCTTGTTCTTACCCACCAAATTCTCGCCCTGCATCTACCATCTACCCCCTAGTCGAATTTTCTGTTTTGGAATTTTGTTTCGCCTATCTCGACATCTACACCCCCGACACACAGTTATCCCACTTTCCATCCTAATGCCAAGTTAACAAAACAGTCTCTCCCTTTATATACCGTTTTCCCTCAGGACGTAGGCGATCATGGCACTTTATGATTTCTTTTCCAGCTCTAAATAAATTCTGTCTTTTCGTTATTTCTCCTAAACCCTGTTCTGCCATCCATTTTTTAACTTGTATCCTGTGAGTAACAAATTTTCCAAACACTCCTTCCTCATTATATGCCGCAGAAATTTCAACTCTCTTCCTGATGTTAACTATAAGTTTTTTGTTTTGTTTTGTTTTCATTTTTTTTTTAATCGTATCACTGATGTGCAGGGGGCTACGTAATAGTGAAAAGATTGGAAAAGAGAAAGCCGGAAACCACATCCTAAACAGGGAACAAAGGATGAGCCTCTTAACCTGTTCAATAGACGTGGGTGGAGTGTGAACCGGGCGATAGATAGATCTATCTACTCCAATTGAAAAAAAAAACAAAGTGAGAAGATTGGAAAAGAGAAAGCCGGAAACCACATCCTAAACAGGGAACAAGGGATGAGCCTCTTCACCTGTTCAATAGACGTGGGTGGAGTGTGAACCGGGCGATAGATAGATCTATCTACTCCAATTGAAAAAAAAAACAAAGTGAGAAGATTGGAAAAGAGAAAGCCGGAAACCACATCCTAAACAGGGAACAAGGGATGAGCCTCTTCACCTGTTCAATAGACGTGGGTGGAGTGTGAACCGGGCGATAGATAGATCTATCTACTCCAATTGAAAAAAAAAACAAAGTGAGAAGATTGGAAAAGAGAAATCCGGAAACCACATCCTAAACAGGGAACAAAGGATGAGCCTCTTAACCTGTCAATAGACATGGGTGGAGTGTGAACCGGGCGATAGATAGTTCCATCTACTCCAATTGAAAAAAAAAAGGTGAGAAGATTGGAAAAGAGAAATCCGGAAACCACATCCTAAACAGGGAACAAGGGATGAGCCTCTTAACCTGTTCAATAGACGTGGCTGGAGTGTGAACCGGGCGATAGATAGATCCATCTACTCCAATTGAAAAAAACAAAACAAAGTGAGAAGATTGGAAAAGAGAAAGCCGGAAACCACATCCTAAACAGGGAACAAAGGATGAGCCTCTTAACCTGTTCAATAGACATGGGTGGAGTGTGAACCGGGCGATAGATAGTTCCATCTACTCCAATTGAAAAAAAAATGGTGAGAAGATTGGAAAAGAGAAATCCGGAAACCACATCCTAAACAGGGAACAAGGGATGAGCCTCTTCACCTGTTCAATAGACGTGGCTGGAGTGTGAACCGGGCGATAGATAGATCCATCTACTCCAATTGAAAAAAACAAAACAAAGTGAGAAGATTGGAAAAGAGAAAGCCGGAAACCACATCCTAAACAGGGAACAAAGGATGAGCCTCTTAACCTGTTCAATAGACGTGGGTGGAGTGTGAACCGGGCGATAGATAGATCTATCTACTCCAATTGAAAAAAAAAACAAAGTGAGAAGATTGGAAAAGAGAAAGCCGGAAACCACATCCTAAACAGGGAACAAGGGATGAGCCTCTTCACCTGTTCAATAGACGTGGCTGGAGTGTGAACCGGGCGATAGATAGATCCATCTACTCCAATTGAAAAAAACAAAACAAAGTGAGAAGATTGGAAAAGAGAAAGCCGGAAACCACATCCTAAACAGGGAACAAAGGATGAGCCTCTTAACCTGTTCAATAGACGTGGGTGGAGTGTGAACCGGGCGATAGATAGATCTATCTACTCCAATTGAAAAAAAAAACAAAGTGAGAAGATTGGAAAAGAGAAAGCCGGAAACCACATCCTAAACAGGGAACAAAGGATGAGCCTCTTAACCTGTTCAATAGACGCGGGTGGAGTGTGAACCGGGAGATAGATAGATCTATCTACGCTCAAATTTGGTTGTTGCTCACAAGCTTGATCGATGATATCCTCAGAATCCTCCTGTAGAACCACATTTCTGTTGTTTCAAGTCTCCTCTTCATCTTTGAGGACATTATTCAGCATTTAGCATTCATATACGAGGACTGATATCACATAACAGTCCAGTACTCTTTTCTTTGTTTCTAACGAAGTTTTCCTGTCTCTTAATACTCTGCTTAGCTTTTGAAATGCATCTTTGGCCATCCCAATCCTTTTTGAATTTCAGTCCTCTGTTAGAACACCTCCCAGATATTTAATTTTTTATAGCATATAGATTTTGGTATCTCTGATTTGTAATTTGCATCCTGCACTAAAACTGGTTTTGTAAAGCTAACCATCAAATCGTCATTCTTTGGAAGATATCCAGGTATTTAAGATTTAGCCTGACACAAGGTCACAATAACTAGGCGCCCAGCTAATACCAAAATCACTGAATTGTTATGCCTTTTAAAAGCAACTTCAGTCGTCATTTTCTGTCTCCTTGAACCCTGTTCTGTTATTGTCCTCCCTGCTTCTTTCATTCTCAATAACAATTTGCGTCTTAGTGGCTTTATCGCCTCGCTTGGGGGAAAATGGTTTAAAAAAATTATATTTACAAGATTTTAAAAAATATATGAACCAACTATAATGATTGTTTTTATTTACCATTTCATAAAATAAATAAATATGAAAAGACATTTTCTTTTATTCATAAATTTATAAAAAGGTCTACCAACTAGAAAATTCGAATAAATTCATAACATCAAGCAAGTGTAATTATAGATTTTTAAAAAAATGCAATTGTCGGATATTTCTTTGATGTCCTTTTGACAAATCGTTTTGGGCTTCTTTTTTTTTTTTTTTTTTTTTTTTTTTTTTTTTTTTTTGGTTGGTTTTTCTTGTTAAACATTGCCGAAAATTGTTTCACTCAGAAGGAAGAGAAATTCGTGGTATGTTTACGATGTAAATATCATCGGCACTCCATTAATCTGTAGTTGCCAGGCTGTCAAATTAGCGTCCATTTTCTTTTCTCGCAAAATCCCGTGCAACTTAATCACAATGGATAGCGGGTTACGTGATTTTGAGAGAAGTCGCTATGCTTTCAAGAGGTCTTTGTTCTCAATCAGTGTTTGCTCAATGATTGCTCTCAATCATTTTGATATTCTTTTTTAATTTTTTAATTAAATTTTTAATTAAATTTTTAATTAAATTTTTTAATATATATTTTTTAAATATATTATTATTTAAATATATTATTTACTAATATTATTTAATATTATTTAATATTATTTACTATTATTATTTACTATTTATTATACATTATTTATTATTTACTATTATTATTTAATATTATTTACTAATATTATTTAATATTATTTAATATTATTTAATATTATTATTTAATATTATTTAAATATATTATTATTTAAATATATTTTTTAATTAAATTTTTTTAATTTTTAATTTTTTAATTTTTTAATTTTTTTAATTTTGAGAGAAGTCGCTATGCTTTCAAGAGGTGTTTGTTCTCAATCATTGTGTTTGCTCAATGATTGCTCTCAATCATTTTGATATTCACATAACCTTCCAGCCGATTTCTTCGACGGCCTTCTTCATGTATACCGTTTTTATACTAGACAGTTTTTGTAATTTTAAAATGAGATATTATGATTCTAACAGATACTTTGACAACTGATCACAATCATTTTATTGTTGTCACAATGTTCCAGATGCTCTCTTCTACGGCCTTCTTTGCGTGTACAATTTCTATCTGCTGCAAAAAATTTTTTGTATGAAACAATATTCTAATAGTTGTTTGGACGATTGATAGCAATCATTTTCTTGTTGCCACAGTATTTCGTTTGGGATGTCGTATGAAAAGGGTGTTCACGGCATTTTTCAGGTGACCAATTTTTTAGACTAGATAATGTGCGTTGTGGTACAGTGGAACGAGAAGCCGGGGAGCCGAGTTCGAATTCCAGTTGAATCCATTGTATTCACTTACGCGCAAATACCTTGGGAAAGGTATTAATCCGTCTCTTCCTTCCAGTTATGGGTTAAATAGCAGGACAGATTGGGTTCTATAACCTTGGTCGGCAACCAGTCTACCGCAGAAAGCAATGGCAGCCTACTGCAGGATAATCTTCTGCCCAGTCAGTCATGTCTCTTTCGAGACATGATCGCCCAAGCGTGTATCACGTATGGCACTTAACTGACTGACCTTCCGTAATTTTAAGATAAGGCATTATGATTCCAACAATTATTTTGACAACTGATCTCATTCTTTTCGTTCTTGTCACGTTTCGGTTGATCCATTCAATGGCCGTCTTCACGCGCACAATTTTTATACTAGACGTCTGCTATAATTGTAATATGAACCAATATGATACAAACAATTGTTTGAACGACTAATCTCATATTCTTGCTTTACTACAGCGCTTCAACCGATCTATTTTACGGTCATATATTAATAGTGAAATATTAACTTTTTCACACGCACCCTCTGGTCCAGTATGCTTGTGTAATGTGTTCGATTGCTCGTCGATAATCTTGTTGTATTGTTTCGTTTTGGTATAATTAGAAGATAACACGAACTTGAATTAATGATGTTTATTTCTGGTATAAAACTTTAGGTTTTTACATCAAGTTACAACCTTTACATTTTGTGTGGATACAGGAGCAGACTAGCTAAATTCTCTTCACTGTGGGAGGCTAGTAGTAAACTAGCATCCCACAGTGCTATGCTAGTAGTTCTGGACTCTAGTGGTCAACTGACTAGCCTCTTCCCCTTTTCAAATCTCCTACACAAAACTACTGTCCTTTACTCCTACTTCTTACTCCTACTCTTACTCCTACTCCTACCAAAAGAAACGGTTCTTTATTTTGCCGCCCAATTTTGAATTCTTGGCGTCAGTGTGTCTATCTTTTTCTAATTTTAGAACACTTGCCATTTTATAAACCATAACAATCTATTGTTGCTGCCTTGTGCCTTACTCAACTGTTCAGTAAATGATTACGACTACTGCAGTGAATTCAATCAGTTTCTAGGTTTCTTTTTTATTTGTTCAGAAGTTAATTTCTTCCTTTTATAATCTCTCAAATATTTTAGCAAAAGCAATAATAAAAATATTTTCATATACTCAATGATCACTTTATTTTTTGCAATTGCTTCAGAAGTGAATTTCTTCCTTTATTATTTATCTCACAAATATATACTTTAGCAACAACACGAATAAAAATGTTCTTATATACTACTAGCAGTATAGCCCGGCGTTGCTCGGGTGTAATGAAAGCTTTAAAACTAATCCATGGTCCTGGCGCTCAGACTCAGCCTAAAGAATATCTGTGCGTAGTTTGGTGAGAATCGGATAAAAATTGTGAATTTGTATAAAGGACATACAGACAGATAAACAGACACACACACAAACATCTTGCCTTTTATATATATTATCGATTTTCTGCACTATTGTAAGAACTGCAACCTTGAAACTTCTGAATATCGTTTCTAATGTATGAGTGTATCAAATTTGATTAAAATCGGACCACTCCTAATATAACCCGATTTTTTCGATTATCGATATTTATCGGGGGTACCTCAACACAAAACCTAGCTAAGAACACTCGCAGATGCTTATAGTACAACTGTGTAAATTTTCAAGAAAATTGATTAAGCCATTTCGGAGTCTATAGATAACGGACACACACACACACACACACACACACACACACACACACACACACACACACACACACACACACACATTTCCATTTATAAATAAGTTTAGATAGATACTGAATTATCCTTTTTTAAACATTTACAATTTGATCAGAGGTGAATTTCTTCCTTTTATTATCTCTCAAATATTTTAGCAAAAACAATAATAAAAGTCATCTTATATATTGAATGATCATTTTATGCTTTTACAATTGGTTCAAAAGTGAATTCCTTCCTTCATCATTGCGTCAGATTGAGCTACTTTGAGTTTTGTTTAACAGCGTATCAAGCTTTGTGGGTTATTTAATGCCAAAAAAGTGGGAGTTTAAGGTATTTTTTAATGTTCGGTTGTGGCGAGATATGTGTTGTGGTGCAGTGGATATCGACTCGGAACGACAAATCAGGGAGCCGAATTCGAATTCCAGTTGAATTTCTCGCATTCACTTACGCACAAATATCCTTGGGAAACGTATTAATCCTTCTCTTCCTTCCAGTTATGGGTTAAATAATAGAACAGATTGGGTTCTATAGCCTTGACTAGCAACCAGTCTACCGCAGGAAGTAATGGCAACCTACTGTGGAATAATCTTCTGCTCAGTCAGTCATGTCTCTTTCGGGACATGTTCGCCCAAAGCGTGTATCACGTATGGCACTTAATTGACTGACTGTAGTGAGAAAAGTGATTTAGCCAAATTTTGATAAAATTTGTTGTTTTTTTTTATTTTAAAAAAAGAAGATGTCTTCTAGTTCTGTATTCAAAAACGTATCGCTGGTAATAATTATAGGAATTTTTTTTTCTTAAAAATGTATTGGTAATATTTTTCTTTCAAAAGATGTATATTTTTCTATAAAAGTCTATTTTTATGTATATATTTCTATAAAGAGTCTATTGTTATACTTTCATAATGTTTTGACTCCAGTTTCGGAGTTAACTATTTGCCCATAGCTGGGACCCTAACAGGTGCTACCTCTACGGGTCAAGGTGGACCTAAGAACAACAACAATTAAGAGGTGATTCCATGCTCCTCACAACCTCCCAATTAGAGGCCTTGCTGCTGGGTGCAGTTTACCGTCATACCCAGGACCTCAGATTTAGCTAATTAGACGCCGAAAATTCATATCTTTTTGCTGTGCGCTTTGAGAAGACAGCCATTTGCCGAAAAGTAAAGCCGAACCAAATCATTCGTCGAGGTATGTGCGATTAAGGTTGACGACACTCTCCAAAATAAAGAGAAGCGAAACTGAAATTGAATATACATGATCACTTTGTCATTTGAGTATCGAAGTTGTTTGTTTTTCAGCGTGGAAAATCTTTTTTTTTTTTTTTTTTTTTTTTTTTTTTTTTTAACCAGTAAGACGACATTGAAGGATAGGTCAAGGGTTATTCGGTATTTTTAGGAAAGATCTTTCCTTATCGTCTTAACTTGTCGGCGCACCTTTGTGTGATGGCCTTGAGATTGTTTAGTGAAAGGACAAGTCATGTATATAAACATGTGTATACCTCTGAATTGCACATAGTTCCAGATGTGTCTACGTGAGGTCTCCGCCCCCCTTATACACACACACACATACACACATTCTCTCTCTCTCTCTCTCTCTCTCTCTCTCTCTCTCTCTCTCTCTCTCTCTCTCTCTCTTATATGTATGTGTCGGTGTTTACAAATATAAATGAATATACTTTTGGCTGTTTATTACAAATATCATGAAAAATTATTATAAGTCTGGTACAAGGCCAAAAGCGCTGGGGGTTCATGAAGAGCAAACTGATTTCGGGAAAAAAGAGCTGGCTGATATCGCTCGATAACCATTAACTGACAAATCTGCATCACAGCCCCTCGGGAGAGCCCCTCGAGAGAGCCCCCCGGGAGACAAAGCAAGATCGTTGTCTTCACTGATTTAAAATTCTACAATAACAACTCCAATGCAGATATAGATAAAAACAAATACACGGGCGGACAAACACTATTCAAGTATAGGCATCAGGAGTTTACGAGCTGGGGTAATTAATTTGATTTATGATGTCCACTTATCCTCAGAGATCCTAAAGCATTTTCTTCACACACAGTTGTGTCTTTCTTCCAGTTATTCTAAACTGATGAAGCCAAGGAGAACATACGCTCTCACCGGCGAAACGCGTCTTTAATAAAATTTTGAACTTTGTCGCATCATCTTCACACTGTCTTCTACTAATAAATACGTTTGGGATGTCGCATGAAAAGGGTGTTTAATGCTGATGTAGGACTGAACGAACGTGTCTTTTTTTTCAATGCTCAAAGAAAACGATGAATTTTTTCAAAGGGATGTCTTTTTAGGTACCTCCACTCGTTTTCGATACCTAAGTTTTAAAATGAATTTTTAAAATAAAAAAAGCGTTTTTGAAGCTTTCATTTTAGCTTTAATTGAAAGCTAAGTGATTCAATTTACTATTTCCAGTAAGGAAAATACTCTTGTGTATTTCAAATAGAATTTGAAATTGATTTGATTTGAGAGTTTTCAAAATTTATTATTTTCTCGTCCGGTTTTTGAAAGCTTGATAAGTTTATAAACAAAAGTTAATTCTTGCTTTTATAAATCTTGTAAAAATAAAATATACATCTGTGACAAGTTATTTTGGGAAAATTAGCAAATTTAAAGTTAAATTAATTTGATTTGAAACAACTATTACTTGCTTATAGCATGAATTTTTAAAAAATATTTCTTAATCTTGGAAGTCTTATCTTTCTGACGTATGAAGTGATTGATGACGACCATATGCGTTGACAAGCTAACTATGGTTGACTAGAATTGACATAAATTTATGAAAGCTTCGTAAGGGGAACAACCCTTGAAACACGTGACCTTTTAATGATATGACTCTAATGACATCTCGTACTTTTAAAAATGGACAATTCTACATAAAAAAATTAAAAATTATTTTTAAAATTTTAGTGCGAAATGATTTGTATTAAGATTTTTAATTTTCGATTAGTAAATATAGTCTTTACTTAATAACTTCACCGAATACAGAGAGTGACTGGAAGAAATTTAAAAGATATTTGAGACTTTAAAAATCGTCATAATAAACAAAGAAAAAATGAAAGCAATTCTTGTCAAAAATCTTCATTGAATTTTTTTTTCCGAATATCCTTAATATATATTATATATATCCTTATATATTATATCCTTAATATATATTATTTGTAAAACAATTAAAAGCTAATCTAAATAAAAAAAAATCAGGTAGTTTTATTTTATTCTTTGCTAGCACTATAGCCCGGCGTTGCTCGGGTGTAATGAAAGCTTTAAAACTAATCCATGGTCCTGGAGTTCAGACTCTTTGGACGTTGACATGAAAGACTAAAAAGCAATAATTGTTTCCAGTTAAAGCGAAACCGTAGACTGAAAGAAAAATAAATGAATGTAAGTCAAATTTTGATTTCCTGGTATCAATATCAAATCAGTTTTTTTCGTCGTAAACTGAATTTTGAAGGCTAAATAAGTCCTCTGAGTAAATGGTATCATGACTGAGATTAAGAACTACAATTATACCTACTTAGAGCCAAACCCGAAGCAAAAACTAAAATAAAAGAGCTGAAAAAAATACAAACATACAGGCAGATAAACAGACACACACACAAACATCTTGTCTTTTATATATATATTTTATCGATTTTCTGCGCTATTGTAAGAACTGCAACCTTGAAACTTTTGAATATCGTTTCTTATGTCTTTGTCTATTAGTGTATCAAATTTGATTAAAATTGAACCACTCCTTCTATAACCTGTTTTTTTCGATTATTGATTTTCGATATTTATTGGGGGTACCTCGACACAAAACCTAGCTAAGAACACTCGCAGACGCTTATAGTACAACTGTGTAAATTTTCAGGAAAATCGGTTCAGCCGTTTCGGAGTCTATGCGTAACGGACACACACAGAGAGAGAGAGAGAGAGAGAGAGAGAGAGAGAGAGAGAGAGAGAGAGAGAGTTCCATTTATAAATAAGTTTAAAGATTTTACTATTCGGAACAGATTTTTGGAAAAATAGCTACTGTTTGAAAAAAGAAGCATAGATGATTTACATTCCTCAAGGAGTCCTGCATTTAACTAATAAAACAAAGTTTGCGGACTATGGTATATTACTAGAAATTTCATGAAATTAATTAGCAGCGGTGGGGGTAACAAATGTAAAAAAAAATACCAAGATTTTCTAAAGATAATTTAAAAAATAACTTCATTCATTTGTAAATAAGTTCTGGAAGTTTAAATAAAATCAGACAAGTATTTGATTTTTGTAAGAATTTCCAAATTAATGTATTTTTAACCGGAAAAACAGTGCTAAAACATCCATAGTGATTTTTGTGTACTACTGACGGAAAAAGAAAAAAATCTTTAACCCAAATTTCGAACGTGTTAGAAAGTATTAAAAAAACCCTTTTTAAATAATAAAAATATTTTTGCCTTTCCCCTTAATAATATTTTGTCGATAAAACTTTGTTTTTATTAAGTTTGGGGCCTTTTTACATTATGCTATGGTGCTTTTTTTTTTGCTTTTTTTTTTTTTTTTTGCTTTTTTCCGTTAATTATTAAAAGTACCTACTTGAATTATCCATTTTGTTATTCTTATACGTTTCTTTTGTTTATTATATTACAATATTTTATATTATTATCCATTTACAATGTTTAGTTATTGAAACGCGGATGTGTGTTGTGGTGCAGTGGATATCGACTCGGAACGACGAATCGGAGTATCGAGTTCGAATTCCAGTTGAAATTCTCGCATTCACTTATGCACAAATACCCTTCGGAAAGATATTAATCCGTCTCTTCCCTCCAGTTATGGGTTAGGACAGATTGGGTTCTATATCCTTGACTGGCAACCAGTCTACCGCAGAAAGCAATGGCAACTGCGGGATAATCTTCTGTCCAGTCAGTCATGTCACATTCGAGACATGATCGCCCAAAGCGTGTATCACGTATGGCACTTAACTGAATTATTGAAATACATTTTAAGTCGATGTAGACATTCGAGTGTTTTTTTTTTTTTTGGTTTTAATTTTAAAATAAATTTTTTAACAAGTTTACTTCATTTATTAAGAATGTCTATGATTACTAGGAATTATTATATTAGAAATATTTATTGCCTTGTATTTAATAAATTGCGTATATACTGGCATGAATAATTCTAGAATTATACTTAAGCGTAATATTTCTCATTTTTTATGAAAGGACGTAACTGTCGAAATTGTATGAATTGCATTTCGAGTCTTAATGTTTTTTTTTTTGTTTTTTTTTTTTGTTTATCATTGACTATTGGTTCAGTATCGTTGGGTTTTTTCCCTATTAATTATCATTCAAACATTTTAAATAACATTTTGCCGATATATTTTCATGTCATGGGTGTTTTAGTAGGATCCCTGTGAATATGAGGTATTATGGCAGATGTTGCATTAAATGGCGATGAATGAATTCTTGTGGTGTATGAGTAAAAATAATGAATGGGTCGTGAACCAGATTCTTCTTTTTCTTTTTCTTTTTCTTTGTGTCATGTCCTTTCAGGACGTAGGCGATCATGGCCTTCCACGTCTCCCTATTCCTGGTGGCTCTTTGCACACTTTCTCCACGCAACCCTAGTTCTGTCATCCACCTGCTCAGGCCCTTCAAATATGTTATCCTCTGCTTTCCTCTGTCTCTTTTTTTCCTCTATCTGTCCTATTAGTATTAGGTTCTCCAAGCCCTCCTTCCTCATTGCATGTCCCAGGAACTTTAGTTGTCTCTTCCTGATGCTCAATATTAATTTCATTTTTGTTTCCATCCTTTCCAAAACCTCACAGTTTCCCCCAGTTTGGGAATCGCTGGTTTGACACTATTCCGTTTTCGTGTCTTTGCCCCAAAAGGGCCACAACAATTTGGTGACGAGATCACGACAGTAACAACTTTTTTTTTTGACGAAAACGTATTTTCGAAATTGTAGGAAAATCATCTCGAGATGTTTGTTTTATTTCACATTGGCTGTTGGTACACTATATCGATTTATTTCCTTATCATTTAGCATTCAAACATTTTTAACAACAATTGCCAATTTTTTTATGTTATCTGTTTCTTATTTATTGATTAAATTGATTTATTGATTTATTGATAAATTTATTCTATGTGCGTATTTTCAAATTTGTAGGAAAAGAGTTTCGAACCGTAACGGTATTTTTGTTGTTGTTATTGTTGTTGTTGTTGTTGTTGTTGTTGTTGTTGTTGTTGTTCAGAAGTAAATTTCTTTATTATTTATCTCACAAATGTTTATTTTTAGCAACAACAGCATTAAAAATGTTCTTATATACTGAACTGAATGATCATTTTTATACTTTTACTATTGGTTCAGAAGTGAATTTCTTTGTCTATCTCTCAAATATTTATTTTTAGCAACAACAGTAATAAAAATCCTCTCATATACTGAATATTGATTAATACGAAAATCGTAGATTTCCATTTTGCCATATATAAAAAAAAAAAAAACTAAAAAGAATGATCGATAATACAACTCTCCTACACCAAGAAAACAACAAAAGCAAACTACAGATTCTCGAGGCAATATTCATTAAAAAATCGTAAGCCGTCAATTAATAGAATCAGTATACTGTAGTAATATTCTAAAATGTTCGTAAAAAGAACAGATTTTTCATGCTTTAACACGTGCCTCCCCATGACATTACAACATATAAAAAAAATTCCATTTTGGATAATTTTCACGTTCTAATGAACGCTAGCAATTTGTCAACCGTCATATTTGAAGTAGAAAAAATTTACAGTAATTTTTAGCTACACAGTTTTGCGGTTATTTTTTGTTACTATAATTCACACCCTTGACGATGATCACGGAAAGAGGTTGAAAGTACTTGGGTACATTGAGAAATGAATGATAATAACATGTTAACACATGAAAATGTACAGCTTTCAATTATAATACGCGGAAGATTATCCGTGAATATGAACGGATCTTATTAAATATAAGCAGACACAATGTTTGCAATTAATTTAATCTGACATATCTAAAAAACAAAAAAACAATATATATATATATATATATATATATATATATATATATATATATATATATATATATGAGAGAGAGAGTGGGGGGAGAGAATAACGAAATAAGAACAAATAGGATATAACATGTTTTACTTTTATTAAAACTTCGTCACAGACCGAGAGAAAAATGAAAAATAAAAAGAGACAGTGTACTGGTATGTTGTAATTTGGACTTACTATATCTATAGTTTTGTCTTTCTTTCATTCTAACCTGAGGAAGCCAAAGAGAGCATACCTCACCCGGCGAAATGGTTCGTTAATAAATTTTCCAGTTTGTTTCATATATATATATATATATATATATATATATATATATATATATATAAGAAAGTCAAAGAACACGTAGATTAAAACCCACTGGTCAGATATGTGTCACATGTATTTAAGAAACAGTTAATTTTCAAATAAATGTACGTGGAATATTCTCGATGGTAACCACTTTGTACCATCCAAAATAATCTTCACACATAAGTTTAAAAGATTTTCCATTTCCTTTGATACATGACAGAATTGGTGTCACGAACAATTTATTTCCTTTCCAAGCAAGAAACTACATGGTTTCCCCTTCAAAGTAACCCTCACTCGAGTCTAATGCACTTTTCTATCCTCCTCTGCCAGGCTTCTATGCACTGCTGGAAGGATTCTTCCAGGATGCTCCCTCAGCTCTATCTTGATGGCCCACAACCCTTCAAAACGCCCACCTCCTGGTGATTCCTTTTAGCCTTGGGCAAAGGAAAAAGGTCACACGAAGCGAGATTAGGTGAATTGGGAGGTTGTTGATGTACAGCGATGTTGTTCTCGTTATTTTTCAGATGTGCCTTGTGTGTGTGTGTATGTGTGTGTCAGTCAGTCAGTTAAGTGCCATACGTGATACACACTTGGGCGATCATGTTTCTTTCGAGACATGACTGATTGGGCAGAAGATTATCCCGCACTAGGTTGCCATTGCTTTCTGCGGTAGACTGGTTGCCGACCAAGGCTATAGAACCCAATCTGTCCTGTTATTTAACCCATAGCTGGAAGGAATAAACGGATTAATACCTTTCCCAAGGGTATTTGCGTGTACGTGAATGCAAGGAATTCAACTGGAATTCGAACTCGCCTCTCCAATTTCTCATTCCGAGAGATATCCACTGCGCCACAACAAATAAAGAAAAAAGGAAAACATATCAAGCCTTGATAAAATCCCTCAGAGGGCGAAACGCGTCGGCTATGATAATGTTTTATTTTGTTTATATATAGTAATTTGGTTATAACAATGCTTTATAAAAGCATTATATCACTACATAAAAATGTTCATGTTTCAGAACAATATTGTTCTTCTTCGGGTGAAATGTTAAAATAAATGGTGAAAATTATTTATTTTGAAAATATAAGATGAATTCATGGTTATTTAGAAAATTAGGGAGTGGTAGTTGGAGAAAATGCTTTTATGTGTGTCAATGTTGTTCAATCAAAAATGAAAATGAGGTAACTATAGAATTTGAAGATCTGGGTCGCGAAAAGAAGCAGGGTGGCCTGGTATCTAGACATATCACTTTTTAATTTTGTCTGGATTCAAGAAAATTACAATGTTTCGTTTATAACTTATGCTCTAATATAGCTTAAAAATTAAAAATACTTAACTTTCAGTAACCTCTGGCATCTTAGTTGCGTTATTGCCTTGCTTGGGGTGAAATTATTAAAAGAAGAAAATTAAAATACGTCCTTTTATAAGCCACTGTAATAACAAAATTACAATATTAAGCTCCACTCTGTATCAAGCACTGTTTATAAAAGTAAATGCTTGAACAGTGGGTTTTAATCTACGTGTTCTTTGACTTTCTTATAATATATATATATATATATATATATATATATATATATATATATATATATATATATGTCGAGCTCTCTACGATACCCTCGTATCACCTATATTTTATAGAAAGTTCGAGAAGGAAAATTGTAAAATAAATCAAACCATCTTCTTTTTGTAACCAAACTTTTCATTGGTTCGTTCTGCATCAGCAGCAGCATTTTGCCTCTCTTTCGAAAAAGCGGGAATCTTCCCGCTCTTGAAGCTTCAGTTGGAAAGAAGATTTTGAAGCTACCAGACCTATTGTTTCCAGCTCACTTATCTTTTAAGGCACATATATATTTTAGCCTACTCGTTAAAAAGAAAACCACTTTTCTTTTAAGGCATATATATTTTCGCCTACTTGTAAAAAAAGAAAATAAGCCGGATTCATTTTTTTTTACCTGCCTGAGAAACTAAATTAAATATTCAAACTGTGCAATAACAACCTTTTGCATCCAATATTTTTCTCCTGGTAAATAATTATATTACTTCAACTTATCGACTTAAACGCAAGTATTTTTTAACATTCTTTCACACACACCTTGCTTGCTGTTTATTCTTCCAACTCATGATTTTGTGCTATTTCAATTATTTGGACATACAGTCTATTATTCCAACTCATCATTTTGAACTATTTCAATTATTTGGACATAACAGACTATTTTCCAACTCATCACTTGAAACTGGAACAAATTACAAACTATTTTACCAACTCATCATCTTTGAACTGTTTAAATTATTTTCTTAAACACATACAAAAAAGTGTTTCATACATCTCCAGTTAATTATTAAAAGGGTATAAATAAGTTCTCTCCCTTTAACCGATTATTGTTATAATTAAAATATTGTCTACCTATGTCTTGTTTGTTCACTTTTTGGTACACATTGAATTGAGAAGCTAACATTATTACATAACAAATAAAAAAAAGTAGTTAGGCCGCTACATATATATATATATATATATATATATATATATATATATATATATATATATGAAACAAACTGGAAAATTTATTAACGACCCGTTTCGCCGGGTGAGGTATGCTCTCTTTGGCTTCCTCAGGTTAGAATGAAAGAAAGACAAAACTATACGTAAGGAGAATGCCTTGGAATCCACGTGGATATGTAGAAGTCGTAAAACAAATTATCTTGGCTTATCTCCCCACAGTGTCCAGACTTAAGAAAGTGTCTTGTCTATATCTATATTAGGCCCGTTAATTCTAAATCAGGGATATATATATATATATATATATATATATATATATATATATACAAATGAATAAGAACCAAGAAAATAATTGCAACGTTCAAAACATTAATTTAAATCAGTGTTCAATATAGAAATAAAACAATGAATATTTATTATAAGTTTAGTTTATTATAGATGTTTAGAACATGTTTAAATTACAAGCTACTACATTTTGTTTCGATATTGAAAGAACAATTTCTCATCAGACGTTTATTACTATCATAATGATAGTAATAAACGTTTTATAGAAAAAAATTAAGTTAGTCCTTCCTTCTCGCTTTCCTTCACTACCTTCTGTAGGAGTTCTTATGTGTCTGTTATCAACATTGTGTCATCGGTATATCTTACATTGTTATGAATATCGTTGCGAACAATGAATCCTGATAGGACTTCTAGTTCTCTCAGAATTGTCTCACTCTGTAGGTTGAATAAATCCGGTGATTAGGCACCTCCTTTCTATTTTTTTTATATTTACTGAATTAATTTTCTATCCGTATATAGGTGATTTGTTGCTACTATAGGTTCTGAATTATTCAAATCAGTCAGTTAAGTGCCATACGTGATACACACTTGGGCGATCAGGTCTCGAAAGCAGAACTGATCAACTGAGCAGAAGACTTTCCCGCAGTAGGTTGCCATTACTGTCTGCGATAGATTGGTTGCCAACCAAGGCTATAGAACCCAATCTGTCCTGCTATTTAACCCATAGCTGGAGAGAGAAGAGACGGATTATATTATATTATTTTATTAAAAAGTACTAATTAGTGTGGGGATCATTTTATTATTTCATGACAAAAGAACACCGATCCTTCATTTTATGTCCAGTAGAAGCTTTAATTATGTTTTCCAACTATTATATTCATTCAGTCAGTTAATTGCCATATGTTATACATGCTTGGAAGATTATGCCTTGAAAGAGACAAGACTGACTGAGCAGAAAACTTTCCCTCAGTCAGTCAGTCAGTTAAGTGCCATACGTGATACACGCTTGGGCGATCATGTCTCTTTCGAGACATGACTGACTGGGCAGAAGATTATCCCCCAGTAGGTTGCCATTGCTTTCTGCGGTAGACTGGTTGCCGACCAAGGCTATAGAACCCAATCTGTCCTGTTATTTAACCCATAACTGGAAGGAATAGACGGATTAATACCTTTCCCAAGGGTATTTGCGCGTAAGTGAATGCAAGGAATTCAACTGGAATTCGAACTCGGCTCCCCGATTTCTCGTTCCGAGCCGATATCCACTGCGCACTTTCTACGGCAGATTGGTTGCCAACCAAGGTTATAGAACCCAATCTGTCCCGTTATTTAACCCATAGCTGGAGGGAGAAGTGATGGGTATCTGCGCGTAAGTGAAGGCAACAAATTCAACTGGAATTCGAACTCGGCTCTCTGATTTCTCGTTCCGAGCCGGTATCCACAATACCACAACGCAAATATCTTTCGCAAATAAAGTAAGCTTACCTAAGAATCGTTTTTTGTGACGTACTTTATCAAACAAGTTTGTATAATCTGTAAAGCCCATCCTTTTGCATTTGTATTGCTATTTTTCATATCATTCTGAGCACGAATATCGCATTCATTGTTCCATTGCTTCCACGGAACCGCATTCTTCTTGTCCTTTTTCCGCAAACGAAGAATAGACTTAAAGCCACCGTGATGTGGTTCCGCTAACGAACGCTGAGTTTATCTTGGGAAGCTTCAAGAACTCCCCAAAAAATGTTGATCAATATCAGAAAGCGAGACATTAATTTTTTTAAATTTTTTTTTTTTTTTGAGAAAAGAAGGCCGGGATAAATTAACACTCACGTGACACATCTAATGCAATAGAAGCAGAACAAAGCAACGAGTATGTAATGGCTGAATACTTGCATCCGACTACTATCATATCCCTGTTGTAGACGCCTGCTCAGGCATATTTATGTTTGTTCAACACGCACAGGGCCCACCTGTGGTTTATTCTGCAACTATGCCAAGTGGAACTTAGGTACAGCACATTATTCAAGCGCCATCAACATTCAGAACAAGGCCAGTACACTCAAACCCTCGCTCACGATGACTTGTGGTTTCGTGTTAGCACAACCACCAACTGCTCCCAAAAGGTTCAATCTATCTAATTTCACTTACAAAGCTTGGGTCAAACCCTGGTAAGGTTTTCAGACACTTTCCCTTTGTTTCTGCCTCTTTCTTTCGTTCCTCTCTCTCTCTCTCTCTCTCTCTCTCTTTATTCTGTTCTTTCCTTCCTTCTTTCTTTCTTTTCTCTCTCTCTCTCTTATCATTATCCTCTTTCTTTCTTTTCTCTCTCTTATCATTACCTTCTTTCTTTCTTTCTTTCTTTCTTTCTTTCTTTCTTTCTTTCTTTTCCTTTCACCAATGTTCCTGTCTTTCTTGTTTTCTCTAATTACCTCTCCCCTTCCTCCACTTCTTCCACCTTCTGAATTTTACATGTTCCGACGACGATAGATCGAGTTACCAATCAAGTTCCAACAAGAGTGTTACGCGCCGGCTCAGGGCCTCCGCGACGTTGCAGTCTGGTTCAGTTTGTCGCATTTGAGACAACCACAAAAAAGAGGTATGTGGGACGCCTGGCCGACATTTGTCAAGGTTGCGCTTGACATTCTTTTCGTTCTCTTTTTGCATGGCAGTTGAAATGGCAATACGGCAGACGTCTCGTCTACTTCGGCTCAAGGACTTTACCACCCTGCCAAAACAGGGATCAGTGTGTTTTAACGCATGATAAAAAAATAAATAAATAAATAAAAGAAACATGTCCACATTTACGAAATCGATTAATTTACCGATCTATCCATTCACACCACCATGCTAGCTAGCTATCTAGTGACGTTCATATCTATCTATCTATCTATCTATCTATCTATCTATCTATCTATCTATCTATCTATCTATCTATCTCAGTCTTTTCATATCTATCTCAGACTGTTCATATCTATCTATCTATCTATCTATCTATCTATCTATCTATCTATCTATCTATCTATCTATCTATCTATCTCAGTCTTTTCATATCTATCTCAGACTGTTCATCTATCTATCTATCTATCTATCTATCTATCTATCTATCTATCTATCTATCTATCTATCTCAGTCTTTTCATATCTATCTCAGACTGTTCATATCTATCTATCTATCTATCTATCTATCTATCTATCTATCTATCTATCTCAGTCTTTTCATATCTATCTCAGACTGTTCATATCTATCTATCTATCTATCTATCTATAATGATATATTAATATATATCTATTTGTCTATCTGTCTAACTATCTCAGTTTTTCATAGCTTTCTACTAGTTCTGGTTAGACCTATCGATCTTATGTCACACACACACACACACACACACACACACACACACACACACACACACACACACACACGTATGTGTGTGTATACGTGTGTATGTGTGTGTACGTGTGTATAGGTAATATGAGTGATTTATATTGAATTAGTTGTTCAGGTCTACTGCTAGGAAAATTGTTTCACTGTGTTTTTTCAGTACAATTCTTCTCGTAAAAATCCATCTTTCACATTTAAATCTACCATTCGTCTGTATATTGAATATTGCCGCCGTATCTGGTCTGGTGCTCCTGCAGTACATCTCGAGATTCTCGACAAAATTAAAAGAAGGGTTTGTCATGTAAACAATCCTGACTTAAAATTTCGACTTAACATTTCGACTTCAGTCACTTTTTCCTCGACACGACGTGGCCTCCCTCTGTCTTTTATATAAATATTTTCATGGCAGTTGTTCTGGTTAGCTTTCCTCCTTGGTGCCTAGACGACATGAATTTAAGCGCACTACTCGATTGGCAACTAGGTCTCGCTGTTTTACGGTTGAACTAGCTGGACAAAACATTATGTTCTATTTTGATAGTTTTTGTCTCGCCTGTGCAATTGTCTTCCGTTTTCTTGTTTCTCTGACACTACAATTATCAAAAATTTAGCAAGCTTGTCTCGCTAGAATCTATTACAACTGAGTAATGAGTTCGATCCTCACTGGGTACCCCATACTTGTGCCACATCTAAGCAGCGCTTAGAAAATCAACAACGAAAAATTTAACTGCAACGCTAATCGCCATCTGCCATCCTCCTGAAACCTGTTCGTTTATTGCCCTTTCTGATCACTAAAGTCTTCCCTGAATTTTTTAATTTTTTAATTTATTTTTTATTTTTTCGCTTTCAGTAACCTCTGGCATCTCAGTTGCATTATTGCCTTGCTTGAGGTGAAATTATTAAAAGAAGAAAATTATGGCCTCTCAATTTTCGCAAAAATAAAGTCTTTTAAAGTAGATGACCTCACAACTATACGATAATACTTTAATATTATTTTACATTTTTATTTTTAGAAACATATGTGCTCTCCGACAGGATTCCACCTGTGTCCCCTGGACAGGAAAAAACATTTCTCTGACTCACGAAACATTCATTCAATGTATGCTAATGTAAACATAACAATTTCTAAAGAATTAATGGATTTTGTTTTATTAATCTAATAGATTTTTATGACTTAAACGTTATTTTTAGTGGGTACCCATATTTAAGTATTCACTCCGTTTAATCATATGAATAATTATACTGTTTAAAAAATCTTATGGTACCCTCCTAAGAGGAATGAACTCTTCCTCTTGCTATATACCTGAGTGACTTCTAAGGAGCAGTGAAAAGGAGTTAAAGAGTAGCAGTTACGAGCAGTTAGGTACAGCAGTCAAGTACAGCAGTTAACGGAAGCAGTTAACGACAGCTACTAGTCAGACAGCGTAATGATACCTTTGAACTTACTCATTTCTGTATTACTATTCATTAACACTTCTTTTGAATATCTTGTTATACTAATATACTGTTTTGAACCTACCTTCTTCTTCCGTGTCTTACTTCCGACACAAACCGGTCATTACAACTTGGCAACAAAGTTTCACCACAACAAATTGTAAATTGTAAGTAATAAAATCTATCGAAATAACAAATAAAAAAACCATAACTCTTTTAGAAATTGCGTATCCGCAGACAGATCTATTTCGCTGTATCACAGCTCATCAGTACGGTTAGACATCCAATTGCTTTTACCCAGGATTGAAACCCGACCGAATTGACGTCAGTCGGAGATTCTACGGCGTTGGGTGCTCGATAGAAGAAGGTATACTTTTCAGCGTATATCATACGCCAGTAGTTAGAGTGCTATATCTCCCACACCCTGATTGAGCACTCTGGAAGAATGGTAGACTTTGAAAAACAGTAGCTACTCTGGCATCTACGCATCGTTTATTCAGCAATGAATTAGAACACTCTCAGCTATTGGGCGTGTATAATGATAATATACACGATAAAAGTCTGCCTCCTTCTACCGAGCGCCCGTAGCTCAGAGGTAGAATCGCCGACTGACGCCAATTCGGTCGGGTTTCAATCACGGGTAAAAGGCAAACGGCTGTCTAACCGTATTGATGAGCTGTGATACAGCGAAACAGATCTGTCTGCGGAGAACTATATATATATATATATATATATATATATATATATATTACAAGAAAGTGGAAGAACACATAGATTAAAAGTCACTGTTCAAGCATTTACTTTTATAAACAGTGCTCAATACAGAGTAGAGCTTAATATTGTAATTTTGTTATTACAATGGTTTATAAAAGCATTATATCACTACACAAAAATGTTCATGTTTCAGAACAATACTGTTCTTTTTCGGGTGTTATGTTAAAATCACCTGAAGAAGAACAGTATTGTTCTGAAAAATGAAATTTTTTGTGTGGTGATATTATGCTTTTATAAAACATTGTAATAACAAAATTACAATATATATTAGTTCTCGATGAATTTTCATGAAAAATATTTTTTTATTTGCAACAATTAGTAAGAAACATGTCACTGAAAGTATTGTCCATTGCTAGTCACTAATTTTTTCCCATTTTTACGGCAGCATTTAAATTCCTTCTCGGAAAAACGACACCTCTTTTGAGGCTAACCACAAGTCAACAGATTTTTTTTTTTTTGCATCTACATAAGAATGAAAGTGCTGCTCAGCCAGACTATGTGCCATTATTCGGAACAAATAATAATCAGATGGGGCAATGTTTGGTAAATACGGCGAGTCGGGTAGGACTTCCCATGTAAGCATTTCCAAGTAGGTTTTGCAACATGTGGTCTAGCATTGCCATGCTGTAAAATCACTAATGGTTTTGGTCGCCCATAATAAACTACACTCAGCTGACCCCACCAAATGCAGAGCAGAAGCTTCGAAACATGGATATTCAACTTTGGCATTGATGTTGATGCATGGCAGGGCTTACCCCACAATCTTCTATGCTTACTGTTATCGTAAGGTATCCACTTTTCATCGCCAGTCAGGGCACAATGCAAAAACCTTTCCTTTTCTGCTGTTGAAGCAGCTGTTAATACGTGACAAGACACCGTTTGACGTCTCTCGGCTTCAACTCGTACGCAATCCAATGTCCTTGCTTTTTAATCATTCTTCATGCTTCTAAACGTTTCGAAACTGTTATGTAATCAACTTCTAATGATTCTGCAAATTCAGCTTGCGTCTGACGTGAGTCTTTGTGATGCAATGCCTCTAATTCTTAGTCTTCAAACTTTTTAATGCACCAGAGCGTTCTTTATTTTCAGCATCTTTTTTTTTTTTTAAGCATTTACACCAATCTCTGTATGTTGTTTCCCACAGAGCATGGTCGCCGTAAGTCTCAACAAGAATTCTGAGTGCTTCAGCTGCAGATTTCTTTTGAATAAAGTAGTGTAGCAAAATTCCCTGAAAATACACTTTCTTAGGCAGGAAATCTGACATGTTTAACGCTATGAAAAACAAAGTTGTTTACACTTTGGCGAAATGACATACACAAAATTTCAAGCTTGCTTATAGTACTTCCTTATAGGTACTTCCTACCATCTGAAACTACACGCAGTTTTGAGAACGCCATCGGTTGAAAAACAGAAACAACTTATTCAAGATGCTAATATATATATATATATATATATATATATATATATATATATATATATATGTATGTATGTATGTATGTATGTATGTATATATATATGTAACGAAACCACCAAAAGACAATCAGTTAACACTTTATGATCGAATTATATTTTAGCGTTTCAATATCAATAAAATACCCCATGATAAGACGAATATTTTTAATAATATATAATTTGTCATTGTGGAAAAAAAAAACTTTACAAAACAAAGAAAAGAATGCGGAAATTTTATGTAATATTATTCATCCTGTATTGCTGTGAATGGTGGCCAATCTTTTCACAGTTGAAAAAGAGACTTGAAGCAAAAGAAAAGAGTACTGAACTGTTATGCAATATCAGTCCTCCTATATGGTAGTGAATGCTGGACAATCTCCTCACAGATGAAGAAGAGACTTGAAGCAACAGAAACAAAGAAAGAATACTGAAGTGTTATGTAATATCAGTCCTCCTATATGGTAGTGAATGCTGGACAATCTCCTCACAGATGAAGAAGAGACTTGAAGCAACAGAAACAAAGAAAGAATACTGAAGTGTTATGTAATATCAGTCCTCCTATATGGTAGTGAATGCTGGACAATCTCCTCACAGATGAAGAAGAGACTTGAAGCAACAGAAACAAAGAAAGAATACTGAAGTGTTATGTAATATCAGTCCTCCTATATGGTAGTGAATGCTGGACAATCTCCTCACAGATGAAGAAGAGACTTGAAGCAACAGAAACAAAGAAAGAATACTGAAGTGTTATGTAATATCAGTCCTCCTATATGGTAGTGAATGCTGGACAATCTCCTCACAGATGAAGAAGAGACTTGAAGCAACAGAAACAAAGAAAGAATACTGAAGTGTTATGTAATATCAGTCCTCCTATATGGTAGTGAATGCTGGACAATCTCCTCACAGATGAAGAAGAGACTTGAAGCAACAGAAACAAAGAAAGAATACTGAAGTGTTATGTAATATCAGTCCTCCTATATGGCAGCGAATGCTGGACAATCTCCTCACAGATGAAGAAGAGACTTGAAGCAACAGAAACAAAGAAAGAATACTGAAGTGTTATGTAATATCAGTCCTCCTATATGGCAGTGAATGCTGAACAATCTTCTCGCAGAAGAAAAAGAGACTTGAAGCAATAGAAACTAAAAAAAGAATACTGAACTGCTATGTAATATCAGTCCTTCTATATGGCACTGAATGCTGGACAATCTCCTCACAGATGAAGAAGAGATCCGAAGCAAAAAAAAATGTGGTGCTAGAGGAGGATGCTGAGAATACCATGAACTGAAATGGGAACAAAAAGGCCACTTATACTTAACATCAGAAACAAACAGTTGAACTTTCTAGAGCACATAATGAGGAAAGAAGGCTTGTAAACTTTGTCACTCACAAGACGGACTGAAAGAACACGGGATAATAACGCATACCCTACTTAGAGCAAATGAATAACGGAACAGGGTGTAGTAATGATAATAGAAAGACAAAATTTATTAAGAGCTAGAAGGGACAGAAAATTGTGGAGAGCCATGAACACCTACGCCCAGAAGAGAAATGACAAGTATAAAAAGAAAGAGCTTGTGTAAATGGTTGGAAAAACAGGATTTAGGAGAGATAACAAAAAGACAAAATTTATTAAGAGCTACAAATGACAGGCAATTGTGGAGAACCATGATCGCTAACGTCAACGATGCAGGGATACGGCACGTTGGGAAAAAAAAGAAGCATGCCGCCACAGAAATGGATGTTTAATTTCTAAATAATGCCTAAATAATAAATTTCTACCCTATAAATTATCTGTTCAGTGGTGTCATGGACCCACGCCCCAATTTGCGTCCATGACACGTACCCTACTTGGCATAACCTAGTTACGTCATTGGTTTTTGGGGTAATTTCTTTCGTGTTCAAATTTCTTGAATATTAACTATTCCATATAGGGTTTCTTTAACGGCAGCTGCTTGTAAACTAATTCGAAGATTAAATTCGCAGAAAACTTTGCCCTTCGTACCCCCACCCCCACAAAAAAAAAACGGGGTGATTTTCCCATGATAACGGTATTATTTTAACTACCTTCAATCCTCAGTAATGTTTACTGTTTTAGATTATTAGAATTCTAATAAACTCTGAGTAGACACAGAAAGGAAAATGTAGGAACTTCTACAACCTTGGTTCCCAACCAGGTGTCCATGGATCCCTAGGGATCCATGAAAGAATTTCAAGGGGTCCAAAAGATTCTAATTCGTACCTTCGTATACTCATAATGTGCTAGATGTGTGGCACACACCCTATAATTTTGAACTGATTGCTCAAAAACAACTAGAAAAGTCCCATTGAATCATTCACTTATTTTCGGATTTTTTAGTGGTTTTTCTTTTTCATACATGTGTTTCATTTGTACAGGTTTTATGATTTTTTTATTCATACATTCGCTCGTCAGCTCAAAAATAAAGCAAGTTTTATGAAGATAGTTTTTGTATGCATAACAACGTTAACATTTTTACTAGGTGTTTTACTTAAATAAAGAAGAGCTGAATGAAAATTTTTTTTTATAATCAGCATAACGCAGGGCATTTTACATAAATATATTTTTTCACAGAATATTTTTTCATTTTAGCTGGTTTAACTAATTTCCGTTGTAGGAGTCCACAAGTGAATAAGTGACTGGAAAAGAGGAAACAGGACAAAAAAGTTTGGGAACCACTGTTCCACAAGGTAGCAAGGAAAAGCGAGAAGAAAAGACTAAGCATAAACTACAAGAAAACTGAATGCATGGTCATCAGTAAAAAGAGGAGCCCAAAATGCCAACTACAGGCTGGCGATACTAAAGTCAAACAAGACATGGAAAAGAAACTACAAGACCTACAGAAGGTAGCTAAAGAAAGCGAAAAGAAAGGACTGTTTAGTCCTTTCTTTTCGCTTTCTTTAACTACAAGAAAACTGAACGCATGGTCACCAGCAAAAAGAGGAGCCCAAAATGCCAACTGCAGGTCAGGAATACTAAAGTCAAACAAGACATGGAAAAGAAACTCCAAGACCTACAGAAGGTAGCTAAAGAAAGCAAAAAGAAAAGACTAAACATAAACTACAAGAAAACTGAATTCATGGTCATCAGTAAAAAGAGGAACCCAAAATGCCAACTACATGCAGGGGATACTAAATTCAAGTAGGTGCAGAAATTTAAATACATAGGAAGTGTTGTGACAGAGGATGAGAAGTGCGATACTGAGATCCGAAGGCGCACTGACATGGCAAAAGACGCATTTCTGAAGCTAAGTAGAGGATTGAACGACAGGAATATTTCGTTGGAAACGGGACTGTTCTGTGATATCTGTCTGGACAATCTTCTCAAAGATGAAGGAGTGACTCGAAGCAACATAAATGTGTTTCTACAGAAGGATGCTGAGGATACCATGGACCGAATATATGAGCAACGACAAGGTTTTTGAGAGGATGCAAACGAAAAGTAAACTTATGCATAACATCAGGAAGAGACAGCTGAAGTTTCTTGGAACCTTAATGAGGAAGGAGGGCTTTGAGAATCTAATACTCACAGGACGGACAGAGAGAAATAGAGACAGGGGAAAGCAACGCAAGACATACTTGATGGGCCTGAGCAAAAGGATATCGGAGCAGGGTTTGGGAGAGATATCAAGAGAAATAATGTTAAGAGTGACAAGGGATCGGGGTAAGTGGAGGTTCATGATCTTCCATGTCATGAAAGGACACGACACATAAACAAGAAGAAGAGAACCTGAACATAAGATGAAAGGGAATTGATACGTTTTCTTTGTTCTTGAGAATTCAAAACAAAAATAATAAACACTATTTCTTTATTATATTTTCCATTTATGCTATTAGATTGCAATGGAATGATTGGCAAAACATTGGATCATTGTCTAACAATTGAAACTTTATAAACATTTATTAAATAACAATTTCCTCATCGTCGGTTCCCATATTGTAATAATCTAGTAAATGCTTTTAAATTTCTGAATAAAAATTTTTTCATATTTTTTTTCTTTATAAATTGGTAAATGATAAACAGTGCTTTGCATTAGTTTTAATACAATTGTTTTATATTTTCAAATGTTATGAAAACAAAAATGTGGGTTGTGGTTCAAAATGACAAATCGGAGAGCCAAGTTCGAATTCCAGTTGAATTCATTGCATTCACTATGCACAAATATCCTTGGGAAATATATTAATCCGTCCTTTCCCTCCAGTTATGGGTTAAATAATAGGACAGATTGGGTTCTATAGCCTTGGCTGGCAACCAGTCTACCACAGAAAGCAATGGCAACCTACTGCGGGATAATCTTCTGCCCAGTCAGTCATGTCTATTTCGAGACATGATCGCCCAAGCGTGTAACACGTATGGCACTTAACTGACTGACTTGTAAATAAAAAAATCTAATAAATGAAAAGTGTTTAATATTTTTGTTGTCAATTCTTAAGAACAAAAAAATATAAATTCACTTTCATCATATGTTTAGGTTTTATTACAATTTCAATCACCGCTTTTTTTAAACAATAAAGTAGTTAGAATAATGGTGGCGTGAAAGGAAAACACGTCCGTTTTTTTTATGGGCATGAAGATCAATGTTTGCCAAATTTACCTCGGGGTACATTGTTTCTAATTCGGACTTATCTCTTAGTCCTCTGTCCAGTGACATGCATGTTGTTGTACTCTACTCAGCGCCGTAGCTGATGCTAAAACAACACCGGGCACAGAGAAAATTGCCCGGATTTATTAGTTGTCAATGTGATGACGTCATAAGTGTCATCCGTTTCCAGAAACTATGATTTTTGTGGATTTTTTCGGCTATTCCAATTTAAATTAGGCACCGAACGTGAATGAAAGCAGAAAATCGGGTTCGGACTTTCTGAGTATAACCAGTCTTTTGTCCCAGAATTAATAAATAAACAAACAGATTTTTACTGCGTTCATTCGGATGTTTTCTTCGTTTTTCTTTCTTTCTTTCTTTCTTTCTTTCTTTGTGAATTGTTTAGTTTGATTTCTGACAAAGACATTTTTCCTTGCCCGGATTTTCACTATGATTGCACAGATCGGCCGGACCCGTGCCCGGTGTGTCCGGTAGTCAGATACGGCCATGACTCTACTTATAGTTGTTCTTAGATTGATGCTATTGCTTTGTTTAAGAATGAAAATCCTTTGAAAGACATAAGTCTGCTAAGAACAGAAGTAGTTTACTAAAACTGGGTCTTATACCTCGACATTTCCATGCAATTATTTTATGGCATGAGTGATTGGGATCTTTTTTATATATGGTTATGAATTCTAGGACTGTTGTTTATTTCCCAGTCCAGAGTACGATGATAAACTACATCCGGCAGCAATGCTTCCGATTGGGAGGTTGAAGGTTTTGAGAAGCGTGGAACCACCTCTTAATTGTTGTTATTTCCAGGCACACCTTGACCAGGCTGGTAGCACTTGTTAGGACCCAAGATATGGGTACCCCAAACATTATGAATATATAAAAAATACATTTTTGTAATAGAAATACCATTTAAAATAAAAAAAGAACCGACAATACATTTTCAAAGCAGAGTTACACACAATAAATTTTATAGCAAAAAGATCAGCAATGCATTTTATCTGTACTTGAAGTCATCAAACTATGTTCAAAATATTTAGATTTCGGCATTAAATAACCCATAGAGTTTGATATCCCGCTAAACAAAATCAACCAACAATATATATTTAAAGCAAATTGACCATTTTACCTTTAGCTGAAGCCATCAAAATGTTATTCAAAATATTTAGATTTCGGCATTAAATAACCCACAGAGGCTGATATGGCGCTAAACAAAATCAACCAACAATACATATTTAAAGCAAAATGACCAGCAATTCATTTTATCTTTACCTAAAGTCATAAAATTGTTGTTCAAAATATTTAGATTTCATCATTAAATAATTCATAGAAGTTGATAAAAATCGACCAGCATTATGACCAGCAATTCATTTTATCTGTAGCTGAAATTAATTGTCGTTCGAAAATTGTTGTTTAAAATATTTAGATTTCGGTATTAAATGACTAATAGAGGTTGATATGTCGCAAACAAGCTTCTATTATTTTTTTCGTCTTTGGTAAAACGGTGTCCTGTTTCCAGAGGAACGTCAGCATTTGTTGCTTCTAGATGATCTTTGGCGTTTCTTGCATCCAGAGTTTCCAAAGATTCCTTGGTGTTTATTGATTCTGGAGATGATCAATTTTGAAAATCGGAAAAGTTGAGATTCTAATCAATATTATTTTTATTTTATATACACCATCGTATTTTACTGACTGTAAATAATAAATTTGATCATTTAGCTTTAAAACTAAAATGAAAGCTTCAAGAAATTCTTTTTGTTGTTTAAATTCAATTTAAAACATAGGTATCGAAAATGGGTGGAGGTTCCTATGTAACACTTCACGCCGGACGGCTCCCCTCAGGCCAGATCCTGGTCGAAACGGCACCAGATGTGACACTCTGCACGGCGGACGGCAACCCTCAGGCCAGATCCTGGTCGAAACGGCACCAGATGTGACGCCTCAGGGCGGCTGGCCGTCTGTCTAATGTGACGCTCGTTCTCGCCGACGGTCGTGACGTTCCCAGTTGTGACACTGCCACCCGGTTGTGACGATCCTGTTCGATGATGTCGCCACAAAAGCTGGGTTACAGGACGTCTTTTGCAACAACGGGCCACTGTCCCACATTGTGATCAGATCCCAGAGGTCACGTCTTGCAATCTTCCCCTTTTAGCCAGTCCGGACACTGGTGTACACTTGTGGTTTGAAAAAAATAAAACACGGCACCAAAAAAAAAAAAAAAATTAATAAAATAAATGAACAAGGACGAACACGCCTGGAGAGTTACGAAGAATGTCTTTATATAAAAAAAAACAACAATATCTTTCTTTTCCCAGGAATACAGTTGTCGAAAATGATATTTACAACGGAGAGAGAAAGTTCGCCAAAAGCATCATAGCTTCTAATCTTCAAGTAAAATGTCTAAGTTTCGTTAGCGTTGAAATAAACAGATCTCTTCAAATTTTCGCCAAAGTCTCTTCACATATTTCATTAAAGTCTTTTCATTAATTCTCTATAATCAGGTTTGTCAGTTTTCTATGTAACTTTTAAAACAGCAAAGTTCTTTCGGGTTCTTGACAGAATCTGACGGAATGTGCCGAATCGGAGGCGGCCGCTGGCGGAGAGTGTGGGGTGTTGACGGCGGTGGCTCTCTGCCCGAGATCTGAGCTAATTCGCTCTCCAACTTACAAACTGAACCTTTCGTGTCGAGCATCTATTTTTATAACCAATTCCGATCCTCTCTGGAGATCCGGCCGGTTCACAGCCTTCAGCCAATGAAATCGGTTTCCGACCACTCGATTTGCGGAAGTTTTTAGCTCAACGAATGAGATTTTGCCAACTCATATCGGAGCTCGATTCATTTTCGGGTTATCATGGACTGCTGTGTCCACCAGCGGCCTTGGCCTTTGTGTGACCTTATCATATCACTCTGACACTTGTTTTGTCTACGCGTTTTCAGATTAGCAGAATCGACATTTCAACTCCAAAAGAAGGGAAATTTATACGAACATAAAAGACGAGAAATGTATATTTATCCAAAATAATTTTATGCTCCCGGCTTTTAGAAGTACTTGAAAAATAATAAAATTATTATTTTTTTCCTAAGCTCACATCGCGTGACGCAATAGAACTCTAATAACATTGCCTGTATCGATTTCTCTCTTCGTTGTTTTAAACCAACCAAAGGAAAGTATCCCCGCGGGAGAAGGGAAAGTATCACAGCGGGATATAGTGTTACATCCCTCACCTACCTACCTCCGTCGTTTTAAGCATTAAAACGACACAAAAGAAAATCCAAGACACTATCTCAACACACAAATTTACAAGATCCTCTTTTTCTCTTTTCTTTTTTTTTTCATATGGAAAAGGTTTTTTACCAAATTTAAAGTCTCTTCAATTGGAAAAGTTCATTTTTCACCTTTGGTTCATTCTGCATCTTTCATTTATTTGTTTGCATAATCTAACCATGCAATTTCAATAACACATTTTATTACCTAACCATGCAAATATGAAAAAGTCTCTGCAGGCCATTGAAAAAAGTCCTTTTTTTCCTTTTCTCTTTCTTTCATTCTTTGTCTCTTTCTTTTATTCAAAGTTAAACATGCAATTTCAATAACATCTTCATTAAAATAAAAAAAATTTCTGCTGACAATGGGAAAAAAAAGTTCTCTTTTTTTCTTTTTTTTTTTTTCATTCTCAGCCCTGTCCAAATTTTATTCAAAGCTAAACATGCAATTTCAATAAAAAGTTCTACTAAAAGTTCTTTATTAAAAAGTTCCTTCTGTCAACCTGAAAAAGAACAAACACAAAAAAATATGGTGTGTGTGTGTGTATGTGTGTGTGTGTGTGTGTGTGTGAATAGAGGTATCTTTTTTTTCTTTTCATGATCTGTACTTCCTGGATATTGTTCTTTTCTGTTCTGCTAAAGTTAGAGATTTGTTTTCTAGGGACGTTGGCTGCATCCCCCTCTCATACGTCGAAGCCAACATAACCTCTTCTTGGTTTGGGCTCGTTTCATCAGAAATTTGGACACTGTCCGGCAACTTTCCTTGTTCTCTGCCACTCGCCAGACCACCTTCAACCAATCTCCTTCTGCCAGTTACTGCAGTTCTGGGGGGTAACTTTATATCCTCTTCTGCCACTACTGTTATACTCCTGTTGGAGAAGCCTCTTTTTCACCGTTCACCACCAACACAGCGGGGTCAAACTCAATTCTAATTTAAAGTATATTTGACTGTGAAAGTAATATTATAATGGTGCATAAATTAGCTTATATATATAATGGCCTGACGATTGCTATTGCCGCTGAGTGTTGACCTCAATGTCCAATGTCCATACACCCTACCGTATATGACCAGTTTTTGATGGCAGTAAAGGTAGTCGCATACGACAGGTTCCACTGTATATATAAGAGGGAGTCACTGTGCCATATTTTTGTAGGGTGTGGAGTAGGGGTAGAGGGAGGCCAAATCAATAACGCCCCCGACCGGAACAAACTCTAGCTACGCCCCTGATCTAAGCATAAAAGTAGCTTCACTCTGAGAGCTTAGATTACACTGTGCAACACTTGAAAAAGTACAGGACACCTGTGCCCATTTTTGTATTAGCAATGGCATAGAAAATCCATTTCTTGATTTCTTTTTGTTGAGTTAGCTAGTTTTTGTGCAAATTTGTAACTTTTCAGAATTTTAGTAAAAAAGGTCAAAACTGAATTTCTCGCATCATTGCACTTATATATTGTGTATATGTTATTGTGTGCTTATATTAAACCGTGTTTATCACTAAATAAGTCATGACTAATAAATCTAGATTTAACATTTCTTTATTCTTTTTTATAGGTTTTGACAATGACATCAAGACAGTGTAAAAATGATCCAAATCTATATTTGTGGCGAATTAACATTTGCTAAGGAAAAGCGCAGCATTACAAGCCATATCAAGAAATTGTACAAAGTTTACTTTCATTGTGAAATAGGAGACCAAGACAAGCCATGGGTCCTTCATGTCTGTTGCTTTACGTGTGTGAAGACATTGAGTACATGGTATGGAAGAAAAAATGTTCACATGAAGTTTGGTATGCCAATGATTTGGTGTGAGCAGAAAGACCATTCTAATGATTGCTATTTCTGTCAGCAAGACTATACGGGCTGTACTACAGCAAAGAAAAAGAAACACATTGCTTACCCAAATTTGCAATCAGCAATGTACCCAGTTGAGCACTCAAAAGATTTACCTGTACCAAAATCCCCAGATCAAAAAATGTGGAGTTCCAATAGTGAAGATGAACATTCCAGTGATGAAACAACAGAACATTTTGATTCAGAAAGCAATAGTAAACCAATACCATTTTCTCAAGAGGCTTTAAATGACTTATGTAGAGATCTCTATTTAACGAAAGACAAAAGTGAGCTTCTGGCATCAAGGCTTAAAGAACGTAATCTTCTTAAAGAAGGAGTGAAGATAACATTCTACAGAAAACGTGCACAAAAACTGCATGTTTTGTTTACAATAAAAGATGACTTATGCTTCTGTAATGACATCCCTAAACTTTTTGAACAACTGGAAATACCATATGATAATAACAACTGGTGATTTTTCTTAGATGCACCAAAGCTGATTTTGTGACACAATGGTAACACTCTGCCATCTGTTCCCATAGCTTACAGCGAAACTATGAAAGAATCATATAAAAATTTTAAAACAGTTTTAACGAGCATAAAATATAATAACCATAAATGGCATGTTTGCACAGATTTCAAGGTTATAGCCATGCTTACTGGCTTGCAACTTGGTTATACTAAATTTTGCTGCTTCCTGTGTTTATGGGACTCCAGAGCGAGAACTGAACATTGTGTACGCAAGGATTGGCCTGCTAGAGATGAAATTGAGCAAGGAAAGCATGTCAAGCACAAACCACTTCTGCAAAGTGATAGAATCAATTCGTCTCCTTTGCATATTAAACTTGGTTTGTTTAAGCAATTTGTGAAGGCCCTAGATAAGGATTCCTTTGCATTTGCATATCTGGCAGGAAGGTTCCCTTCCCTAAGTCAAGCTAAAATAAAAGAAGGTATTTTCATAGGTCCCCAAATTCGAAAAATTGTATTTGATGAAACTTTCAACAAACATCTCGAGAAAAAAGAAAAATTTGCCTTTGAACCATTCAAGAAAGTTGGTGATAATTTCCTGGAAAAACATTGTTCAGATGACTATGTGCAAACTGTGAATGATCTACTGCATCATTATCATGATATGGGATGTAACATGTCTGTAACATGTCTGTAACATGGGATGTAACACGTCTCTAAAAGTTCATGTTCTCCACTCTCATTTGGATTTTTTTAAGTTGATCTTTTTTTATAATCATATTGCCCCTAGCAAGGCATTTTACTGACACTGTTTTGCAGGGGTTACATAGGAGGAAAGTTATGAGAAAGAGTGACAGGTTATAGGGGGTGTCAGGAAGTGGATAAGAGAAGGATGAGAATACTGATGAGAGTGGAGTGGACGGAGAAAGGAGCATGAGAGAGAGGATGCAGGTTAGTGAGATAGGAGATGACTATTGACTTAACATTTAAATTCTTGGAGATTGTAGCTGTTGGGAAAGCAAGTAAATGGAAGGGAATTCCACAGGCAGGAAGTGCGAGAAAAGAAGCTGATGGAGTAGAATTTGCGTTTACATCTTATTGGTTTCACTGAAAAAGTGTGGAATGTTGCTAATTTTGTGGCTTGAGTAAATTCATGTATATGATTGAAATCTTTTTTGTCATCCTTATCAGTAAAATCTATAAATTCATCCATATTAACAGATCTGTCAACACAACATAACTCTTTTTATTTAACGATATTTTCTCAAATGTTATTTGAGAAAAATTAGTTGAATAAAAGACGGTTTTTCTGTGTTTTTTAAACTAAAAGCAAGTGATATTTGTTTGAAACTTATAGTTTAAAATATCGCAGAAAAGCATCTTTTTTCTGATTGAGTTTTTTTTTCATATTGAGTGATTTATTGACAGCCTGGCATTTAGAAAATTTAAGTAAGGAAAACATAAATGAAAAAAAATTCCATGACGAATTCATCATGAATGCCTTTTTTATATATTTTTTAATTACCCGGTAATTTTAAATTTTAAATTTTTTTAGCAATCTAATATTTTATCATGTCTACTAAAATAACTAATAAAATATGCAAAATATTCCACACAATAAAACTAATTATAAACTTGATAATGAGAAGTATTCCCGGTCAACAATAACTACATAAACATTAAAACCCGCCTCCAAAATATTTATAAATTAATAACACGCAATCTTAAAACACATCAATTAAACTATAAAATGCAAACCAGAAACGTCATCATAATTTACTGCCCAAATATCGTGCGGACGTAGTAGTAGACATGTAACATAGTATTTTAGGGCCAATTAGGAATTTTATAATATTTAACCCGCAAAAAACAAATGCCCTTACTTCCCGTACAAATAAGGCATGGGATGTAAAAAATAAAAGATTTTTGGCCAAAATCTCCAAGCTTCTAAACGGGATAAAAACAACAACAAATTTTCACATAAAAAAAAAATCATTTGATCGTCCCTCTTATAAATAGAAAGACTTTGACAATAAAATTTTTATTATTATGCATTTGTTGAATTTTTTTCATGGCGTATGATTGTTTTTTAGCAACTCTTCAGAGATTTTAGGAGGTACCTTACAATTTTAGGAGGTACCTTAAATTTTGGAGGCTGCTGTTGTTAATAATAATAATAATAATACCTAAAATTTTGGGAGGTACATAATAATAATATTTATATTTTGAAAGGTAGATATCCGCCATAGGAACAAACTCCTACACAAAGAATGAATCTTCAGGTCCCCACAACCAGGATAATCCTAATGATGGTCCTGAAAATTCTCCAGCTAGATCTATAACCGTATATTTAAAGAAAGAAAAAATAAAATGGTCTCATGAGAAGTACAAAGTCATTATGACTGCATTTCATGAAGCGTTACTCAAACCTCAAAAAAACATCACTCGCCAAACATATGACATTTGGCGAGAAAAAGTTGGTCAAGCAAATAGAAAGTATATTGACGAAAATAAATTAGTCAATGTATGAAGATACATCATGCAAAATAACCGATTGACAGAGGTTGAAATTAATGAGATAAAAAGAATTGTAACCAGAATAGACGAATCAACAAAATATGAAAAGGAACCAGAATCAGAAATAAAAAGTAATAACATCAAACAAGCCACAGGTCATAATGTAGAAACTGTGATACACACAAATCACTGTGAAGATAATGCTGTAAGTTTCAAAGTGCTGGAAAGGTGTGATCTGAGTCAGTTACAAGACGACAATAAAACAAGTTCAGAACACATTGAACAGAATTATTTTACGAAAAACAAGAACAGTATACAAGAAGCCAAGGAAAAAATCAAGAACCATATGTCAAATACAAAATATTGCAATGGAGGAATGAGAACAGCTCCCAAAATTACAACCAACAAAGCATAATCTCCGAACTATTAAGCTCTACAATGCAGCACTCAAATTAATTGTTGATGAAAAAGACATAAATCTCAATGAAGCAATATATGCATCAGCAATAGCAGTAACAAAAAAGTTGAACATCAAATTAAAAACAAGGCAGTCTCGCAGACATGAAGATCCAGCTTGGAAAAGAAAAATAGAAAAAGAAATCGAACAACTTAGAAGTGAACTATCAGTACTGGATGAACTGACTAGAGGAATAAATGTAAGAACTAGGAAAAGCAGAAGAGTCGAAAGAAAATACAACATTAGAAATGAAAATGAAGTCCTATCAACTAAGGAAAAAATAAAGCAAACAATACAACTGAAGGCTCAAAGAATAAGATCAAGATTCTACAGACAAAACAAGATTTTTCAAACCAGTACAAAGAAATTTTACAGGAAAAAAAGGTGAAAAATAAATTGAAGTAACAGTCTCTCCCAAAATGGAAGTTCTGGGAAAAAATATGAGCTTGCCCTAAAGAACATAATAAAAAAGTAGACAAGAAATAGAACGAATGAAAAATAAACCAGAACAGACATGGGCAGAAGAGGATGTTAAATTTGCACTGAAAAAAGCACACAATTGAAAATTTCCAGGTATAGATAAAATTCCTAACTTTTGGCTATTTTATTTAAATACAGCACATAAAAAACTAGCCAAAGAACTTCAAGAAATGGTTGATGATCCCACTAAAATTCCTGCATGGATGACCAAAGGAATTACATCTCTTCTACACAAGAATAGTGACACAAACAACCCGAAAAACTACAGACCAATTACATGCCTTCCGACAGCATATAAACTATTAACATCTATTTTAACAAAACAGACAGATTTATTCTTGGAAAGAAATGATATGTTACCGCTTAAACAAAATGGATGCAAACATGGCAGTTACGAATGTAAAGACCAATTGCTGATTAACAAAATGATCCTGGAAAACTACTACAGTACAAAGAAAAATCTTAGTACTGCCTGGATAGATTATCGTAAGGCATTCTATAGTGTGCCACATTCTTGGATTTTAAAGACTTTAAATATATACACGATATCACCCGTCATCATCAATTTCATCAAACAGTGCATGTCAATATTGAAAACAACCCTTTACTTCAATCATATAAATGGAACCTATAAGTCTGGTGAAATAAACATCAAAAGAGGTATATTTCAAGGTGATTCTTTGTCTCCACTACTATTCTGCATATCATTAATAGCACTAACCAGTCTACTTAATAAGACAGACTGTGGTTATAAAATAGGCCAAAAGAAAATAAGCCATCTATTTTACATGGATGACTTAAGGTTGTATGCTAAGAATGATAATGAGTTGGAAGGTCTTCTGCAAACTGTAAAATGCTTCAGTGAAGACATTGGAATGAAATTCAATTTGAATAAATGTGCTAAAGCTACAATTTTATGTGGATCGCTACAAGAAACATCCTCAATTAGCTTAGACCCTGCTGTAACAATAAAAGAATTAAAGCCAGAAGAAGCTTATAAATACCAAGGTGTAAATGAGGGTGAAAAAATTCACCATAAAAAATGAAAGAAATAGTGCGTAAAGAGTACTACAGAAGGCTACGAATGATATTAAAATCTGAATTGAATTCTCAGAACAGAATTATGGCCATTAATAGTCTTGCAATCCCAGTTGTCCAATATAGTTTCAACATCTTAAACTGGACTCTAAACAACATCAGGCGAATGGATTGTAAAACAAGAAAGCTTCTTTCTAAGCATAAGATGCATCATCTAAAGGTTGATGTAGACCGTCTATACATACCCCGTAAAGAAGGTGGAAGAGGTCTTATTCAGCTAGAATTGTCATACAAGACAACTATTGGCTTACTAACATAAATAGAAACAACAATGGACTGGATGATACAATTAGTTAGGCAACATGAAGAAAGAAAGAAAAAATATTCAATAATAAAAGAAGGCAGTAAATACAAACAAGATTTACAGTTAGTAGATTCTGTAGAATAGCAAAACAGAAGCCAAGACCCAACTATTGTGGCAAAATATATGAAAATGAAAGCCAAAGATAAAGCTCTTAAACAGATGAAACAACGCTGGCAAGACAAACCTCTGCATGGTTAATATCCAGAACGTGCCAATAAATCCAATGTTGATAAAGTTAATACTCATCAATGGTTACGTGCATCTGGATTAAAGTCTGAGACTGAAGGCTTTATTCTTGCAGCGCAAGACCAAATTCTTTTCACTAGAAACTTTCAGGCAAATATTATACATAATAATATGGATCCAAAATGAAGAAACAATAGACCATCTAATCTCAGGCTGTTCTGTACTTGCCCCAAATGAATATAAAAATTGCCACAATAGAGTGGGGCAATATTTACATTGGACAATATGCAAACACTATAGAAAATCTGTAAACAAACATTGGTATGAACATCACCCAGCACCGGTTACAGAAACAGAAGATGTCACCATTCTATGGGATTACACCATCTACACAGACAGAAAAATTGAAGCAAATAGGCCAGACATTATTGTTAAAAACCAGAAAGAAAAAACTTGTCTATTAATTGATATGGCTTGTCCAGCAGACTGTAACATAGCAACCAAGGAATTTGAAAAACTGTCAAAATATAAAGACCTGGAAATTGAAATAGAAAATATGTAGAAATTGAAAATAAGAGTTGTGCCAGTGATAGTAGGTGCACTTGGAATGATAAAAAATGGAACAAAACAACACGTTGAAAGAATCCCTGGAAACCCCAGTTTAAGAGATATAGAAAAAATTGTCTTATTAAGTACAGCCCACACACTAAGGAGAACTTTGTCTATGTAACACTAGGGATGATGGGGAAGATAGAAAAAAGATGAAATAGAGCTATAACAACACGCCACGACCTGCCTTTGGTCTTCCCGCAGACTTGGTTGATAGTGTGACCATAGCAGAAATCGAAATATGATGAAAAGTAACATAATAATAATAATAATAATAATAATAATACCTAACATTTTGGTAGGTACTAATAGTAATTAATACATTTGGGAGTTAATAGTAATAATACCTAATATTTTGGAAGGTACGTAATAATAATACTTAAAATTTGAGAAGGTATCTAACAGTAATCATACCTAAAATGATAAAATTACATTGTTAGCAATTTGTCATTTTTTTCGGTTTATACTTGGACTTATTAGAGGGAAATAATTCATCTTTATAATGGAAAATGCATGATATTTCCATACTTACCTCCCTTGATTGAATTTAAAATCTATTAACTCAATCAGTTAAAGTGTTGTACCTGATACACGCTTGAGTGATCATGTCTCTTTCGATCCATGACTGACTAGGCAGAACATTTTCCCGCAGTTAGTTGCCATCTCTTTCTGTGGTAAAAATGGTATTTGAGCATAAGTGAACTAACCAAGTTAAAACTAAAAATTTACCGCGAACAGAAACAACAATACAAGGAATTTGAAAAACTGTCAAAAATATAAAGACCTGGAAATTGAAATAAAAAAATGTGGAAATTGAAAACAAGAATCATGCCAGTGATAGTAGGTGCACTGGGAATGATAAAAAAAAGGAACAAAACAACACACTGAAAGAATCCCTCGAAATATAATGAAAAATGACAACATAATATAATAATAATCATCTTTGGAGATCTTCAAAAATCTATCAAAATACAAACATCTTGAAGTGAAAGTGTCAAAAATGTGACACATGAGGACATCGATAATTTTAATTGTAGTTGGAGCCCTAGGGTTGATGGGAAGAGGTTCCGATAGACTAATTCAATGAATTCCAGTTAGCCCAGGCCTTTAAACAAATAAAAAAGAAAATGTACTCACACATTACGAACAGCTTTTTTCGTAAAATGAGTGTAACATTAGGTTACAAAAACAATCAGTGGAAAATGTCATGAAGCCATTTCTGTCTTTTGGTGGTATCTACTTAGGACCCAGTAGGAAACATGTATGCAACAGAAATCAAAGGAAATAATAATTAAAAAAATTAAGATAATAATAATAATAAGATTCGAATCTCTTGAAAATTTATTGATTTTTTTCTTTAAAATCGAGACGGGAAACTCTGAACAACAACACGCAGCTCGAGGTGTTAATTGTGCCAAGGCATGAATGGCTGCTGCGTTATGAGGTCATGAATGATGCCCTACAGGATTCGGAAGCCTAATAAGTTGTGCAGCTTTGAGTGGATACTTGGACCTGTGCATCATTCATAAGAACTAAAAGTCAAATCTAAAAGTCCATTATGAACCTTCCGGTGGATAAACACTGCATGTTGGTATGAAAAACAACACTTCACCTCAATGGAATCTATAAGTTTGGTGAAATAAACTTCAACAGAGAAATATTTCAAGGTGGATTTACCTTATATCCCTAATAGCATTAACCAACAGGAGGGAACCTACCTGAGGTTGAAAAATCTACCAGAGAAACAAACTCTTACACAAATAATGAATCTTCATGTCCCCACAACTGGGATAATCCTAGTGATGACCCTGCAAATTCTGCACAATCATTTATTTAGATAAAGAAAAGGTAAATGGGTCTCATGAGGAGTACAAACTCGTTATGACTACATTTTATGGAGCGTAGCACAAACCTTAGGAAAACATCACTTGCCAACCAAATAACATTTGGCAGGAAAAGGTTAAACAAGCAATTAGAAAGTACATTAATGTACATTAACTAGCCAATGTAAGAAGGTACATCATGAGAAGTAACCGATTGATAGATGTTGAAATTAAAGAGATGAAATGAACTGCAACCAGAATGGGCGAATCAACAGAATGTGAAATGGAACCAGAAATGGACATAAAAGGTTCTAACATCACACAAACCACATATCATAATGAAGAAACTGAGACACGCGCCAATTACTGTGAAGATAATATTGAAAGCTGAGAAGAGTTGAAAAGGCTTGATCTTAGTCGCTCACAAGCCTGCAATAAAACAAGTTCAAAACACATTGAATCAAATTATTTTACAGAAAACGAGAATAATATATAAGAAGCCAAGGAAGAAATCATGAGGCATATAAGTCAGACACAAAATTTTAAAATAGAACAACGAGAACAACTCTCAAAATTACAGCCAATATAACCTCAAAAATATTAAACTGCACAATGCAGCACTCAAATTAATTCTGGATGAAGTCGACTCACATATAAGTCTCAACGAAGCAATATATGTATCAGCAATAGCAACAACTAAAATATTAAACATCAAAGTAAAAAAAAAGGCATTCTCACAGACAAAGATCCAACTTGGAAAAAAAAATAGAGAAAGGAATTGAGCAACACTTAGGAATGAATTATCAGGACTCAATGAACTGGAAAGAGGAACAAATGCAAGAACTATTTTTAGAAGAGTCAAACGAAAATTTAAAAATATGAATGAAAGAATGAAATAAACAAAAAGCAAGCAATACAACTGAAGGCTCAAAGAATCAAACACTATCAAAGAAGCTCAAGATTTTACAAACTGAACAAGATCTTTCAAGCCGATACGAAGAAATGTTAAAGAGAAATAGACAAAGAAAAATGAGAGCTTATACAGTTCGGGGGAAAATAAGGCCATGCCCTAAAGAACATAACAAGGAAGCAGAAAACAAGAATCATGCCAGTGATAGTAGGTGCACTGGGAATGATAAAAAAAGGAACAAAGCAACACACTGAAAGAATCCCTCGAAATTTAATGTAAAATGACAACATAATATAATATTGTGCAAGGGGTAGAATGGATGAAAAATAAACCAGAACAAACATGAGCAGGAATCACAGAAAAGGATGTTGAATGTACACTGAAAAAAGCACACAACTAGAAATATCCAGGGATAAATAAAAATCCTAACTTTTGGTTCTATTATCTAAGTCAGTCAGTTTAGTGCCATACGTGAAACACGCTTGGGTGATCATGTCTCGAAAGAGACATGACTGACTGGGCAGAAGATTATCCTGCAGTAGATTGCCATTGCTTTCTGCAGTAGACTGGTTGCCAGCCAAGGCTATAGAACCCAATCTGTCCTGTTATTTAACCCATAACTGGAAGGAAGAGATGAATTAATACCTTTCCCAAGGGTATTTGCGTGTAAGTGAATGCAATGTATTCAACTGGAATTCGAACTCGGCTCCCTGATTTCTCATTCCGAGCCGATATCCACTGCACCACAATGCACGTTATCTAAGTACAGAATACAAAAACGAGCAAAAGAACTTCAAGAAACGGTCAATGATCCTACTAAAATTCCAGCATTTCTTTCCTTCTACCCAAGAATAGTGACGCAAATGTTCCAAAAAACTACAAACCAATTACATGTCTTCCAGCTACTTATAAACAGTTGAAATCTATTCTGAAAAAAAAAATAGACATATTCTTTCTAAGAAAAAAATTATATACTACTTCTTGAACAAAAAGGTTGCAAACATGGCTCTTACGAATGTGAAGATCAATTACTTATTAATATGATTATCTTGGAAACTGCTTCAATATAAAGAAAAATCTGAGCACTGTTTGGATAGATTATCATAAGGCATTTGATAATGTACCAAACTCATGGATCTTAAAGTCTTTAAATGTATACAGGGTCATAACTCTATGTTGGTATGAAAAACAACACTTCACCTCAATCATATAAATGAAATCTATAAGTTTGGTGGAGGAATATTTCAAAGTTGATTTTTGTCTCCCTTACATCCCTAATAGCATTAACCAATGAATTTAACAGGATGGAATATGGCTATAAGAATTCTCAAAAGAAAATAAACCATTTATTTCACATAGATGTAAGGCATGCAAGTGAGCTAGAAGGTCTCCTGAAATGTTTCAGTGACAACATTGGAATGGAAGTCGGTTTGGATAAATGTGCTAAAGCCACAATTTTACGATGATCACTACAACAAACTATTAGCTTAGACCCTGGGGTAACAATCAAAGATTTATAGCAAGAAGCTTATAAGTACCTCAGTGTAAATGATGGTGAAGGAATTCACCATAAAAAATTGAAAGAAATAGAGCGAAAAGTGTACCATTGAAGAGTTTGACTGATTTTAAGAACTGAATTGAATTCTCAGAACAGAATTATGCCTATTAATAGCCTTGCCATCCCAGTTGTCCAATATAGTTTTAACCTCTTTAACTAGCCTCTAAATGACAACAGATAAAAGGATTTTAAAACAAGAAGGCTTCTTTCTAAGTATATCATGCACCATCCAAAGGCTGATGCAGACTGTCTATATATACCCAGTTACGAAAGTGGATGAGGTCTTTTTTAACTAGAATTGTCATACAACACAATAACTACTGGCTTATTAACATGCATGGAAACAACAAAGAAATGAATGATACAATTAATCAAACAATACGAAAACAGAAAGAAAAATATAAAATCACGAAAGATGGTTGTAAATACAAATGTGATTTACACGTACATAGATTCTGTAGGAAACCAAAATAGAACCCAAGAACCAACTGTTGCTACAAAAAATATGAAAAAGAAAGTCAAAAATAAAGCTCTTGAACAGATGAGACAACACTGGAAAGACAAAACTCTGCATTGCCACTATCCGCAACGTGTTAATAAAGCCGATGTTGATAAAGTTAACTCATCAATGGTTACAAGCATTAAAGGCTGAAACGAAAGGCATTATTCTTGCAGTACAAGAATTTTCGGGCAGATATCACACATAATAATGTGGATCCAAAATACCTCCAAGAATTTATATGCAATGTCAATACCCATTTCTTAACCACTTGACTCCAGTTCTTTCTACATCACCCTGTATATCTGTTCCTTTCTCTCCACCTTTGCAACTGTCATCACACCTGTATTCCCATCCTTTTCTTGCTCCTTTCTCTGACAAATCCTGTAACTGGTTCGTCTTTCTCTTTACTCTCCTCCTATCTAATCTTTCTCTCTTATGTAGCCCCCTGCGCATCAGTAGCGTTACCGCCTTGCTCAGGGTGAAACAATTAAAAAAAATACTGGTTCTCTGACAAATGTCAAAAAACCATAGACCATGCAATTTCAAGATGCTTCTTACTTGAATCAAATGAATATAAAAATCGTCACGATAGAGTGGGGCAATATTTTCACTGGACAATGTACAAAGACTTCAGAAAATATGTTAACAAACACTGGCATGAACATCACCCAGCACTGCTTACAGAAATAGGAGACATCACAATTGTATGGGATTACACCAATTTCGCCAACAGGAAGATTGAAGCAATTTGGCTGGACATAATTGTCAATAAAAACGAAAAGTAAAAAACTGGACATGGCTTACCCAGTGAACCGTAGCGTCACAACCAAGGAATTTGAAACACTATCATCTATAAAGACCTGGAAATCAAAATAGAAAAAAAATGTGAAAATTGAAAACAAGAAGAGTGTCAGTCATAAAAGGTGCGCTTGGAATGATAAAAAAAAAAAAAAGGACAACAACATATTGAAAAAATCCCTGAAAATAACAACTTGAGAAAAATTTTAAAAATTGTCTTGATCAGTAGAGCCCACATACTGAGAAGAACTTTGTCCATGTAACGCTAGTGATGTTATTGGAGTTAGAAAAACAGTCATGAAATGTAACCATAACAACACAACAACCTGCCCTAGGTCTTCCCGCAGACTTGATAGGTAGTGTGACCATAGCAGAAATCAAAATATGATGATGGGAAAAAAAATAAAAAACCATAATGATGATGGTGGTGGTTGTGGTGGTAGTGGTGCCCTGGTGCTACATCAGGCGTGGCGCTCATAATCTTAATTGACTGGAGTTGTTAACATGTATGATTGTATATGTTTTGACTTGAGGAATTGAGATATATGGAAATCACAGTGCCCAACATTGGTGGGAAGTGGCGGAAAACCATACTGTAGGTTGAACCAAGGCTTGTAACTGAAACTAATTAATAGAACTGTTTGGTAGCTGTCGATGGTTCTGCTAGCACAAAGTCTCAAGTCACCATGGCTGAGAATTTGAACGTATTGGCCTTGTTAAAAACTGTTGGTTATGCCAGATTACGCACACTCTCGCAGTAATTAAGGTCTGCTCAACGTAGTTACAGTGTAGCGTAGGGAGACGGGTAACGTTTTTTTGATTCAGCCTTGTGTCAGACATAACTGAACTCCCTACAGCTTACAGGATTTATGCAAAACTTATCGTTATCAGAATTATCAGAAGGTTTTCATCGTTATCAGAAGGTTGGTTGTCGGCAAGTTGGAATTTGTGGAATTGTGTGGAATAGTGTAAGAATAAAATATACATTTTGCATTTTAAAATAGAAATTTATTAAAAGGAAAGAATAACATAAGTTGTAGGAGTTAATGTGCAATTAGAAACATTATCAAGAAGTTAAGGGTAGAGTTCGTGTTCAATGATAAAGTTATGGGTATCAAGATTTGTAGAAAATGTTTGTAGTAGTAATTGTTGAAGGAGTATATGCATACAGTATATATGTCTGCATTCAGAAGGAATGTTTTTGGATGGAGAAGTAGAAGTAAAAGGAATCAGCAGAAGGAAAGAGAAAGAGTCAGCTTGAAGCTTCTCTCATTACATTTTAGCTTGTTGTTTTTGCAGCTTCCATCCCCTTACTGACTCACTGATACTGATGGGGGGGGTCGGCTTTTATTGTCATTAGATTTTGGCACTGACTGCAAAGTCCTCAAGTCTTGCAAGTCACTCCCATTGGTCAAAAGTCAATTTAACACCTACTTGCAAATGCCTTTTCTTTAAGCACATGGTCAATCCTTTTTCTATTTGGGAAAACCAGGATTTCACATGTCATTGTGAATTTTTGTAAAAGTGAAGAAGAAGGTTGATTTTAATTAATTTCTCATCACTACAACAGTATAAATCACAGATTTATTTTATTTTATTAACTTTCTGGGTCTTTTCTTTATTTTTTGTTTGTTTGGTTTGGTTTTTTAATATCAAAAGAAATAGCAGTTTTAATCATACAGAATCTCTAGTGTTTTGCATCAATGTACAAGTCTTTAAATTATTTACATTGTTCAGACTTTGGTTCTTATCTTTATTGCCAGATTAATTGCCAGATTAATTGCCAGATTAATTGCCAGATTGTACACTCAGGACTTCTTCAGGTTTGGTGCACACACAAGACAAGCATTGGCCAAGGTCTAAGCTACCTTGCCTATGCAAAATGTGCTTGCCATCCTATATGATTTGCAAAAGAGAAGTTGGATGAGAGACAAGACAAATAAGAGAGTACTGGATTGTTATGTAATGTCTGTCCTTCAATATGGCAGTGAATGCTCGACGATCTCATCAAAGATGAAGGAGAAACTTGAAGCAATTGAAATGTGGTTCTACAGAAGGATGCTGAGGATATCATGGACCGAACATTAGCAACAGCAAAGTTTTGCATTGAAACAAATGAATGAAAATGGAAAATTGACAGAAAAGACACTTGATCATTTAACAGATAAATAAAAATGTATATCAAAAGGTTTACAGATGTGAAAGGTGAATGCTGAATGTGATAATTAATGTTCTTGAAATATGAAATCAGTTCTGATGTTAGGATTAAATTGATAAATTTAAGAATTCAAATACTGTGCATAAAATAACTGTTAAAATGAATAAAAGTCTTTCATAATAAAGTTCTTGGGTGAAGTGAATTAATTCAAAAATATGTCATAAGAGTTTGCTACCTTTGAATGTAATTTGAAAAGAATTGTACTTAACTTGAGGTTGGTGATGATGATGATGATGATTCGTGTTCAAAATTATTTAGTTTTGTACTGAGAAGAATGTGTTATGTGCAGATGAACTTCTCTCCTTTAGTAAAGTCGAATGATGTTTGAATATATTTAAATTCAGGGTTGAAATTCAGGCGATAGTGAGAATATTAATTCGTATATTTCTGTTGGTTCAGTTTGGCTTGTTTAAAATTGAGAATTTGTCCCTTGGTTGATGGACATTTAAGAAACTGAAAATTGTTGAGCTGAATCTTGCTTGCTCGAGAATGAGTCTCACTAAGATTTCGTGAATTTCTTCAAAGTAGTTCATTTTGACAAGTGACAGATTTAGACGTGTTGTTGATTCTCTACTAAGGTTCTTTTCTACTAGAGTCCATTTCCAAACTTTTGGATTTTAGGCGCGTTTTCTATTTTATACTGTCTGGCCACGCATCAATTGCTGATTTTGATTTTGATTGGGCTGATTTTGGTTCAAATTATTTAAATTCTAGGAAAATTGATTCCAAGAAATGGTGTGATTTACGCTGACCAATCAGTGTTCAGTACATTGTCTCATTACAAGCCCACAGCTTGTGTAGCAATAAGCTTAGAGAGGCTTGTTGTCACTTGTTCTCGACTGTAATAGAAAGTTTTATTTTTGAAGTAATATTTTTTCTGCACTCATATTGTAAAACAAAAACGTGCGGTGTAACATACTCATCAACGTTACTGTTCACACACACACACACACACACACACTCTCTCTCTCAAATACACTCTTTCTCACACACACACACACTTGCACATACATGCACTAGCTCTCCTGTACACTCTTCCATACTTTATTGATTTTATTTCTCACTCTCTGATCTCTCTCTTTTTTACATCCATCCTCTCTCTCTCACAAATACTCAATTTCTTGTTCTCTTATGCCCACACTCTTTATCGGCTTCTCCTCTCTTTCTCTATCTCTCTCTCACACACACACACACACACATTCTTTATATCTCTTTATCTCACACACATATGCACAAACATTTTATCTCGGGCACACAGAAATACACACATTATCCCTTTCTCTTACTTCCACACACTCTCTGTTTTTGTCTCTCTCCCTTTCCAATTTTTCTCTCTCACATACATACTCTCTGTATCTCTTTCATAGAATTGTTATCTCTCTCTCTCATATATATATATCACTACCTCGCTCTCACACACATATACTCTCTCTCATTCCCATTCACTTTAGAACATCGTTATCTCTTCCCTCTCTCTTTGTCCCCCATCTCTCTCTTTCTTCATCTCTCTCTCATATATATATATATATATATATATATATATATATTAAAAACAACTGATAGGTCGAAATATAAAGGCAGCTAGTCAATACTTATCAAGCATATTGTTAATTTCTTTGAACCTCCTTAGCTAAGGTCGCCCATTACTGTGTGTAGTACCACAGATGTGTGGCAGAAAGCTGCACTCTGCCAGAGCAGCATTCACAGGCTAATTAATAATTTAATAATTAAACACAAAATACTTTAAAATAAATGTACGTGCCAAATATCTAGGAATTTACCAGTGCCAAATATCTAACAAGGCCATTTTTTAAGAGTTGAAAACAAATATTGTTAAAGAAAAAAAACACTGACTGAGAAATAATGTTTTGTTAATTCCTGCAGTGTTCATTTATCCATTTATACAGCTAAGCTATAAGCCATAAAAATGGCACTTGATATGATCAAAAACTCAGAAAACAAAAAATTCATAATATTCTCAGACTACCTATCCAGTCTAACAGCAATTAAAGAAAAACGCATCCAAATCACACTTATACGTGAAATATTGGAAGCCTGTCACGACTTGATAGAAGTCCACAAAGTGGTAATCTTGGCCTGGTTTCCTGGCATTAATGCAATGGAAAAGAAGGCAACCAAAATGAAAATAACCAATATTCAGTCAGTTAAGTGCCATACGTGATACACGCTTGGGCGATCATATCTTGAAAGAGACATGACTGACTGGGCAGAAGATTATCCTGCAGTAGGTTGCCATTGCTTTCTGCGGTAGACTGGTTGCCAACCAAGGCTATAGAACCCAATCTGTCCTGTTATTAACCCATAACTGGAAGGAATAGATGGATTAATACCTTTCCTAAGGGTATTTGTGCGTAAGTGAATGCAATGAATTCGGTTGAAATTCGAACTCAGATCCCCAATTTCTCGTTCCGAGTCGATATCCACTGCGCCACTATTAGGCTACCTAAAAGAAGTAGGCTGCTTCCAACACTTATTGAAAAAAACAATACATTTTATTATCTACAAACTATATTAGACTCCCATATACAGATCTAATATATCTAATATTGGACTCCTACATACAAATTACAAAAATAAGATCACAAAATACATTAAAAGAAAATGCATAATCTGGGATATGTTTTCAAACCACAAACTGTACAAACATCAGTCGACATCCAGATTGGAAAACAGAGATCCATTATCTGATCGAAGAGAGGATATAATGCTAATCTGAGTTTGAATTGGACATACATATTCTTGAACACAGATACTTACTCAAAGCAGAAACTGCACCTCGGCTCATCAGTTGGGATCAATTGTTCAGTGTTAAACACGCCCTAATAGTTGATTTCCTAAGCACTGTTTAGATGTCGCCCAAGGCCAAATGTATGGGGTATCTAGTAGGGACCTTACTCCTTCTTTTTTATGTGCCATGTCCTTTCAGAGTGTAAGCGATCATAGCCTTCCACATCTTCCTATCCCTTGTGGCTCTTAACATGCTTCCCCCCCTGTTACCCACCCAAACCTTGCTTTGCCATCCACTTGCTCAAGCCCATCATTATGTTATGTGCTGCTTTCCCCTGTCTATCTTTCTCTCTATCTGACCTGTGAGTATCAGATTCCCTCTTTCCTCATTCAGTTAAAGTGCCATACGTGATACACGCTTGGGCGATCATGTCTCGAAAGAGACATGACTGACTGGGCAGGAAATTATCCCGCAGTAGGTTGCCATTGCTTTCTGCGGTAGACTGGTTGCCGACCAAGGCTATAGAACCCAATCTGTCCTGCTATTTAACCCATAACTGGAAGGAAGAGACGGATTAATACCTTTCCCAAGGGTATTTGCGCGTAAGTGAATACAATGGATTCAACTGGAATTCGAACTCGGCTCCCCGGTTTCTCGTTCCGAGCCGATATCCATTGTAGCACAACGCACATCTGTCTTTTCCTGATGTTAAGTATGTTTCCTTTTCGATTCCATCCTCTCCAAAACTTTGTTGTTGCTAACATTCAGTCCATGGTATCCTCAGCATCCTTCTGTAGAACTACATTTCGATTGCTTCAAGTCTCTCCTTCATCTTTGATAAGATTGTCTATCATTTGCTGCCACATTGAATAACAGACATCATATAACAATCCAGTACCACGACCTCGAAGGTCGTACCAGTACTCTCTTCTTTGTTTCCAGCAAAATTTTCCTGTCTCTCAATACTCAACCCAATTTCTGGAATGCATCCTTGGCCATGTCAATTCACCTTCAGATCTCAGTGTTGCACTTTCTGTTGAACTCATTACACAGTTGTAATAGGTTCTAGTGAGTCAAGCTTGCTAGCAATTACACCAAGTCAAGGTGACCAAAACACGTCCTAATAGACTGCAAATAAATGCAAAAAACTCGCAACAAATACTATGATGTACAAAAACCTTACTCTGTTTTTCAAAAACATGTTTCTCAAGTAGTAGACTTACTGAAAGAAAAAGGCTCCTTTCCTGAAAGAAAAAGGCTCATTTCCTGAAAGAAAATGGCTCCTTTCCAGAAAGAAAAAGGCTCCTTTCCTGAAAGAAAAAGGCTCCTTTCAGCACATATAGAAGAAATCAGAATACATTTTATTATCTATAAACTATATTTCTAAAAAAACATACGTTTACTGTGAAAGTATAAAAATTACAAATGAAATATTCTGTATTTGTCTATATTTCTGAGATGAAGAAGTATTTACACTATTTACATTATTCAAACTATTGTCCTCATCTTTCTTGCCATTTGTATAACATTTTAGCTGTTGTACACTCCGGCCTTCTTCAGGTGCTAGGAATTTTGAACCGAACCCTTTATTATAATCACTGGAGTATATTATTCTCATTCCTTGTGCAAAGCCACTTCTGGTAGTCATGAATTATCTTCCTTTAACTCAGCTCTCTAAGTTATTTGTTCACTGCCTGATATTGTACTCACAACTCTGTGGGTCAAGTCACAGGAACCAACCAATGCGTATATGCACTGAACCATGTGTCCTTGAAGACTCATGACTATCTGAAGTGGCTTCGCACAATGAATGAGAATGATATAACCCAGTGATCGTAATAAAGCGTTCGGTTTGAAATTCCTAGCACTTGAAGAAGGCTGGAGCATACAACGGCCGAAACGTTTTACAAATGACAAAAAAAAGGACAATATTTTGAATCATGTAAATAGTAGAAACATTCTGTAGTTGAAGCCATAAAGTTGTGTAAATGATATTTGGATTTTTGGCATTATGTGGCCTATGGAGATTGTCATGCAGCTGAACAAAATCAACCAATCATTTTGGCATTAACGACCCATAAGGGTTAATATTTTTTTTAGAAACCCATCGCTCTCAGTACAGGCCATTGACCAGGTCGTCAAAGTTTCTATAACTGGTGTTTTTTACAGGTAAGGGTGTTGACCATGGCGTTCTATACTCCAGGCCAAGTCATGGCGCAACTGAGAGCCAGAACTGGAGGCCTATTGAAAGATGTAGGATTTTCAGAAATTTTAGCAGAAAATGAAATCAACCACTTTATGAAATACTTAGAATAGCATTTTTATTCACACCTGAGGATAATAGGATGTGACGAAAGATAAATAAATGAAAATATGTATTTTTGCTATGAACACTGATAATTATTAAACAACACAAAGGGGTAATTATGATTTCTAGTAAAAGATATATTGACTCAGAAATTTATATTATTTACAGGTGTCACTGAATCCTTTATTCAATCTATTCCCTGTGAGTGAATAAAGACTTTGGTTTAAATTTACATTACAGTTACTGGGTTTGACAAACAAAACCCGAAAAGGCTGGAAAACATCAGCCGAAGTGTGTATATAACAATCAATCATCACAGAAATATAAACAAATAAAACAAAATCATTCCAGGAAAGTTTCAAAACTTTTAGAGCTGGTTCTTTTTCTGATCTAGGTATGCCATATTTGCAAACATTTTTCAAAACTATATTTGCAAAAATAGAAACATGCTTTTTCTCCATGTTGAAAAAATGAAACTCAGAAATAAGCATAAAAATGTTACTTAATGATTTATAGCAAACCTTTTCCTTTATTGTATGGAAAAGAATGAAACAAAAAATGACCATTGACAAGTGTGGTCAGAAGGAACTTTTAGTTTTCTACAGTCAATTAAATTGGTATATTTTCTATACTTTTCATAATAAAAATGGGTTTCATATTCACTGGGTTTATTATAATCACTTGTAATATATCCAACTATATACACAAGAGCCATTTTTATTTCATCAGAAAGAGATGGTTATAAATTTTCTAGATTGTCAAATATTTCTAAACCTTCCTCACAAAGTTTATAATCACAAGATGTACATTGGGTGACCTGAATTAACATCAAATTCATCAATATTTACATTTTGATTTAAAAGTAAAGATGTCTGCTTAATATGCAGCGTTTCAATACATTGTTGAACATTTATAAAATAGGTGCCACCTGATCCTTGGCGAAGTTTACCAAATTCTTTTTCTAATGGATCAGTTGAAAATTGCCCAAGTAGTACATATTTATGACTTGTAGCTAAAGTGTTGACATAGACTAACAATTCCATTGCAAGGATGATATATGACAGTAGCAGTGTTTTGGGATAATTGTTTTTATGATTACCTTGACTGCCAGCCATATTAAGAGCCATTTTACCAAAATTAATGATAAAATCAAGTCGGGTGTTATTTGGAGATCTGACTTCAGCTGGTAGAAGATCATTATGTAATTTATCAATTTGAAGGGATTTAACATTTAAAATTTTCCACCATGTCAAAACCTTGTTTATGAAGAAGGCAATATCATTCTTACCTGCAATTATTTCAGACTGAGTGAGAAGTGCATCATGTTTTTTCAGAAAACACTCAGAGGCAAGTAGAAACCCGTTGTCTTTCTATTGGCTTTAGAGCAATGGAAATTTTATTTAAATCTGAAAGTTTGACTAGTCTTTCAGATTCAAAACGATATAACTGTTTAAGATGTGTCTATTTTGCAACTCGACTTATTCCATCATCATCAAAGATTAGTTCTCCTGTTTTTTCTGTCAGCCACAAATTGCAAATATTTTTCAACAGATGAACATAATCAAAAAGCAAATGTTTATTATCTTCAGTTAACCAAGGTTTTTCAGGAAGTGTAGGATATAATTTAAAAAAAGCTTGATTTATGCGGTTACTATCACATATAGCTTTACATCAGCTGGTACAGATGTGATGGCTTGGACTGTTAACTCAATTTGTTCAAATAAAAAGGCGGATGTTAATTTTGAAAGTGGAATCAATTTTGTAAGAAACTTTGGACCTCCATTGAGACATATCAACATTATACGAAGTCCTGTTTGAGCAAGTACAGATGGATTGTCAACTGACTTACCAAATAGTTGTTTGCCAAGATATAGCAACATCTTTTTTTTATATATATCTCATGATGGAGAATTATGCACCCTTTTTGACTGGTATTAAGAGTATTAAATATAGATAACAAAAAAGATTTTTCATTAAGTTTTGAAACTTTTGACGTAATCCTTCCTAAGGTTGCTAGTGAGGGTAATTGAAAATCACATCTTAATTCATTATACAATGTCCGTGATCTTGCATAGTACCCAAAAGCACGTACAACTATATCTGAGCTGTATTTTATTCCAACCATTTTGGGAGCCATTGCTAAAACTTTTTGACTCAGGATATTTTTCTTGTGATCAAAAGCCATAGAATTTAAATATCAGATGATTTCTTCCAGTTTTGACCAAGTATCAACTGTATTTATACGATTTTTGGACAGGCTGCTAATATAACACTTAACTCTATAATGAAATATTTCAAAGCACAAATTGTTATAAATTTTCAACATAAAGAGAGGAATGCCATCAATAGATTTTAGTGATTGAACAGTTAAAATATTTTCATCCAAAAATGCTACAACTGGACATATAAAGTCTTTTTTGTTGTTAAGCAGACTTTCTTTCAAATTTGTATAATTAATTTTATCTAATTCTAAAAAAACATTAAGTTCATCAGCAATTTGATTTTTAACAGTACTGGAGGTTTTTTTTATATTGATTTGAACAGCTGAGGGTGTTCATATTTGACTACTTGGCACACCTGGCCATACAGATGGTGGATTTTTTGGACGTATTTTCCATTAACTTTTATGGTATCAAAATTTGAAGGCCAATGTTTTTGACAAATAACAGTATTGTTAGTAACATTTAGATTGGCATTTGGAACTGATTTTATCCATTGATCTCTATCGTCTTTGTTTTTTGGAAAACGATAAACTGGTATTTTATTAATCTCACCACACATAGTTTTGTCTTGCAGGCTTCTGTAATTTGTTTTGCAAGCAAACACACAGTAATTCCAGGGCATGGCTAGGAATTAAGTAGTACTCAGTAAATTTAAGCACCAAAGTTTACTTTTTTCAATTTAAATATGGACTCAAACTAAAATAATAAAATATACTTACTTCAAATAAATAAATTAAATGATATTCCAACCAAAGGTAAAATTAAAAGATTCTTTTGAATTTCTCGAGCCAATAACATATGATAAAGAGTACAGACATAGTAGGCAGCAGTTCGCTCAAACTGAAACTGAAACTAAAACGATCTAATTGTCAGCCGGCCTCCAGTCTATTGAGCTCACGGCGTTACGCAGAGGCCTCTTCTTATAGAACGCCATGGTGTTGACCCTACACAATCCCCTTTATCCTCTGGGCAAGATAGACTGATTGCAAACCAAGGCTATAGAAACCAATCTGTCCTGCTATTTAACCCATAGCTGAAGAGAAAAGAGATGGATTATCTTTCTCAAGGGTATTTGCATGTAAGTGAATGCAACAAGTTCAGCTAGAATTTGAACTCGGCTCATCCAATTTCTTTGGAGATACAAAATCATTGCTATTCTTCCGACACAAACATTGTGTTTGAAATTGGAAAAAAGTTCCACTCTCCTGGAATTATTCCAAATTCCTGACCCAATTCTTAATATTTTATTTCATTTATTTATTTGTTTTTTAATTATCAACAACATCATCATCATCATCATCATCAGTATCATCATCAATATTATCATAATTATCATCTTCAATGTTATCATCATTATCATTATCATTATTATTATTATTATTATACCAGTTAAGAGAAGAGTGAGATTTAAGAAAATTAAAATATCTTCTTCAAGTTATATTTTTTAAAAATTTTCAAGTTCAAAATAAAAAAATCTAAAAAAATTTCAGTTTGTAAAAAGACTTATAAATATTTTTGTAAATTTATATATTTTTATAATCGAAAGAAAGTTTTTATATAACTTAAAGAAGACAGCCATACTGTCGAAATATTGTTCAACATTGAGAAACTCTGTAGAATTACTATTACGTTAATCATTTTGTTTGTTATCAGCAACAGTAGTTTTCTATATGACCAAGCCAATTAGTTTGGCCTTCAAATGTCACTAAAAACAATAATATATACGCCCGAGCATATATAACTACAAGTTTAACTATTTTTATGCTTACTCACGCATTCTTGAGAAAGTAGTAACGCCTAAAACAGAACGAATTCTGGTAAATATGAAAGCTAATGGCAGAGTGCTAGTAAGACATTGTCTCTGTCCCACCCACCCCAACAACAGTTTCTTCTCTCACAATTCTCGTTAGTGGAACTCTCTTCCTGTTTCTTTCTTTCCAATCAATTATGATCTTCTTTTGATTTATTGCAATTTCAAAAATCCCCTTGAATTCTGTTCTTTCATTGTCTTCTTGCTTGAAGAATTTTTTTTTCTTCTCTCAGAGTCTTTCACTTTCAGTAATACTTATGTCTTAATAGATATATTGCCTTGCTTGGGTGAAATTATATGTGTGTGTGTGTGTGTGTGTGTGTGTGTGTGTGTGTGTTTAAAATAAGATATAGAATGCTGACAAAGTTTTGAAGAAATTTGATAAATTTCATTGAAACTAGATTTGATTATGTGTTTCATCTTTCTAGGCTTTGCTTCGTCAGATCCAAAAACAAAAGAAACTTTATTATTCCTTTTTCAATATTCCCAAGTACTTTTAATCTTCTGAGATCAGCTTCAGGAGTGTGAGTTGTGATAACAAAAAATAACCACAAAACTGTGTTGCCAAAAATTACTATAAATTTTCTTCTTGCTTCAAATATAATGGATGACAAATTGCTTAGTATTCATTAGAATGTGAAAATTATCAAAAATTGAATTTTTTTTTATGTTGTAATATCATGGTCATGTATGTGTTAAAGCATGAAAAACTGTTCTTTTTACAATCATTTTAGAACATTACTACAGTATTCATAACTGATTTTATTAATTGATGGCTTAAGTTTTTTAATGAATATTATCTTGAGAATCTATAGTTTGCTTTTGTTGTTTTCTTGGTGCTGGATAATTGTGTCATCAATCATTATTTTTTGATATTGCGAATGTAGACAGGAATGTTGTTGTAGGTGTATAGAACTGGACGAATATATATATAATCTCAGGAAAGGGACAGTAAGATTAAAAAAAGACAAGAGGAAAACTATAATTTCACCTATGTGTTTTTTTTGTTTTTTTTTTAATCATATCACCCCAAGCAAGGCGGTAACGCCACTGAAGCGCAGGGGGCTACGTAGGAAAGAAAAGATTGGAAAAGAGAAAGCTGGAAACCACATCCTAAACAAGGAACAAGGGATGAGCCTAGTACTTTATCAAGTCAAAGACATGAAATGAAATGCACATATATATGTCAAAGAACAGAACACACACCATTTACTTGTTACCTAGGTTTCGACCATGCTGGTCTTTTCAGGCAAATTGGTTAAAACTTAGGTAGATAAGTTAAGTATGGTAGACCAGAATTGACATAATTGTCCAAATTTTTTTCCTGTGTGGGAAAGAAACTGAGAAACACATGACCTTTTAATGTAACACAGAAAATACCATACTAAAAATAATTTCAAATACACAAAAAAACTTTTTTTTATTTTTTAAAAATCTATTGACTTGATGATTTGTATTGAACTTTTCAAGTTTTGATTAGTAAATATAGTCTTCACTTAATAACTTAATATCGACTTTGTAGATATTTTAAAATTTTTTAAATCTTATAAACTGTTATAATTAAAAAAGAAAAGATTAAAACAATTCTTATAAAAAATTGATTATTCATTGAAAAAAAAAATCTTTTTGACTATAATGTCTATATATATATATATATATATATATATATATATATATATATATATATATTTTAAAAGCACTTAAAAGCTTATCTAATTAAAGGTCATAGTTTTATTGCATTTTTAATTTTCATATTTGGAGAAGATTTTTGAAAAGCAACCAACTGTTTGAAAAAAATAATTGTTGATTTACATTTCCCAAGGAGTCCAGCATTTAACTAAAAAATTTTAATTTCTTGAAATTCCACAAATTTATGTGGGTATGTGTGTGTAAGGAGTGGGTAACAGATGTAAAAAAATATTTTTACCCAGATTTTCTAAAAATAATAGTCTAAAAAACAATTTCATTCATTTGTCTATAAGTCCTGAAAATTTCATTAAAATCTGACAATTATTTGATTTTTGCAAGAATTTCCAAATTAATGTTTTTTACCGAAAAAAAAATGAGTTGTGCAATATTACATTATCCATAGTAAAATCTGGTAATGCTTTGGTTACCTGTTGACAAAAAACAGAACAAGATTTTTTACTAAAATTTTGAATGTGTTAGAAAGGATTAAAAAAATAATGAAATTTTACTTCGATTTTTCCACAAAATAATAACAAACATTTTCATATTAAGTTTTTATTAAGTTTGGAGCCTTTTTTCTTCATAATATTCTGTTTTTTTTTTTTTAGCAAATTGGTCAAGGTGCCTACACATTTCTTCCGAAATTTTCTCCTTGTCTGAGAAGGATTAGTCATAATTTGGAAAAGTAGATCGGTAAAATTAATTGATACTAAATTTCTGCTGTCTTCAATAATATGTGTGTGCTTGTGTGAGAGACAGAGGCGCATAATTAAAAATTTTATTACCTTTGAAATAAAGCTGTAAAAAATTCTGGTGGCAGCATGTTGATCATGAGAGGTTTCAAGGACTGTTGCAGGTTGAACATGTAATTTCAATGAATCAAAATTGCTAGATTTTAATTTTATAGCCTTTTTGGGGATCCAAAAGACATGTCAAAAGTATTTTGTCTGATCACTCTTCTGATTAAATAAAAATTGTTTTTTTTAAACCACATGGTTTGTTCTCTAAAACATCCACATCTGAAATCACATTTTCTTTTGTTTACAATAATGTTCACTCTGGTATAAGACCCACTCAAGGTAGAAGGTTACAGAGTAGGAGGCACAGTTTATGCAGCTATATGGGGAAGATATCAGGTAACCTTAAACTTGAACAGGTTAAGATTGGAGTGATCAGGGAAGCATCCTCTTGGGAGTTGGTTCAGCAAGGCAGTGGTTTGTGAGAAGAAGCTGCTCAATTTACAACTCAATAATAAAATACGAAGAGAATGAGGGTAATTTGTTACAATGTCTGTAGTGTGGTGGGTCTTAACCGTGAAGGTTAGAACTGGTGGAACAAGGAATGTAGTTCGTCTGAATACTTTCCATAGAAACAGCAATAGAGTAGCAAGAGGCTTGCAACATTTTGTCTGTGGGGAAATGGGTTGTAGGGTGGAAAACAATTCATCACTCTACAAAGATGTGGTGACGCTTTTGGACTCTATCGAGATTAGAAAGTAAAGACTGAGCAGCTCCTGCCTATATACGGAAGTAGTCTCCATTTTTCAGCTTGATCTGGTTCTTGTAAAGGTAGATCAGGATTTTTCAACCAGTGCACCCAGCTAAACTAATGTCCCCTGAAAGATAGTCTGGTGCACCCCAAGTAAACAGGAGAGTAATTTATTTTATTTATTCTCAGCATCTTTCTGTAGAATCACACTTGTGCTGCTTCGAGTATATTCTTCACTGTTGAAAAGATTGCCTAATACTCACTTCCATACAGGAAGACAGATATCAAGTAATTTCATGAACTTACATGGGCATGTGTGTGTGAGGGGTGGGGAACAGATGTAAAAGATATTTTTACCAAGATTTTCTAAAAATAATAGGCTGAAAAATAACTTCATTCATTTGTTTATAAATCCTAAAAGTTTCATTAAAATCTGACAATTATTTGATTTTCAGTACAATTTTTTTATCCGATATTCTCCAGGCACACACACACACACTGAAATCAGCTTGGTACACCACAACTAATAGAACAATTTATGAATTATTTTTATATTTAAAAAGCTAGAGACACCAAGCGCATGGCTTCCATGTCTAAGCCAAGTGTTTACCATTTGATATTTTAAACTGGATGCTAAATTCCTTAATCTTAAGAAGGAATGGATAATCCTTTCTCTTTTGCCTTCTTCAAGGCATAACAGACGAGGCTATAGAATACAAATCCTATATCATTCATCAATCAACTAAAAGAACATAGAATAAATTGCACACCCACAAAATCAAATTCAAATGACTACAACATTTGGGAAAAACTCAAAGCAAAATTGCACACCCGCAAAGGTGGATCCAAACGGCTAAAACCTTTTTTTTTTCACAAGTCAGTGTGAAAAGTGATACTCTGGATCCTGATTGGTTGACAAATCAAGAGGTCCAAAATACGTCAGCGAAATGGTTTTTTTCACAGCTAAAGAAAAAATCATTCTGGGATCCTCCTATGTGACCAGAATTCACTCAAGCAAGCAGTCGATCTGTCAGTCAGCCACGCCAGTCAATCCCGAGAGGCGAGAGGTGCAGTGTCAGATACACACAGTCAGATAGGTGCCGACATCAAAGAGAAGAAAAACATTGTGTAATTACAGACTCAAAACCAACACTTTCATACTCGACCAACATTTGTTCAAATACAACAGACACTTTTATATTCAACGACATTCCAAATCAAACAGACACTTTTATATTCAACCAACATTCACGCAAATATAAAAGAGACTTTACTATCAAACAAAAGATACACAAATTGTACAAATTGTTTATATTGTATATTGCCAATTACAAAATTTTCTTATTTTTATACAACATTTCTTATTGCATTCTTTTCTTGAAATTTGCGTTGTATTTTTGTGGACCTATCTGCCTTTTAATCCAGGTGTTCTGGAACCCCACAAGGCCTAACATTAAAAGCATTTTTATTTTTAAAAAGGTAGATACACCAAGCACATGACTTCCATGTTTAAGTCAAGTCATTTCATATTTTAAACTGAATGCTAGATTCCTTAACAAAAGAAGAGGAGCTACTCACTATCATGGTTTACAAATCCAGAAAAAAGAGGAGTCCATTGGTCAATTTTGAATTGCCATTAAAGAGGAATATTCTTCAACAGCTAGTAAAGCATTGGATGTTTTGTTTCGATTTTCCACATCGTATCCCTATGTAAATTAGGATTTTCTGCACTTATCAAACATTAAATGCAAAAACAGATAAAATATTCAATGTGTTGCTGAGGAAATGAGATTATGCTTGTCACATATAACACAGTCAGTCAGTTAAGTGCCATACGTGAAACACACTTGGGTGATCATGTCTCAAAAGAGGCATGACTGACTGCACAGAAGATTATCCTGCAGTAGGTTGCCATTGCTTTCTGCAGTAGACTGGTTGCCAGCCAAGGCTATAGAACCCAATCTGGAATTTATTTAACCCATAACTGGAAGGAAGAGACGGATTAATACCTTTTCCCAAGGGTATTTGCATGTAAGTGAATGCAATGAATTCAACTGGAATTCAAACTCTGCTCCCCGATTTCTTGTTCCGAGCCGATATCCACTGCATCACAACACACATATAACACACAACATTCAAAAGATTGCCATAGCAGATCAACCACAGGTTTTTACACAAGTATATTTAAATATACAACGTAATGTGTTAAAAGGAAAGGATTGTTTCAGGAGACTTTTTAATTATTTTCCTGTTTAAAAATATAATGAGTAATTTTTTCATTATTAAAATTTAAAGTGCACCCCATAGTTTTAGTTATGTGCACCCTGAAGAAAACAAATGTCAAAAAATGTGCACCCTGAAGAAAAAAATGTCAAAAAACAAAACCGCTAGCAACATGAAGCAAATGATTTTCATGTCTGTCAATTGATGTTTTAACAGATGATGTTGACTTATCACGAACAGAAGAACAGCTGGTCATGGTATCCGCAGATTGTGGCTCACAAATCCAGAATAAAGAGGTGCCCATTGGTCAATTTTGAATTGCCATTAAAAAAGAATATCCTTCAACATCTAGATGGTTGTTTTGAAGCTATAGGGAGATGGTTAATGTTTATTAATTCAGCCTTGTGTCATACATAACCAAACTCCCTACAGCCTAGGATTTTTTTTTGTAATCATCAGAAGGACGTTGGTTGGAGATCGGTTATTGGAATGTGTGGAAGAATGAAAGCATACATTTTCTATGTTTGAATAGAGATTTATTAAAAGAAAAGAATAACAAGAATTGTAGAAGTTAATGTTCAATGAGAAAGGTAAAGGTATCAAGAGTAGTAGTAATGTTCATAGTAGTAATTGGTTGGAAAGAGTTTATGTGTAGTTATGTATGTATGAGCGTTTGTTTGGTAGAAATGTCTTTGAATGGAGAAGAAGAAGTAAAAGGAATCAGCACACGAGAAAGAAGAAGAAAGAGGACAAATGTCTGGGTCACTATGTATGTATGAGCGTTTGTTTGGTAGAAATGTCTTTGAATGGAGAAGAAGAAGTAAAAGGAATCAGCACACGAGAAAGAAGGAGAAAGAGGACAAATGTCTGGGTCACTATGTATGCATGAGCATTTGTTTGGTAGGAATGTCTTTGAATGGAGAAGAAGAAGTAAAAAGAATCAGCACACAAAGAAGAAGGAGAAAGAGGACAAATGTCTGGGTCACTATGTATGTATGAGCATTTGTTTGGTAGGAATGTTTTTGAATGGAGAAGAAGAAGTAAAAGGAATCAGCACACAGCTGACACTGAATAAAGCATTTGATAGTCATTTGGTCTTTTTGCACTGGATCGTGAAGTCTTTTTTGGTCTTACAAATCGCTTCCATTGGTTAGAAAATCAATTTAACATCTACTTACAAAATCTGATTTTGACTTTTTCTTTAAGCACTTGGTCAATCCTTTTTCTATGCGGCAAAACCTGGATTTCACATGTCATTGAGAATTTTTATAAAAGTGAAGAAGGTTGCTTTTAATTCTTAATTTCCTATCCACCAGTTTCATTGCAATTTTCCACATGAGTATTTTTGTACTTATCAACATTAAATGCAAAAGCAGATAAAATATTAAATGCATTGCTGAGGAAATAAGATTATGCTTATCGCATATAATGTGTAACAGAAAAATTGCCAGAGCAGATCAACCGTAGATTTTGCACAAGCATACTTAAATATTCAGTGTAATGTCTCAGAGATAAAGGCGTATTTCAAGAGACTTCTTTATTATCATCCTATTTGAAAATTTCTAGCAAATATTTCCTGATTAGAATTTAAAGTGTTGTAACACCCCAACGGTCCGTCCTACAATTTTCTCCGGCGGCCGTTCTCCACGCTGTGATGTTTGCCGGGAGTTTGTTGAAAATGTCGGCCGAACAGCTGGGGGTACAAGATTGAACTATAAGGAACGAATTTCCACAACTTGGATGAGTTGAAAGGATGCTTTATTTCATTTAGACTAGAGCTAGCCTTTTCAGTTGGGGCAGGCGAATGTGACACACAGCTCTAACTCTAATTAATGGAGATCAACAAATCCGAACTGAACAAAACAAGACGAACGGAGATTCTTACTTCAAGCTCGCACCCGGCTGAACTCAACTGACTCTCTCACTTAACTGACTTCTATTTATTTAAATGAATCCGGAAATCCGGAAATGCTTTAGACCACCGGTGACAAACATTGGCGACTGTAAGTCTGAAATTTCAGTTATCTTTTTTTTTTTATCTTAAAGCTTCCGCCGGAAAATTCTTAATGTGTGGTCAAGATACAGTAAAGGACAGCCTTTGACCGGGTCATTCGAAAACCTACCTGCTGAACTTTATCTCTTTATCACATTAAATCACTGAGTCAAATATTTACCGGAAGAGTGGTAGGATTTAAGACAGTAATCGGATACCGTTGTCTCTTCCACAATTTTCCTCATAAAAGAAAAAGCGTTTATTTATTTATTTTTTCCTCTTCTTTTTCACTTTTGTTAAATATGTTTTTAAACTATTTTCTATTCTAATCTATTTTCTATTTTAATCTATTATAATAAAATACATATATGCCTAGTTATCGTGTCACAGTGTTTTTAAAGAGTTTTCATTATTATTAGTCTACAAGCGCACTCTAAAATAAAAAAAAGAGTTGAGAAACACTGAAGTAGAGGATAGCAGGGGAAGTTAAGTAATTACTGGTGTGGTCAGTCAGTTTAGGTGCCATACGTGATACACGCTTGGGCAATCATGTCTCGAAAGAGACATGACTGACTGAGCAGAAGATTATCCCGCAGTAGGTTGCCATTGCTTTCTGCGGTAGACTGGTTGCCGACCAAGGCTATAGAACCCAATCTGTCCTGCTATTTAACCCATAACTGGAAGGAAGAGACGGATTAATACCTTTCCCAAGGGTATTTGCGCGTAAGTGAATACAATGGATTCAACTGGAATTCAAACTCGGCTCCCCGGTTTCTCGTTCCGAGCCGATATCCACTGTACCACAACGCACATCCAGGGAATAAATAATTTTTCCAAAATCTTTAGTGATGGATCTTATGCATGAGTTCTACTTGAGATCTGTGTTGAGCTTAAGTCTTTTTAATTATTTTTTAAATGATTTTTTAATGATTTTTAATTAATTTTTTAAAATGATTTTTTAATGATTTTTAATTCATTTTTTAAAATGATTTTCTAATGATTTTTTTAAAATTTCTGAACTGTTCCGAGCCAATAACCACTGCACCACAACAGACATACTTCATGATAAATATTTTTGTTTATTTAATTTTACTGAAAAAAAAGTTGATAGTAATTTGATGTCATGTCTCACGCTAGATTCAGATGGCTATGTGGAGTTGCTGAACACAGTGTTCAAAAATTTGGTTAGAGTGGGTAACTGCTGCAAGACCATATGTGTGGCATCAAGATTCAGTTTCCTGTCACACCCCCAGAAAGAGCCAGACGTGGTTGTCAGATCATTGTCAGTGTCTGCCCTCCTCAGTTCCCCTGATTGTAATCCGATGTGAGGTGCAGTTGAGAAAGACACCAATCTAACTGCCTGCAACACCAATGCCCAACTAGTCAACAGGATTAAGGAGACATTTGAGGCTCTCCCTAGAGACACCATGAAGGCTGCATGTGCTAAAGTCGAATCCAGGCCATGGTAGAAGCTGGTGGGGTGGGGGGGGGGGGGGCTTCTTTGAGTGAATCGACTTTCCAGTAACTTTCCCTCCGTTTCTTTCACTCTCGGTAACCCCGTTCTTCTTAGTGTCTTTATTGCCTTCCTTTGGGTTGGGGTGAAATAATTAAGAAGTTTTGTGTAGGAGATTTGAAAAGGGGAAGAGGCTAGTTAGTTGACCACTAGAGTCCAGAACTACTAGCATAGCACTGTGGGATGCTAGTTTACTACTAGCCTCCCACAGTGAAGAGAATTTAGCTAGTCTGCTCCTGTATCCACACAAAATGTAAAGGTTGTAACTTGATGTAAAAACCTAAAGTTTTATACCAGAAATAAACATCATTAATTCAAGTTTGTGTTATCTTCTAATTATACCAAAACGAAACAACACAACAAGATTATCGACGAGCAATCGAACACATTACACAAGCATACTGGACCAGAGGGTGCGTGTGAAAAAGTTAATATTTCACTATTAATACATGACCGTAAAATAGATCGGTTGAAGCGCTGTAGTAAAGCAAGAATATGAGATTAGTCGTTCAAACAATTGTTTGTATCATATTGGTTCATATTACAATTATAGCAGACGTCTAGTATAAAAATTGTGCGCGTGAAGACGGCCATTGAATGGATCAACTGAAACGTGACAAGAACAAAAAGAAATCAGTTGTCAAAATAATTGTTGGAATCATAATGCCTTATCTTAAAATTACGGAAGGTCAGTCAGTTAAGTGCCATACGTGATACACGCTTGGGCGATCATGTCTCAAAAGAGACATGACTGACTGGGCAGAAGATTATCCCGCAGTAGGTTGCCATTACTTTCTGCAGTAGACTGGTTGCCAGCTAAGGCTATAGAACCCAATCTGTCCTGCTACTTAACCCATAACTGGAAGGAAAAGATGGAGTAATACCTCTCCCAAAGGCATTTGTGCATAAGTGAATGCAATGAATTCAACTGGAATTCGAATTCGGCTCCCCGATTTCTCTTTCGGGGCCGATAACTGCACCACAACACACATACTTCATGATAAATATTTTCGTTTATTTAATTTTATCGGAAAAAAAAGTCGATAGTAATTCTGATATAGTAATTTAAGAAATATATAATCTTAAATTAATTCGGTATTTATGAAAAATCAATTATACGATCTTTTCTCTAAAGATTCATGGGAGATCACTCGAGCAGATTATCATACATAGTTATCTCCCATTTTCCACGTCAATTCGAAACGATCTTCAGTTACATTTATTTAATATTTTAACTGTAAATATTTTTTTGTTCGATACAATACTGGAGAAATTATTTATCTAGTCTTGAATCTCACCCAAAGACGCTTTTTTAAAGTGATAAAACCCTTCTTCATCATGAAAGAGACTAATTAACTTAAGAGGCCTCACTCTTCAGGTTTCTTTTTCACCAACAGCACTTCCCCAACGTACTAATATACATGCAAAGTTTTACTTGAGAATTTTTTTATTTTCCACTATAAGACCCGAGAGCCACTTAAGGTTGGGAGTTACTGTGTGAAAATATATTAACATAAGAAATGACAAGTGTTAAGAGTATAGGGCTGAAGTAGACTTTTAGAAGCAATCAGAAACCCAATCCTAAACAGGGAACAAGGGATAAACCTCTATTCATTAAAAAAAAAAACAAAACTGGGAAGCAGTGCGAACCAGACAATAAGTGTACCTATCTACACCTATTAATGTAGTAAATAAATAAATAAAATGAAATAAAAAGTTAGTGAATAAACTTTCAGAGTTCAGGTGCAGACATTAGGAGCACAAAGGAACTGGAAACCCATCCTAAACAGGAAACAATTCCTGTTCAAAAGACTGGGGAAAAATGTGAACCGTACGGTAGGCAAACAGCTGAAAGAAAGGCATAAGTCTGTATAAACCCACCCTGATAACTCTCATGGCCAATGCTGGATACAGTTGATGACCTGGTGATTGGGGGTAAGTTAAAAATGATACTATCTCTAACAAAATTGTTTCTTCACACAAATTAAATATTTAGACATTTTGTTTTAGGAGTGCAGATTTCGGTTTCTTCAAATAAAATCCAATTTCATTTTTATGCACATGTAGTGCTACAAACTCACATTACTCTAAATGTTATTTTTAGTGGGTCTACAATTGCCATCATTGATTTTTTTTTATTTTCTAAAATAGTGAAATAACAACGAGCATAGATTGAGTGTTCCTCCTAAAGAAAGATTGGAATCAAAGCCGTTTCTCCTCTTTTCCTCAGGGGAACCTCTTCAGGTGCTTCTACAAGTTTGGCTACAGAGCCTGACTGACAGTATACAAGGTCAGAATAACCTGTTAAAGAAGACGTCTTTTTTTGTTAAAACTTCTACTAAATCTGTTAGATTCAGTTTCATACCTGAAATGTTAAAAAATAATTTTTTTTATCCGGCATTATTTATTGCTGTAAATGTTATTTTTAGTGAGCAAATGTATTTGAGTTGTCATCCATGTGTTTCATTTCCTTTAACAGTGAAATTAATAACAACTGGCTCAAACCAAGAAGTTCTTCTAATGAATAATTGTCGCTTCAATCTGCATCCTTTTTTTTTTCCTGTCCAGGTAACTACTATCTTACCAAAGTATGCCACTACCAGTTTGCCCACATAGACCCGACTGACAAAGCAAGTTTTAAATTACTCATTTAAAGAAAAAAATTTCTCAATAGTTCTATGAATCTATATCTGCTAGGTTCAGTTTCATATCTAAAATGTTAAAAAAAATTATTTTTTTTAAAGGAATTTTTATCTGACATAATATCATACTATAAATTTTATTTTACATAATAAAGGCAAATTTCAGCTACAGAAGCAGTTTCCCTGATGGAAAAGGAGATTCAGGTTCAATTCCTGTTGGAAACCCTATCCTTCTTTATTAGATTCTTGAACTAGGTTGGTTGGTTATTAATTTTTTTGTTTAATAAAATAAAAAAATAAAAAACAAGGATAACAATTCAAACATGTGAACCTATTAAAGATAATGGGACACGAGATATGTGTACCCATTAAAAATAATGTTTCATGAGATATTCATGTGTACCCATTAAAAATGTTTCATGAGATATCATGTGTACCCATTAAAAATGTTTTATGAGATATCATGTGTACCCATTAAAAATAATGTTTTATGAGATATCATGTGTACCCATTAAAAATAATGTTTCATGAGATATCATGTGTACCCATTAAAAATAATGTTTCATGAGATATCATGCGTACCCATTAAAAACAATGTTTCATGAGATATCATGTGTACCCATTAAAAACAATGTTTCATGAGATATCATGTGTACCCATTAAAAATAATGTTTCATGAGATATCATATCCCTAAAGTCTAGACACATAGGCAAAAATGCATATTTCCAAGAAATTAAATTTTCAGCATTTTATTTTATTGGAATATTAACAAATAACATCTTCAATATGATTTCCATCATTTGTGATGCAGAAGTTGAGGCGCTTTGCAAGATTCACGCCAACTCGATGCAATAACTCCACATTGCCGTCAATTTTAGCCCATTTACGCCTTATCTGTCTAATCAGGTGTGTTGCGTCTTCTGTCATTTTCATTGAGTACACCCTCTAGCATATTTTCTTTTCAATAAAACCATGACTAATCTGCGGAGGTAAAAAATGTAGTTAATGAGATTCCTATATGTCCAGACTTTAGGGATAGTCTGTATATATATATATATATATTAATAAATATATATCCTACACTGATGAGTTTCATGCATTATGCAAGCAATTATCAGGTGCATATTACAAACTGACTGTTTAAAAGAAATTGAATTTAAGTTCACTCGATGTTCATGGAAGTTAAATCTTATAATGTTATCTTATAATTTTATGAGATATCATGTGTACCCATTAAAAATAATGTTTTATGAGATATCATGTGTACCCATTAAAAATAATGTTTCATGAGATATCATGTGTACCCATTAAAAATATCATGAGATATCATGTGTACCCATAAAGTACAATTTTTAATTTATGGAAAGTAAAATTTAAATTGATAAAAATTACATGGAGATAAAAAAATTTTTTTAAATTATTAAAATGCAGGGAAATGAAATCAAAGGGGCGTAATTTGTAATTATCAATATTTTTTGAGGAAAAGAAAGAAAAAAGGAGGAAGTAAGGGAGTGAGAAAGAAAGAGACAAATGTATAGAGGAATCTGTATCAATCAGGATCTAACAATTTAAGTATTTTTTCTATGGCTGCATGTGGTCATTAATTCACTTTTATATAAATATATATGAGGTTTGTATGTCAGTGTACATGTGTGTATATAAGTTTGTATGATGTATATGGCTTATGCGTGTGTATTCAAAAGCTAATGTGTTTATATATATATATATATATATATATATATATATATATATATATATTAAAATAAATTTTCAAAATTCAAAATAAAAAATTTAAAATATCTAAACTTATTTATAAATGGAACTGTGTCTGTGTGTGTCCGTTACCTATAGACTCCGAAACGGCTGAACCGATTTTCTTGAAAATTTACACAGTTGTACTATAAGCGTCTGCGAGTGTTCTTAGCTAGGTTTTGTGCCGAGGTACCCCCGATAAATATTGATAATCAAAAAAATCGGGTTATAGAAGGAGTGGTCCGATTTTAATCAAATTTGATACACTCATAGACAAAGACATAAGAAACGATATTTAAAAGTTTCAAGGTTGCAGTTCTTAGAATAGTTCAGAAAATTGATTATATATAAAAGGCAAAATGTTTGTGTGTGTCTGTTTATCTGCCTGTATGTCTGTATTTTTTTCAGCCCTTTTATTTTAGTTTTTGCTTTGGGTTTGGCTCTAAGTAGGCATAATTGTAGTTCTTAGTCTCAGCCATGATACCATTTACTCAGAGGACTTATTTAGCCTTCAAAATTCAGTTTACGCCGAAAAAACTTATTTGATATTGATACCAGAAAATCAAAATTTGACTTACATCCATTCATTTTTCTTTCAGTCTACACTTTCGCTTTAAGTAGAAACAACTATTGCTTTTTAGTCTTTCATGCCAACGTCCAAAGAGTCTGAGCTCCAGGACCATGGATTAGTTTTAAAGCTTTCATTACAACTGAGCAACGCTGGGCTATACTGATAGTATATAAATAATCTGTAAATTCAGATAAAATTTAAAGGGGAATAGCTATTTTCAACATGTCAGTTTAAGATTGTCAATCCCGTTTAGTCAAAGAATAAGGAGAAATTCTAATGCCGGAGGGGGGGATATTGGCTATTATAGGGTTAAGCTAGAGGAATCTTAGTAGTAATTTCCCTTATGCTAGTGGGAGGCATGTGGCTTGACCATTGGGTTAGTAATGGTAGGTAAGAGGGTAAAGGTTACTGCTTCGCCAAATTTAAAAAACTTAGTTTATGTAAAGGACAAATTCATGCATATATGTATACATACATATATTTTTTTTAATTACTATATCAGAATTACTAATGACTTTTTCTCCAGTAAAATTAAATAAACAAAAATATTTATTATGAAGTAATATATATAAATATCAATAAAAACATTTCTACTTAATATTGCAGTTCTTCTAATTACGAATTTTTTTTTTTTTTAATTATTTCACCACAACCCAAAGGAAGGCAATGAAGACACTAAGACAAACAGGGTTACCGAGAGAGAAAGAAATGTAGGAAAAGTTACTGGACAATGAAAGGAACAGGAAACAGAAGATGACGATTGATGTTGCATTTACATTTTTGGAGAAATAGTGTTGACAGGAAAGGATTCCTTTTTGTTTGAGTTTGTTTAGCAGCATATCAACATCTTTATGTGTTGTTTAATACCTAAATCAAAATATTTTGAACACAATCGTATGCCTTCAGTTACAGATAAAATGTATTTTTGGTAATTTTACTATCAATATGTATTGTTAGTAATCTTATTATGAAGCCGTCCTTGAATGAGCACCTCTACTACCAGTCATACAAGACGTGTAAAGATCAACCTCTTAAAGAAAAGGCTCAAGAAAATCATCTAACAAAGGTAAAGAAACTTCTAAACAAGGTGAAACTATCCTGTTGAACCAGGGACAATCTGGTTCTTTTCTAATATAAAGAATTCACTGTCAGTATATGCGTGTGTGTGTGTGTATATATATATATATATATATATATATGGCACACATTTTCGTAATAAAAATTTATTGCAAATAATCAGGCCGGTAGATAAAAATATATAATACTGTTTCATTAAAAACAGAATATCTACTTAAATATGAGTATCGATAAAAAATAATGTTCAAACAATTCATCTCAAATTGTCGGTTACTTATAACTAAGTTTCGTTAAAATTCGTTGATTTCATTTGTTGACATTACGATACATTTCAGAGCAGATATGTTTGTTTATGATGAATCGAAAATTGTGTTATATAGGCTTGATAAAAACCTTGTTTAAACTGGAGGCTATTCGTGGTCGAGAGGTCTAAGACGTTACCAGATCAAATGGTAGATTCCCCTATATAGATGGGGGTCGCAGATATATATATATATATATATATATATATATATATATTTGGTCGGTTGGTTGGTTGATTGGTTTATTTAACCAGTATATCAACCTTCATTAGGTCATTTAATGTTGAAAACCGTTTTGATTTGTTTTATTTAGTTTATTTGTTGTATTGTTTTTGTTTGTTTATATTTGGGGGGGGGGGAATGTAGTTTTATTGGTAACGGTTTTTTTTATTCAAAAAAGTTTTGTTAGTAACGTTTTTTTTTTATTCAAAAAAGTTTTGTTGGTAACGGTTTTTTATTCAAAAAAGTTTCATTGGTAATGGTTTTTCATTCAAAAAAGTTTTGTTGAATACTTTTATAGCATTTGACCCCAGTTTGGGGGTCAACTATTTACCTATAGCTGGGATCCTAACAGGTGCTACCACTCCGAGTCAGGGTGGACCTGGAAACAACAGCAATTGCTCCTCACAACCTCCCAATCAGAGGTCTTGCTGCCGCATGCAGTTGTATGCAACATATCTTCAAACATGTTTCAGTGAATAATATAAACATATTGTCTATTTTATGCTGAACCTTTCCACTTCTCTAATCAGTTTCTTGATGTTAAGATGAAATTTATTAAGGAAGGTGCCATAGATTTTTAGCCTAAGTACTTTCGACCATTTCTCAGATCATCTTCAGGGGTAAATTACAAAGAGTAACTTATTGTAACTGCGATAAAATCAGCATTCCGTTGTGATGGTGATTTTTAAAAACTCTGTTCTTGGGTGTGTAACTGCTGATACTTTAATAATGGCTTCACAATCTGCAGTTGTCAAGAAATCAGTTATCTGGTTTTCTCCTTCAGCTGATTTCAAATCCTTCAGCTTTTTTGTTCTAGCTTTAGCTGCTAGACTCCTAAGCCCCATTTATGCATACTCATAATTGTCAAGTGTTAATTATTCTTTCTGTTCTTTGGATATCAGCAATGCCATCTTAGTGTAGTGCTACTGAATAATGGGAAGCAGTAGACATTCCACTGCCTCATGGGTAATAGCTGTAGCTATTTATACACTTGTTGACTTTCTCTGTAAATAACTCACTTCAAGTCTATTGCTAAGTAGATCCCAATGAATGGATTTATGTAAGTCAGTATTTTATCTTTATAAATGCATAAACCACTGTTATTAATTATAGTTTCTAAGGTCCTACCCTTTTAGCTTGTGTTCTTACAACCCCAATTGGTGCTGTGACAGTTAAAGTCATAAATTGTGTTCTTACAACCAATTTTGTTCTTACAACACCAATTGGTGCTGTGACAGTTAAAGTCATAAATTGTGTTCTTACAACCAATTTTGTTCTTACAACCCCAATTGGTGCTGTGACAGTTAAAGTCATAAATTGTGTTCTTACAACCAATTTTGTTCTTACAACCCCAATTGGTGCTGTGACAGTTAAAGTCATAAATTGTGTTCTTACAACCAATTTTGTTCTTACAACCCCAATTGGTGCTGTGACAGTTAAAGTCATAAATTGTGTTCTTACAACCAATTTTGTTCTTACAACCCCAATTGGTGCTGTGACAGTTAAAGTCATAAATTGTGTTCTTACAACCAATTGTGTTCTTACAACCCCAATTGGTGCTGTGACAGTTAAAGTCATAAATTGTGTTCTTACAACCAATTTTGTTCTTACAACCCCAATTGGTGCTGTGACAGTTAAAGTCCCCTATTGGCATAAATGGAGCAGGGAGTTGTTTTATAATTTCATGAATTTCAGCTTCATTTGCTGGTAGGACCCAGAACTGAGCCCAATTGAAGCACTGTCCCGTTGCATGTATATATCATTTCTGTGATCATAGAATGGAACTTTGGTGGTACAGGTTAAAAGTATAATTTTCAGTGGGGGCAGAGAATTCTTATATATATTGTTTTTATAACAGGAATGTTAGTGAGCAAATCTACAACATCAAGTGATGCTATGGTTTCATTATTAGGTTTTTCTGTTTTTAATATTTGTATAAGTTCAAGACATGATTTAATACTGTATTTGTTGGGTATGGAGTAATTAATTGGTTTTAGTTAGTTGGCATATATGAGTAGGTATTTGAGATATAATAGGGCGAAGTGGAAAGTTAAGCTTGAGTGTTTTGATAGAACGATAAATGTATCCTGGTTTATGGCCCCCCAATAATTTTGGTAAGTTTTAGATCGTCTTGTTCCACATTGTTAGCTGCAATTAATTCATTAATTTTTGCTTTTAGCTGAGTGCTAGAGTTATTGGTAAGTTTTTTAAGTTTGGTGTGAACATCAAGTAACTGTTTTATTTTTGAGTTGTAGTCAGACTTCTTTAAATCAACAAAGATGTTAACTTTGTCAGCTTTCTTAATTACTATTTCTGGGTGGTTGCGTAATTCTTTCCAGCAATTTTCAGTGAAGTCTTTATAAGTTTAAGAATGCATCTTTTTATCATGTCTGTCTTTTATAGATTCTGGCTTAAGTAGATCACGGAGTTCCGGTTCTGTAGTAATTAGCTGCTGTTCTTGAAGTTTAATTATATTTTGGCATAGTGTCTCAATCTCAACTTTTTTTATGTAGTCTATTATATTTTTTTTTTACATATGGCAGGTCGTAGGTTAAGTAGTTCCATTTGGTTGTCAGTTAATTCATGATCAGAAATGTTTACAAATCTTTCAAAGTTATTCAGGAGGTATATAGTTCCTTTATATAATTAATGTATTGAGTTTTCTTTGAATTTTTAACCTATGTTTATATTCTGATTCATTAGTAATTTCTTTTAGTCTATTTAGAATTTGTTTAAGCTGTTCAGAGTTAGTAACTCTTTTTAATGTTATGTATTTCTTGTTTCTGTTTGAGAGTTGTTAGGTTATCATTAGTTACTTCAATCTGCCTTTTCACAAGGTTATATTTAATTTGCCAGGTGATGTTTTTATGATGAGCTGCTGGATTATATAATTTATGTTATTATGGTTTTTCCTTTTCTCTTTGTGATTTTACAATAATCCCTTGCTACCTAAGGCAGACGTGATTTCCTTGAGTGTAGCCAGAGATAACTCTCTGCTTCTAATAAGTTGCTTAGAAGTGTTTAGTCTTTCATAAGGGGAAGGTTTTTATTTTTAGATTATGAAGAAATTTCATCTTTCAGTGTTTTTTTTATTTTTGTTATAAACTCATTGGTCATTGTTGTGACCTAAAAGGTTACTTATATGTTGTGGTATCAAATGGTTGTATTGTCTTGGATCTTGGTGTATTACTTCAGTTACTCATAGATTTATACAAATAGTTATTACAATGTGGTATCTTCCAGATAGTTATTCATGAATAGTATTGTATTACGAGGTTATTGATCAACCTATTCAAAGTAAATAGCACACTGTGAACACTAAATTCTGCTACTTGATTGTAAATAGTATGACAGCTGCTGTTACTCGTAATCTGGTTGATCTGCTTCGTTCCACTTGATCAACCTATTCAAAGTAAATAGCACACTGTGAACACTAAATTCTGCTACTTGACTGTAAATAGTATGACAGCTGCTGTTACTCGTAATCTGGTTGATCTGCTTTGTTCCACTTGATCAACCTATTCAAAGTAAATAGCACACTGTGAACACTAAATTCTGCTACTTGACTGTAAATAGTATGACTGCTGCTGTTAATCGTAATCTGGTTGATCTGCTTTGTTCCACTTGATCAACCTATTCAAAGTAAATAGCACACTGTGAACACTAAATTCTGCTACTTGATTGTAAATAGTATGACAGCTGCTGTTACTCGTAATCTGGTTGATCTGCTTCGTTCCACTTGATCAACCTATTCAAAGTAAATAGCACACTGTGAACACTAAATTCTGCTACTTGATTGTAAATAGTATGACAGCTGCTGTTACTCGTAATCTGGTTGATCTGCTTCGTTCCACTTGATCAACCTATTCAAAGTAAATAGCACACTGTGAACACTAAATTCTGCTACTTGATTGTAAATAGTATGACAGCTGCTGTTACTCGTAATCTGGTTGATCTGCTTCGTTCCACTTGATCAACCTATTCAAAGTAAATAGCACACTGTGAACACTAAATTCTGCTACTTGATTGTAAATAGTATGACAGCTGCTGTTACTCGTAATCTGGTTGATCTGCTTCGTTCCACTTGATCAACCTATTCAAAGTAAATAGCACACTGTGAACACTAAATTCTGCTACTTGACTGTAAATAGTATGACAGCTGCTGTTACTCGTAATCTGGTTGATCTGCTTCGTTCCACTTGATCAACCTATTCAAAGTAAATAGCACACTGTGAACACTAAATTCTGCTACTTGACTGTAAATAATATGACTGCTGCTGTTACTCGTAATCTGGTTGATCTGCTTCGTTCCACTTGATCAACCTATTCAAAGTAAATAGCACACTGTGAACACTAAATTCTGCTACTTGACTGTAAATAGTATGACAGCTGCTGTTACTCGTAATCTGGTTGATCTGCTTTGTTCCACTTGATCAACCTATTCAAAGTAAATAGCACACTGTGAACACTAAATTCTGCTACTTGACTGTAAATAGTATGACTGCTGCTGTTAATCGTAATCTGGTTGATCTGCTTTGTTCCACTTGATCAACCTATTCAAAGTAAATAGCACACTGTGAACACTAAATTCTGCTACTTGACTGTAAATAGTATGACAGCTGCTGTTACTCGTAATCTGGTTGATCTGCTTTGTTCCACTTGATCAACCTATTCAAAGTAAATAGCACACTGTGAACACTAAATTCTGCTACTTGACTGTAAATAGTATGACAGCTGCTGTTACTCGTAATCTGGTTGTTGATCTGCTTTATTCCACTTGATCAACCTATTCAAAGTAAATAGCACACTGTGAACACTAAATTCTGCTACTTGACTGTAAATAGTATGACAGCTGCTGTTAATCGTAATCTGGTTGATCTGCTTTGTTCCACTTGATCAACCTATTCAAAGTAAATAGCACACTGTGAACACTAAATTCTGCTACTTGACTGTAAATAGTATGACAGCTGCTGTTACTCGTAATCTGGTTGATCTGCTTTGTTCCACTTGATCAACCTATTCAAAGTAAATAGCTCACTGTGAACACTAAATTCTGCTACTTGACTGTAAATAGTATGACAGCTGCTGTTACTCGTAATCTGGTTGATCTGCTTCGTTCCACTTGATCAACCTATTCAAAGTAAATAGCACACTGTGAACACTAAATTCTGCTACTTGACTGTAAATAGTATGACTGCTGCTGTTAATCGTAATCTGGTTGATCTGCTTTGTTCCACTTGATCAACCTATTCAAAGTAAATAGCACACTGTGAACACTAAATTCTGCTACTTGACTGTAAATAGTATGACAGCTGCTGTTACTCGCAATCTGGTTGATCCTGCTTTGTTCCACTTGATCAACCTATTCAAAGTAAATAGCACACTGTGAACACTAAATTCTGCTACTTGACTGTAAATAGTATGACAGCTGCTGTTACTCGTAATCTAAGTTTGATCTGCTTTGTTCCACTTGATCAACCTATTCAAAGTAAATAACACTGTGAACACTAAATTCTCTGCTACTTGACTGTAAATAGTATGACAGCTGCTGTTACTCGTAATCTGGTTGATCTGCTTTGTTCCACTTGATCAACCTATTCAAATGTCTTGCTGTGAACATAAATTCTGCTACTTGACTGTAAATAGTATGACTGCTGCTGTTAATCGTAATCTGGTTGATCTGCTTTGTTCCACTTGATCAACCTATTCAAATAGCACACTGTGAACATAATTCTGCTACTTGACTGTAAATAGTATGACAGCTGCTGTTACTCGTAATCTGGTTGATCTGCTTTGTTCCACTTGATCAACCTATTCAAAGTAAATAACACACTGTGAACACTAAATTCTGCTACTTGACTGTAAATAGTATGACAGCTGCTGTTACTCGTAATCTGGTTGATCTGCTTCGTTCACTTGATCAACCTATTCAAAGTAAATAGCACACTGTGAACACTAAATTCTGCTACTTGACTGTAAATAGTATGACAGCTGCTGTTAATCGCTAATCTGGTTGATCTGCTTTGTTCACTTGATCAACCTATTCAGAAATAAATAGCACACTGTGAACACTAAATTCTGCTACTTGACTGTAAATAGTATGACTGCTGCTGTTAATCGTAATCTGGTTGATCTGCTTTGTTCCACTTGATCAACCTATTCAAAGTAAATAACTTTTACTGTGAACACTAAATTCTGCTACTTAGCTAGCAAACTAGTATGACAGCTGCTGTTACTCGTAATCTGGTTGATCTGCTTTGTTCCACTTGATCAACCTATTCAAAGTAAATAGCACACTGTGAACACTAAATTCTGCTACTTGACTGTAAATAGTATGACAGCTGCTGTTACTCGTAATCTGGTTGATCTGCTTAGTTTCACTTGATCAACCTATTCAAAGTAAATAGCACACTGTGAACACTAAATTCTGCTACTTGACTGTAAATGAAGTATGACTGCTGCTGTTAATCGCTTAATCTGGTTGATCTGCTTTGTTCCACTTGATCAACCTATTCAAATAAATAGCACACTGTGAACACTAAATTCTGCTACTTGACTTTGTAAATAGTATGACAGCTGCTGTTATAAGTAATCTGGTTGATCTGCTTTGTTCCACTTGATCAACCTATTCAAAGTAAATAGCACACTGTGAACACTAAATTCTGCTACTTGACTGTAAATAGTATGACTGCTGCTGTTGCTATTAATCTGGTTGATCTGCTTTGTTCCACTTGATCAACCTATTCAAAGTAAATAGCACACTGTGAACACTAAATTCTGCTACTTGACTGTAAATAGTATGACAGCTGCTGTTACTCATAATCTGGTTGATCTGCTTTGTTCCACTTGATCAACCTATTCAAATAAATAGCACACTGTGAACACTAAATTCTGCTACTTGACTGTAAATAGTATGACAGCTGCTGTTACTCGTAATCTGGTTAGTCTGCTTCGTTCCACTTGATCAACCTATTCAAAGTAAATAGCACACTGTGAACACTAAATTCTGCTACTTGACTGTAAATAGTATGACTGCTGCTGTTAATCGTAATCTGGTTGATCCGCTTGGTTGATCCACTTGGATTTCTGTCTGGTGATTAATATAGATTATTATCATGGTCATGTCATCTCCAGTGGAATAATATATTATCGTTTTATTTATCTGGCAATCATCGCTCGATCACACGTTAGTGTTGACTCTTTTTTCTACATGACAATTTTTTTACTTCTATTGGGAGATTGGCATTTTTAATTTTAATGTTTTTCAGTTAAAATCTACTGCATATCACTTTTTTCAAATAAGAAAGGGGAAAGTTTTTCAAGAGAAGTTTTATCTAAGGATGTAAACACTAGGAATCACGGAAAGTATAGAAACATTTTTAAAAACCATTTGTTGCCCTTCCCAAATCTTAAGTGAACAAAGTGGTTATGTTTTCAACCATGTCTAAGTCTAAATCTCTTCAAAACAATTTACCCTCAGCTCTTGCCTTCTTATGCCTATAAATTGGATAGAGATGGTATTTTTATCCCAGTGTATATTTCGGGTATTGTATTTTGTAATAAAGTAGAATATGATATAATATGTACTAGGGTATGACATAATGGGAACAGATCTCCCCAATTGCTCATCTAGTCCAAGAAAATGGTGTGCTGGAAATCAGAAAAATCTAACCCCCAACTCCTGAAGCCCTCAACTACCAGGATCCTGTCTCCAGACATTACAGGTTGCCTTGTATGGGAAGGGAGGTATCCTTCTACAGTGGTGCAGTTGGCATATTCTGAAGCACTGACAGGGCAGTTGTTATTTTAATTTAGTAAATCTTTATTTTATATGAAATGACAAGTTGAGTACTGCAGAAGATTTTAAGTTATGTCAAATTACAAGATAACTTTGTCTTAAAAAAAAAAATCATTCCTAGTTATCTTCCTTTGTTAAGTTATTCCTGAGTTATTTCCCTTCACATACTTAATTTTTTTCTGAGGAGCTAGTGAAAATATACAACTTGTCCATTTTTTCTTTTTTTTTTATAATTTAAAAACAAAAATCTTATCAATTCATAGATTTTTAACAATTACAGAAAAAAATCTCTTCAATTTGTTAACTTTGAAGCAACAACAACAAAAAATGCCTTATAGACTATTTTTTTAAAAAATACATACTTTGCATAACAGTGCTTTTTATGTATCTAGTGTTAATGGAATGTTTGTTTTAACCTAATAAACTCCATCTGCAACATATTGAAGGCAAGAAAAATTAGAGAAAGGAGCACATGACCTAACTAGCAAGCTTGTGTAAATATTTGGCAGAACAGGGATTAGGAGAGATAGTAAAAAGATAAACTTTATTAAATTCTACAAAGGACAGGAAATCGTAAAGAGCCATGATTGCCCATGTCCTGAATGAATACAACACATGAGCTGTCTGCATTAAGTGTACCTGGTTAATGGCGCAAGAAGGGGGCTTGGAACTCAGCTCTCCAATGAACAATTCCAAGCCATTATCCAAATTCAGACTTACAGCTATTAGTATTCCAAAGTAATCACCCATCTTGGTACAGACCAGGCTTCATGTTGCTTATCTTCAGTGATCATATGGGAACCCATATTTCAATGATAGGGCCGGCCACAAGCTCACTCACTTTTATATCCAAAACATAAGTAAAGTAATTTTGAAAGACTTAACAGATTTTGTTTTTAATCTGACATATTTTATTATATTAAATGTTAGTTTTTAGCAGATATTTGAGTAGACAGTCTGTTTATTTTAAACAGTATTTTATTTTGTAAGTAAATATAATGAATCCAACAGGAATTTGAATTTGGTCCTGGGATTTTTCATTCTGAGCTGCTATTCTCTTCGACAATTTTTGGGGGGTGGGGGTGGGGGTACAGCTTGTGAAATGACAGATGGCGGTGTACAGCTTGCAAAATGACAGATGAGGGTGTAAAGCTAGCAAAATGATAGATGGCAGTGTACAGCTTGCAAAATGACAGATGGGTATGTACAGATTGTGAAATCACAAAGAGAAGTGAGAAAAAAAATTTGAAATTACTCTTTCAAACTAAGCAGCTTTTGGGTACTGATTGACTGGAAGGAAAAATTAATTACTTCACTAGTTATAATAAAAATGAAAATCAATCATTTACAATGAGTTATTGTTACACATATTTGTGCAATATGACATCACGAGGGGTTGGGCCAGAGAAATGCAATAATCAAAGTTCCCCTCATCCACAACCATTTGCTTAAAAAGACATAAGATTGAGTGGAAAGAGGAAGACCACAATACTTTCCCCAATAGAAGATCAGACCTCCCAAATTAGCAAAATCTTGTGTGTGTGTTTGTGCAAATATATATATATATATATATATATAACAAAATTTATAAATATTATTAAAGATAGGTTTACGTTTACAAATATTTTTTAAAAAATCTGTTGCTTTCTGCGTCACATGATGTAAACAATCTCTCTCCACGGACACTCTTGCGAAATACGTTTCTAATTTAAATTTTAAAATCATTTGTTTCTGATGAAGGACCGAGGATGGTCTGAAATATAAAATATAATAATAGAAATAAACAAATACTGTCAAAAAAATACATTTTGAAACTTACAACTTTTTAATAGTTTTTCCTATATATATATATATATATATATATATAAATAAAATAGAATCCTTGGTATTTTGTAAGGTAAATTCCAATGAAGACAAACTCCAAATAGAACTCAATGTTAAAATTTATTGCTAAATTTAACAGAGTAATATAATCAAGAAAAAAAGTTTGGATATTTTACAAATCCAAGCCGCTCCTCAGACCCAAATCATACAAGAGTGAATGTTTAAAAATCATCCAGAAAATAGTCACTCGAAAAAAGGCGGGTAAAAGAAAAAGAGAAAGAAAAGGAGAACAAAAGGGTAAGGAAAAAGGAGGTTAAACTTAACGTATTAGATTGACAGGTAGCGTCTATTGTCTAGATACATAACAAATTTTCATTAAAGAAAAAGAGAGTATTGACCAGAGTTGCAAGTTGTCTGTTTTCTTTGAAAAACCTGACATTGAAATTTAACATTTAAACTTTAAAGATAAAGGGTTGTATCTACACTAGAAAAATAAATTGTAAATTCTTCTTGTTAATTCAAAATATAATATTAATAATAGTAGTATTATTATAAATGTAGTAATAATAACATGATAATAAAAAAAAATTTATATTTAGAAATCTAAAAAAAAATTCTATATTAAATATAAATAATAATAAAGTAATAATAAAATCTACTAGTAATCTTAAATGAAGACAACATACACTGAAAAGTTAATATAAAATAATGAATTAAAAAAAAAAACATTAAAATTTATATACATTCAAATATTATAACTACTCTTTTTAATGAAAAAAAAAAAAAAAATGGGGGTATAAAATCCCTAACGGAAAACGGGTGTGTGTATATATATATGTGTGTGTGTGTGTGTGTGTGTGTACACATGGGAACCCATCGGTTAATGTGGCTAATGTGTAAATTAAAAATATGCACTAACTGAAAATGCATTAAATGAATATAAATAAAATTGAAAAAATAGTTACCCATTTTTAAATTTCAAAAATTTTTTAATTAATCGGTAACTATAAAAAATCAATTTTTAATTACTATGGTTAAACTGAAGAATGTTTTACTACACTCATTGTGATTCCCATTATCTACCCTATGCTTGTACATATACTTACACACACACACACACACATTATTACATTAAAACATATACCATCATTGTTAACTACCTGATAATACATCATTCTTTCAATATCAAAACAAAATGTACACTTTTGTGGTAGTTTGTAGTTTTTAACATGCTCCAACGTAATTAATACTCATTGCTCTATTTTTATATTGTGCACTGTTTTAAATTAATGTTTTGAGTATTGCAATTATTTTCTTCCTTCTTATTCATTTGGATATATATATATATATATATATATATATATATATATATATAAGAATAGACTTTAGACAATTGCAAATTATTTTTTCATCAAGTTTTAATAGGAAGAAAATTTATCTTACTTTAAAGAAAATTATTAGAACAATTTTATACTAATTAAGTTATTGAAAAATTTTTTAGACCTTATATATACACACATTTTCTCCTCACCAGTAGCACAACTCTTGATTTTCATGCATGGTGTAATCATTAAGTGTTGATTGAAAACAGCACCTGGCAATTGTGTCATATATGAAATTCTAAGTTGTTATGAGCGAGGAAGAAAATATATATTATTAGTATAAATTTTAGCTGTTAAATAATAAGCAATGTTTTATTATCACCAGTAAACTGTGATATATATAAAATATATGTGCATATATTTATGGATTTGGGCAGCAAACCCTCTTTATTAAAAGTTTCCTTAAAGACAACAGGACAAGGTACTGCAATTAAGAGCTTTATTTAATTCTCATGTTCATATCCGTGTTTTATTTTCTGAACAGTAAAAACCTGTCAAAATACTTTGTATAACAGAGTGCTTTTAGACATGTTTTAGCCATTATCAAGAATGATTTTTAACTTAATGTATAGATTTTTTATGTATGTATCTAGTGTTAATGGAATGTTTCTGTTTTAACCTAATAAACTCCATCTGCAACATAGATACATATATAATAGCCACATAGACATGGTAAAAAAAAAAAAAAAAAAAACAAAACTAAAAAAAATGGAAGCACTAATAACATTTTTTTAAAATTCCAACATTAAATAACAGCAAAGAAAATGTACAAATTCACTTTCACATGTTTAGGTCTTATCAAAATTCTAATCATCACTTTTTAAAACAATATTGCCGAGGAGTGAAGGTAGTTAAAATAATAGTGGTGTCAAAGGAAAAATAAAATTTTCACCTCAAAAAGAGTGCAAGGAGTTACAGTGAGTGAATAGACTAGGTACAGAGGGTATTGAAGAAAGAATAAAAGATGAATGGGATGAAAGAAGACAAAAGATGGCAATGATGTTGCATTTAAATTTTGGGTGGATGGGGGGTTACCTACCAGGGAAGCAAGTAAACAGGAGGGAGTTCCACAGGCGAAAAAAAGTGGTGATTGCATTTAACTATTTCAACAGTAAAACCTAGAACCCAAGCTAGTAGTTAATTGTTAATTGTTAGAGCATTTGCCATGAAAATATTTGTAGAAAAGACAGAGGGAAGCCACACCATGGCAGTGAAAAACTGACTGAAATAGAGATGCTGAGTCAGAACCAATTACATTGCAGAACCTTCTTTGAATTTTGTCAAGAACCTTGAGATGAAAACCAGGAGCACCTAACAAAATTTGGTAACAATATGAAAAAATATTAGATATATTTTGTAGGCACAAGGCTTAATGAATGCCATATACAAAATATATTTTATAAAACTATTTTACATTTATAACCAGATACAAATATCTTCCTTGCTTTAAGTAGTTGCTGGAGAAATCCCAACTAAAATTTATCGTAGAATATATTTAAATTTGCAGATAAAAAAAAAAAAATCCTTTCTATTGAATTTTGCCTTCATTTGAGCTTTTCCATTCATCTACATCACAAAAACTCTAAACATGGGACATGTATAAGCAAAAAAAACCTCCAAATAGTAATACAATTTTCCTTATGCTGCTATGTACTATATTTTTATTTAGTTTCTTTCATCTTAGTATTGTGGTAAAAGTTAGATTAAATGAAGATGGATGGGTATTTTGTGGTGGATGAGTAAATTGTAAGAATGAATTTTTTTTTTTTTTTATAAGCGTTTCACTCCGAGCAAGGCATGTCACTGCCACTACTGTGCAGGGGGCTACGTAGAGTGGAGAAAGGCTGATTAAATATAGGAAATAACAGAGGGTGGGTGATAGGCGGGTGAGGATACCGAGAATGAGGGTTGGGTAGATGAGAGTGTTGTGAGAATAGTTGGGAGTTAGTGTGATAGGAGGTGTCTATTGACCCTACATTTAAACACCTGGAGATTGTAACTGTCGGGAAAGCAGACTTGTGGAAGGGAGTTCCACAGGCGGGAAGCGCAAGAAAAGAAGCTGTTGGAGTAGAATTTACGGTTACATCTTATTTGTTTAACTGTAAAAGGGTGGGACCTAGTTGCTAATCTAGTATCTCGTGTAAATTCGTGCTTAGGCGGCACCAGTGATCTAAGCTCATCGGAGCAGAAGCCATGAAAGTACTTGTAGAAGAGGCACAGGGAAGCTACATCACGCCGGTGTGAGAGTGGCTGCAGCCGGTCTGCCAAGTCAGTATCAACCACGTTACAGATCCTTTGTAGGTTAGCAAGGTGTAGGATGCTTCATGACGATCAAGCCTTTCCCCACTTCTCACTAACAGTCTTAGCCTCTTTCTAATTTCTCTAATCCAGAATTTAAAAAAATATTCACTTCAACTTTATCATAGTAAATATTTCCAAAAAACGAGTTTATTTGAGCTTTTAAAAATTGACTTTTTCAAACAATTGGAATAAAATGTAAAAGTGTTGGGGAAAAAAAACCCAAAAATAACCCCAACTATCTTCATTTCAACAAGGCAATAGTTTTAATAAAATATTTTAAATTATTAAAGAAATCTTAATATCTAATTTATATACAAGAGGGAATGACCAAATATTCTCAGCCAGGCATTTTTGGAAATGTTGGCTTCAGAATCCCTTTTTCATGAATTTTTTAAAACAGTAAACAAATTTAATATTAAGTTATTACTTAACGCATATTACTTAACTCATTAATATTACTTAATGCATCATGAAAAAAATTAAGTACTTTTAGCTTATTAAGAAGAAATAAAATATTTTTAAAATTATTTAATAACTGAAAATATTTTTGTCATTTACTCCACACTCCAAGTATTGTTCAGATTAGTGTTTCAAATGATTTCTGTATTCTAAACACTAGGTATAACGCATACAAACACACAGATAAAACATGATCCAGGATCTTGTCAGAGAAGACACCTCTCTTAGGCAATTTGCAGTTAATTCTTCTCAGGTCCATATAAGTTTTCTGGACAGTGTAAAAATTGTCCAAATGATTTTTTTTTTTTTAATCATATCGCCCCAAGCAAGGCAATAACGCCACTGATGCGCAGGGGGCTACGTAAGGGTAAAAAGAATGGAAAAGAGAAAGCCGGAAACCACATCCTAAACAGGGAACAAGGGATGCACCTCTTCACCTGTTCAGTAGACGTGATTTGTACAACAGAATGATTTCAACTATTTTTTTAGCTATTATCAATGATGATTTTTATTTTTAACTTAATGTACGAGTTTTTTTTATGTATGTATCTAGTGTTATAAGAATGTTTCTTTGTTTTAGCCTACCAAACTTCATCTGCAACATCGTTGTTTGAAGATACATGTATAACAGCCTCACAGACATGGTAAAAAGACTAAAATTAAGCACATAATAATTTGCAACTTGGCTTGAGCCGGGAATTCATTCAAGTTTATGCATTAACTTTTGTTCCAGCATTTTATGGTTTCAATTTTTAACCTTTTATCCAATATTTGAGCAAACTCATAAAGGTCTGCAATGTCAGTTTTACATATTACTGGAAGATTTTCTGGGTTGTATTCAATACAGAAGATATTTTCTAGAAAAGTGCATGCTTCCCACATCTGAAAAAAAAAAATTACCAAAAAAATCATGGAATTATGTTTTAAAGTAGATTTTTAGTAACTGTTTATTGTTAATGAATTAATTGTATGTCCAATAGAGTAATTTTAGAAATATTGGGGAGGGAAACAGTTTCATCCCCTTTCAATATATCAGGAACAATTAAATTCAGGTGGTAGGATAAACTCTGAAATAATGAAAATTCATTTGAAATATTACCTAAAATAATGAGAAATATTTAAGTTGGCGTTTACATAATTTAATGAAAGTTTCTTTCAGATTTTCCTAGAAAAAATTCTACATTTCTAATTTATTTTTAAAAAAGATACTTGTCATTTTTCAATATAATTTTGAAATTGAATGTTTGCAGCAAAAAAATGCATAAATTTATTTTTGTTTAAACTTATTTTTTTGTACATAGTTGGAAAAGGAAATAACTCAATAATTCTGTAAAGAGACTCAAAGAGAATCAAAATTAAGAGAATCAAAGTAGTGCAATACCTGAGGTTTAAAACAAATTTTTTAAAAAGAAAAATAATTTTTGAAACTTATTTTAATTTCAATATCAAGCTAATAGATTAAATTTAATATTTCGAAGATGCAAAATACTTAGTATTTCAGAAATTATTTAAATTAACTGGAAGGAATTTTCTTTCTGTAATCGCTGATTTTAGTGTCATTTTTTATCAGAATGCTATCTTTATTTAAAAAAAAAAAAAAAAAAAAAAAGAATCTTTCAAAAATAAAATATACTCTATTGGAACTTTGAGGAATATTAGCAGATTTAAAGTTTAATTATTCTCATTTGAAATAAATACCAAAGAAATGTATTTCATTTTTTAACAATCTTAGCTGTTGACAACTTAAATGACAGATGGATGTTTAGATAATGTTTTTCAATGATGGATATATCTGCAATTAAAAAAAAAAAAAAAAATCCCTAAATATAAGAGTCAAATAAGTACTCAGTAATTTTAGAAAATATTCTGTAATGTAAGGTTTTATTGAATTTTCCTACTTTTGCTTTAAATTTACCATAATTATCACTCATTTTCTGATATCATAAATAGGTGTCTAAAAATCAGCACATTTGTATACATTAAAAAAAAAAAAAATTAAGAAATTGGTGTTTGATGAATTGTACTAAGCTTTTCCATTTATGATTGATAAAAGTAGTTTTTGCTTAATATCACATAAATGGGATAAAACACAAATTTAAGATTTAAAACTTTAGAAATTCTGTTTTTATTTATATATATATATATATACACATACACGCTTTTTCCCCAAGGGTATTTGCGCCCTCCAGTTACGGGTTAAATAATAGGACAGATTGGGTTCTATAGACTTGGCTGGCAACCCGTCTACTGCAGAAAGCAATGGCAACCTGCTGTGGAATAATATTCTGCCCAGTCAGTCATGTCTCGAAATAGACATGATCGCCCAAAGTGTGTATCACACGTCACTTAACTGACATTATATTATACTGTTGCATATGCGCATATATATATATATATATATATATATATATATATATATATAGTTAGTATATCGCGATAGACTAAACTATCGCCCGGTACACACTCCGCCCACATCTATTGAACAGGTGAAGAGGCTCATCCCTTGTTTCCTGTTTAGGATGCGGTTTCCGGCTTTCTCTTTTCCATTCTTTTTACCCTTACGTAGCCCCCTGCGCATCAGTGGTGTTATCGCCTTGCTTGGGGTGATATGATTAAAAAAAAAAAAAAAAAAAAAAAAAAAAGTAATTTTCTAAACATATGCTGTTAAATATAAGAGACAATGAATGTCTCTGTTTAATCATGAGCCGTTCTATTGGAATCAACTTTTGAGCATTTTCAGTTTAAACAGCTTTTTTCTAAAAAAAAAAAAAAAAAAAAAAAAAAAAATGATGGTTTTAAAAATGCAAAAATAATGTAGGTTATTTGTGACAAGTTATTCAAGAAAAACAGAACTTAAATTAATCTGATGTGAAATAAAAAATATTACTTGCTTATAGCAAAAAATTTACAATACAAATAACAGAAGTCATACTTTTCTGACATGAAGTGACTGTGACAGCCAGACGTGGTGACAAGATAAGTATCAGTCAGTTAAGTGCCATACGTGATACACGCTTGGGCGATCATGTCTCGAAAGAGACATGACTGACTGGGCAGAAGATTATCCCGCAGTAGGTTGCCATTGCTTTCTGCGGTAGACTGGTTGCCAACCAAGGCTATAGAACCCAATCTGTCCTGTTATTTAACCCATAACTGGAAGGAAGAAGATGGATTAATACCTTTCCCAAGGGTATTTGCGCATAAGTGAATACAATGGATTCAGCTGGAATTCGAACTCTGCTTCTCGTTCCTAGCCGATATCCATTGTACCACAACGTTGACAATTTTCCTGTAAGAAGAGGAAGAAACTGAAACACAGAACCTTTTTTGTCACACATGAAATACCATGCTAAAAATTTTTTTTTGAAATCTTTTACCTTAAAGATTGTAAGATTTTTTTTTTTAGTAACTATATAGTCTTCAATTTGAAACCTAACCCCAAAGATTTGAAGAATTAATATTTTTTACAAGATTATTTTCTTTAATTATAAAAATTAAAGAAAATAATTCTTGTAAAAATACATTAAAAAATTTCTTCAGAGTATAATGTCCCTTTAATATAAGCAATTAAAAACTTAATGTCCAAGTTTTATAGAATTTTAAATTTTATTTCTTGAAACTAGGGAGTGGAGGCGTAACAGGTACAAAAATAAAAATAAAAAAGAACTTTAAAGAGATTTCTAAAATTAATTTCATTCCTTTCTGAATTTTCATTAAAATCCGACATGCTTGAACTTGAATCTTGATTTTTGTAAGAATTTCTACTTCTTTCCGGGGTTGGCGGGGGGGGGGGGGAAGCTTTGCAAAATTACATGTTGGACATTGGCATACTTATTCTGGTAAAAAAAAAAAAAAAAATTAAATACTTTAAGTCTGCTGTTAAAGATTTTGACGATAAAACTTTAATTTTGGGGCCTTTCAACATGATGCGATGCTGTTATTTTCAGCTAATGAATGGAGGAACATAATTTACACCGCCACCGTTTCATTAAAAAATAAAATGCTTTTTAAATGTTTAAGGTTGCATTTAATTTTTGAAAGGTAATTGCAGTAATGCTAATCGTAAAAGAAAAAAATTATACACTTTGATTTTCCCCTCATTGAACCATAAAAATCCTATAGGCTATTCAATTGTCTGATTTCGAAGAAACGATTCACCGGTTTTATTTTTGTTTTTTGTAGAATTTTACATCAACGACAAAAATAGATTTCCAAAGAGTTTAAAATTGATAAAAATAGTTTAATTATTAAAAAAACTATTGTTACAAGTTTAAACTACTTTCTTGGCCGGGACAAGATACTTTGTAAAAGTAAATTTGGTTGCGATGAAGACTTTAAATTTGGAAATGAAAGGAGACATGGGAAAATAAAGTGAAGATATGTAGCGGGAGATTTTGAAAAAAAAAGAGTCGAGGGTGTTGATCTTTCCAGGTTATAAATTTTCCTAAACTTTCCTCCCCACTACATTGAAATAAAGGTTATTTTTATCAGAAAATTACTTGTAAAGAGTTCTTTTCAATGAACTCTTATTTAAAATAAATTCACTTTAAAAAATGAAAGAAACTTGGAGAGCGGGAAAATTAAATTATAATTTTTCGAGTTAAAAATCAAGATTTTTTAACAAATGAATTTAATATGGTCAAATAAAGTTAGCTCTAGTTAAAATTTGAACTAGCAATTTAAAATAAACTTTATCCAACTCAATATTTGCAAATTCAATATAAGTCTCAATCGAACTAAGTACTTTTTTTTTTCCATAAATCACAAATTATCGTTTAAATTCAGATTTTGTTACCCTCCTCGTTACAATTTTTTTCTTAATAATTTGAAGAGTCAAATAAGAGTACTAATTCAATTGTAAGTACAAACTTTCGGATACAAAGCTTTTTTTTTTTTTTAAAGTGAATGTGTTGTTTACGTTGAGTGGGGAAAGATTTACTTTCAAAGTTTAAAAGAAAATATCTATTTTTTTTTTTGGCGGGATTGAAGTTTCATTTTTAATAATTGAAACTTGCAAGATTAAAAACCAGTGATTTATTTATTTAACATGGATTTATTAAGTGTCAAAATAAATTGATGGTTCATCTTGAAATTCCCGATCTAAACATACAAAAAAACTCAGTAAGAGCAAATAGAAAAGAGTAAGACTTAAAGAAAAAAAATGTTTGCAACCAGACAGCTTCACACACGTTTACTTAAACGGGTGAAGTTAAAAAAAAAAAAAATAAAAATAAATAGAAATAAGTCTTTGTTGCAGTTTTGATGTTTGTTATACGTTTTTTAAAAATCAGTATTTTAAAAATCCATGTCTAAATATTCTGAGCGTAGGACACCGGGAAAGAGACCCTGATCCATCGCTCGAAGGTTACAAAAACAAGATTTAAAAAAATATGAGAATTTGTCCAAAACGTACAACTTGCTTAGGGAAAAAAAAAAAAAAAAAAAAAAAAAAAAAAAAAAAAGGCGTGGGCAGAAGTAATCATGACGCCAAAGATTAGCAATAGAATTGCTATCAAGAAAGTAAACGGAAGAGGAAGGAATAGACAAAAGATGGAAAGCAAAGAAAATAAAATAGGCAAATTCAAGCAATAGCTTAAATATTACCGGGGTGACCATATCATTCTCGGCAGGGTTAGAACAACGTCCGACAAAACAGTCGAACTGATGACGCCTTATTACTTCTGCCCCGAGTTTGAACCAGAAATTTCTTTTTATACATTGACGTTAACGATCGATGAACCAATCAGAATTAGAGACTATAAAGCTGACCAATCAGAATTAGAGACTATAAAGCTGACCAATCAGAGTTTAAAACGTCATCGTGCTGACTTTCGTCATCATCCACTGATTTTAGTAACTTATTCTTTTTTTCTTCCTTTCGTCATCGCGCTTCTGTTTCTATGGAAACCCGAATTGCTAATTCTGTCTACAAATTATTTTTGTTACGTGACGGCTGAATTAAAATGGTCTATTCTATTATTACTGGCGCGAACAGTAACAGGAGAGATATGGCGCATATAGTGAAAATACCTTATTTTTATGTTTGAGAGTCAATTGATTTTATTCTTATTGTTGAATTAAAATAAATTATGACTTGTTTGTTAGTTTCTTATTCATTCTTTGGTTTAAAATACTCCACTTTTTAATTTTTAAATCTGAATTCTGAATGTACCACTTTTTGACGTTGGTCAGTGGCGAACAGGCAAGGGTATCATCAGCACTTGCAGGATGACAATTGTGGCTCTGATGGAGTTGGTCCAAAAATCAAAACAATAAAATAAAACTGCAATCAAAGAAACAAACACATACAACTTTAGTAATAAAAAGGAATAAGCACTTTAAAGTCATCTGCTCACTATGAGTTACTCAAATCAAGTGTGAGGGGAAATTTTCAACGCTAAGATCATAAAGCATTGTTAAGAAATTTGCCCTCTGCAAAAGATTTGTACTCATACATGTCAAAATTGTTCCATTGAAAAGAAATTGTTAGATGAATGACTTAATGCAGAAGCAAATTTATTGACAGATTCATACAATCATCTACTGAAAACAGAATCAGTTAATGTGTAAATTGTCCAGTAAACTATTTAAAAATATCAGCAAATTACTTAAAAAATAAATAAATAAAATCTTCAATTGTAAGTTGTAACATACTTTTCGAGTTACTTTTGTATTTACATTTGTTATCTACTACCAGTGAGTACACTAAGTGTACACAGTAGACACTAGAAATGCACAGTTTTCCCTCAAAAGTTTTAATTATACCCTTCTTTCCATATGTATTTTTAAAAAATGTTATTTAATTTTAGCAAAAATTAAAAAATTGCTTTGCATTTTTGCTGTTGGGCCCCCTTTTTAACCTGGCAACCAATATTTTTAGACCCAGTCTAATAATGATGTCGGGTATGGCTATTTTTAATTGACTAGTTTCAGAAATAAGACAGACACTTAGATTAATGAATACTATAATTATATATATTATTTATTGTAGTAGAGAGTATATATATATATATATATATATATATATATATATATATATATTCTTCATACTTGACAACATAATAAATGCAAAAAAATAAATAATAAGGCACTGTTAAAGAGCAAACATATCGCAAGAGCTTTATTAATGATACATCACTCAATAAGTCCTGAGCCTGACATATAGATGGCACCACTAATAAAAAATCCAGATAATTTTTATGAAGTACTAACCTTCAAATGGCACATGACAAAATTTAGGCCCACTTGGATTATTAGTTTACAAATTACAGTTATTTAAGTGAAGCTACTGTTGCGAATTGTCAAAACAATGGAAAAATCTAAATTTCATGTGTTGATAAAGTATTGCTTTCTGATGGGAAAAAATACAGTTCAAGCAAAGCCATGGCTTGATAAGTGTTATTCGGTCTCTGCTCCATTGGAAACAACGGTTAAGAGGTGGTATGCTGACTTTAAACGCAAATACAGACACAAATGATGCTGAATGCTCAGGTCACCCAAAATCGGCAGTTTGTTCTGGAAAACATCAAAAAGTCCACAAGCTCGTTTTGGCTGATCATAAATTGAAGTTGCATGATATAGCAAAGGAGTTGAACATATCAGAAGGCAGTTTATTCACCATTTTGCATGAACATTTGTCAATGAGAAAGCTGTGTTCAAAATGGATGCTGCATTTGCTCACAGTCGATCAAAAACAACAGCATGTTGACAATTCAGAGTGTTGTTTGCAACTGTTTCAATACAACAATGAGAAGTTATTGCATAAATATGGGACAATGGATGAAACATGTGTCCACCACTTCACTCTGGAGTCAAACTGGCAATCAGCTGATTGGACAGCAGCAAATGAAAGCCATCCAAGGCAACCAAAGACGCAAACATCAGCAGGCAATGTTTTGACCTCTATATTTTGGGATGCACAAGTTATTTTGTTCATCAATTACCTTGAGAAAGGAAAAACCATCTATAGCAAATATTATATAGCATTATTGGTGTATTTGAAGGAAGAAATCATCAAAAGACGACAACAAATGAAGAAGAAAAAAGAGATCTTTCACCAAGACAAATGAAGAAGAAAAAAGTGATCTTTCACCAAGTCAATTGAAATTGGAGTAGATAGACTAAACTATTGCCCAGTTCACACTCCACCCACGTTTATTGAACAGGTGAAGAGGCTCATCCCTTGTTTCCTGTTTAGGATTTGGTTTCTGGTTTTTCTCTTTTTCTCTTTTCCAATCTTTTCACTCTTTTTTTTTTATTTTATTTTTTTTTCAATTGGAGTAGATAGACTAAACTATCGCCCGGTTCACACTCCACCCACATCTATTGAACAGGTGAAGACGCTCATCCCTTGTTTCCTGTTTAGGATGTGGTTTCTGGTTTTTCTTTTTCGAATCTTTTCACTCTTACGTAGCCCCCTGCGCATCAGTGGCGTTTTCGCCTTGCTTGGGGTGATATGATTAAAAAAAACAAAAAAAAAACAATGGCAAAACTATATGAATTGCACTTTGAATTGCTTCCACATCCACCCTATTCTCCAGATCTGGCCTCCAGCGACTACTGGCTGTTTGCAGACCTCATAAGAATGTTAATACATTTCCCAAGGGTATTTGCGCGTAAGTGAATACAATGGATTCAACTGGAATTCGAACTCAGCTCCCTGGTTTCTTGTTCTGAGCCAATATCCACTGCACCACAATGCACATCCTTCAATGCAGATACTAAACATTAAAATTTAAACGTATATATTTACCTTTTTTTTATGTCGTAATTGATCAGCCTACCGACTCACACAAAGTCAGGCAGGAGGCTGAACTTAAAGTGATGCTCAAGGACTTGGACAAAAACTGCTCTAGCCTCCTTGACACTTCCTCTTTGGGGATGTCTCGGACACAAAGAATTAACCCTGTTCCTTCAAGGAGATATATTACTTCTAGAGTTAACCTCCTGAGGCTCAAGCATATTATATTAAATTTGCACTACCCAGCTAGAGTTTGTTGTATTTTGCCACCTGCTTTTTCTTCTTTCTATATGTTTTTTTTATTTCATCCCAAGCAAGGAGATAATGCTACTAAGATGCAAGAAGATACTGAGAGTGAAATAAACAGAGAAGACAATAAAAGGACAGTTTTCCTAAGAGACAGAAGATGACATATGACACTGTATTTAATTTTTTGAAGATCATAATTAATGGGTTGGTTGTTTTTGTTTTATGGCATATCAACCTCAGCTGGTCATTTATTGTCAACTAAATTTTATTTATTTATTGCTGGTAATACCTTTTTCTTTCAACAATTTATTGTTGTTTTTATATAAGTTTTGTGTCTAGTAATACTTTTTTCTTTTCGAGTATCAAGATTCATTGGGATTTGTTTTTAAGCGCGGGGTCTCCAAGTCCTACCCTGTTATTTAACCCATAACTGGAGGGAAGGGATGGATTAATACCTTTCCCAAGGGTACCAGTGCTTAAGTGAATTCAGGGTATTCAACTGGAATTTGAACTCGGCTCACAGATTTCTCTTTCTGAGCTGATATCCACCGCACCACAACGCACACTAAATGCTTACAGCACCTGGTATTCCCAAGTGGTCACCCATCTAAATACGGATTTCAACGGTTAAATATTACTCATTCAATCATCAAAGTTAAGCAGTGTCAGGCCAATTAGTACTTACATGGGGAATACCAGGAACTGTGAACAACCTCCTATAATTAGAAATATGTTCTGGATTTAAAAAACCTATAAAGTGTTGATCAATTTCATTTTTTTTTAATCATTTTCCCCCTTTGATACTAAGAGGCAAACGGTTACTAAGGGTGGCAATAAAGCCACTAAGACACAAGGAGGTTACTGAGTATTAAAGAATACGAGAAAAAAAAACATTATTAAGGAGGGAGAACAATAAAAGAACAGGAATTAAGAAGACAGGAGATAACAATTGACATTGCATTTAAGGGTTACTGAGTGTGAAAGAATGAGAAAAAGAAAAACATTATTAAGGAGAGAGAACAATAAAAGAACAGGAATTAAGAAGACAGAAGATAACGATTGACATTGCATTTAAGGGTTACTGAGTGTGAAAGAATGAGAAAAAGAAAAACATTATTAAGGAGAGAGAACAATAAAAGAACAGGAATTAAGAAGACAGAAGATAACGATTGACATTGCAATCAAGGGTTACTGAGTGTGAAAGAATGAGAAAAAGAAAAACATTATTAAGGAGAGAGAACAATAAAAGAACAGGAATTAAGAAGACAGAAGATAACAATTGACATTGCATTTAAGGGTTACTGAGTGTGAAAGAATGAGAAAAAGAAAAACATTATTAAGGAGAGAGAACAATAAAAGAACAGGAATTAAGAAGACAGAAGATAACAATTGACATTGCATTCATGGGTTACTGAGTGTGAAAGGATGAGAAAAAGAAAAACATTATTAAGGAGGGAGAACAGTAAAAGAACAGGAATTAAGAAGACAGAAGATAACGATTGACATTGCATTTAAGGGTTACTGAGTGTGAAAGGATGAGAAAAAGAAAAACATTATTAAGGAGGGAGAACAGTAAAAGAACAGGAATTAAGAAGACAGGAGATGATTGACATTGCATTTAAGGGTTACTGAGTGTGAAAGGATGAGAAAAAGAAAAACATTATTAAGGAGGGAGAACAGTAAAAGAACAGGAATTAAGAAGACAGAAGATAACGATTGACATTGCATTTAAGGGTTACTGAGTGTGAAAGAATGAGAAAAAGAAAAACATTATTAAGGAGAGAGAACAATAAAAGAACAGGAATTAAGAAGACAGGAGATAATGATTGACATTGCATTTAAAGTTTACTGAGTGTAAAAGAATGAGAAAAAGGAAAACATTATTAAGGAGAGAGAACAATAAAAGAACAGAAATTAAGAAGACTGAAGATAACGGTTGACATTGCATTTAAGGGTTACTGAGTGTGAAAGAATGAGAAAAAGAAAAAACATTATTAAGGAGGGAGAACAATAAAAGAACAGGAATTAAGAAAACAGAAGATAACAGTTGACATTGCATTTAGATTTTTGAGGATCAAAGTTGACTGAGAATCAAGAAGATGAAAGATAATTTTACAAGTGAGAAGTGTGATAGGAGAAACTATTAGCATAGAACCTATGGTTTCATTTAGCCATTTCAACTGTAAAAATGAGAAGCCATCAAAAACAAATCAATCAATTCAATCTTTATGGATAATATCTTTATGGCAACTGTTCTGATGAGCATTTTTGTTCCTGGTGCTTCGACCACAGGAATTGAAGTGTGCTACTAGATTAGCATCTAGGTCCCACCCTTTTACTGTCAAAATAGTTCAGTGTAACTGTCACATCTACTCTAACAGTTTCTTTCATTGTACTTCCCACAAGTGTAACTCCCTACTGTTTACTTGTTTTCCCGATAGCTACAATCGCCAAAGATTTAAATGCAATGTGAATTGCCATCTTCTATCTTCTTGAATCCTAGTTATCTTTTATTCTTTCTTCAATATCCCTGTACCCATGGGCTTGGGGTGAAATAATTTAAAAAAAGAAAAGAAAAAGTATAATCCCTTCAACAAAACTGTTATTAATCTTATGCAGTTTCTTTTTCAAATGAAACACGTCCCTAAGAAGCAGTACTTAAATAGACTGGTCTACTCATAAATTTGCCAATTTAAAAAAAAAAAATTGTACATTAGCATTCTTTAACCTTTCCTTAGACCTCAACATTTGTCAGAATAAAAAAAATATTGATTTTTCTTCAACTTAAAATTGGGGGTCTTTTTCATAATATCAATACAGTGGAGTAAGGAGACACAGTAGAGTAATGGATAGCAGCTTGGATGAAAGAATTGGAGAACTGAGCTTGAATTCATTACATTCACTTATATTCTAATACTCTTGGTATGAATTCATCTCTTTTTCCCCACGGCTATAGGTAAATATCAGAACAGATTGGGTTCTATAGCCTATATTCTTCTATAATCAGTCTATTGCAGTAAGACTTGGCAACTGTGAGAAAATCTTCACGCTACATGTAATTGGGTTCTGCTTGTGGAGCCTGAAAATCCCATGAAACTTCTTCAGGAGAAGAAGCCAGTTCAACCTACTCAGAGTGAATTCCGTCAAAAGTAAGTATAATATCAATACAGTGTAAAATCGGTCCTTCATTTTTACAAAGTTATTGGACTTAGTTGTTTTGAATGTAAAAGCCGAAAAAGTATGGGTAGTATAATGAAGAATGACTGAATTCAAAATTGGTGAGCCAATTTTGAATTCCAGTCAGGTTTGATTCACTCATGCACAAATATCCTTGGGAATGGTATAAAGTCATCTCTTCTCTCTTCCCCAGGTATGGGCTAAATAGTTGGACTTATATCTGGAAAAACTATTGTTATTCTTCTAAACAATTTGGTAATACAATATTCACTCACAAAACATGAATTGGTCTTACAATCTAAAACATGTTTCACCTGGAATGTTGATTGGTTGTAAAAACCAAATCCCTAGATTAGTACAAAAACAAACCATTTTTTTGTGGTGGAGAGGATTTATTTTAAATAAAGAACAAACAGATATATAATAGCTAGCCACTTGTATTTGAGAATGGAGAACTACTAGGTCAGCAATCCCTGTTGCAAACATCTGCTCAGGCACACTTTTGCTTATTCAACACCCACATAGCCCACCTGTGGTTTATACTGCAACTATGCTGAGCAGACCTTAGTTACAGTTTCTGGGAGAGAGCGCATCCTCTGGCATGAACAAGGCCAAGACAATCAAATTCTTGATAACTACTGACTTCATGTCAGCCATAAACATTAGTGGCTCCCATACAGTTATGTCTACCCAATTTCACTCACAAATTCTTAGTCAACCTGTGGTATGGTTCTCAGGCACTTTACAAAGATGGGATTGCTTCTACAGGTTGATAACGTCAAGAAGTCACCTTTCTGACAAGTCAACCACAGTGAGAATTGAACCCAGGTCTCATTCTAACCACTCGACCATATGCCTATGTTTAGATGGTAGAACAGATATATACATTTCTAATTGACAAAAAAAAATTTACATAATAAAGTATTTATCTGTTTATCTTTCATTTGCGATAAATAATTATTAACCTCAAATATTTATGTATTTGCTTTCAAAAAATCCCATATAAAAAATGTCAATGTGGCATTGTAAGTGCATTGAAATCTGTTTGCAATAATTTACATGACACATCCTTGGATACTCTGCTAAATAACCACAAATATTCTCTTTTTGGGACTAAATATTTGGGGTAAATTGTTTCATGAAATACAAAGATCCACACATTAAATTGGAATCATGCAACAACCATTTCATTCCAAAACCAAAATCTTTCATAAATTGTTACACATTAAAATGGAATCATGTAAGAACTGTTTTGAATGTTGAAATGCAATCATACCAGAAATGTAGACCTTCCTTAAGCCTGACATTTAGATGAAAAAAAAAATTTTTTTTTTTCTTAGCGGTTTATAAAGAGGTCCTGTTTATAATATCAGTAGTGTTAAATTGAATCCTAATTTTTACAGAGTTATTGAACCTAGCTGTTTTGCATACAAAAATAGACTTTTTTTTTGGTGGTATAAAAAGATTTCTTTAAAAAAAAAAAAATGCAAGTTCTACTTGAGTAACAACTTTGAATCTCACTCAGTAACTCACTATTGTGAGTGGCTCCTGGGCCTTGTACAGGGTGAACATCATAGTAAAATAAACAAAAAACAAAAAATGAATATAGTTTTAATTAAAGAACAAAAATTTACATGCATAAATAGAAGTATTTATTCTTCATTTGAGATAAATAATTATTAACATCAAATGTCTGTGCAAATGTTTGTGAAAAAAGTCCCCTACAATAATGATTGAAAAAATAGTTTTTAAAACAAGTTAAAAAAAAGCTAAAAATTTCAGAAATAATGCAAATATTAATATGTTACCACACTTTCAAACTTGACATTAGTAAATAACAGTAAGTTCAATAAGACTCCAAAAGTCAATTTTACACTATATTGATCTTATGAATGGGACCACTCCTCTTCTAAAATAATAAACAAATTTACTGACAAAAAATTATCAACAAAAAATTATTGACAAAAAAATAAAAAAAACAAAAATAGAAAATAATTTTATTACAAAAATTATGATAAGTTCAATAACTCAATGATCAAAAGTCAATGATTAATTTTAAACTATACTGATATTATGAACAGGACCACCTCTCTTTTTAAAATGATAAAAAATATCAGTTTTTGTTTTATTCTGACAACTGCTGTGGCTTAAGAATGTTTAAAACAATACTAATGTACAAAAGCTATGATTTCAGATTGTGAAAATTATTTTCATAATAGATATTATTACTGATTTAAGCTACAGAAATGCAATGCCAAGAAAAAAAATATGAGTCTTATATGTGATAAAAAAGTGTGTCTTATATGAGATCAAACAGTGTTTCTCATATGAAACTAAAAATGGGTCTTATATGCCATCAAAATGTGTCATATATCATCAAAAGTGTTGTATATGTAACCAAGAGTAGGTTTTATATGAATACAAAAAATTTTGTTATTTCCAATAGTTCATCTATCACACCCTCTAAAATAGCCACACATTGTCCAATCGAAACTAAATTTTCAGAAATACAAACAGGTGAGAGGGTACAAAGTAAAGTTGGTTTTACTAGCTTCATATAATAAATTTTCATTAATTGTTTTTGAAAAATTAAAAGTTTTATTATTTAACATACAAAATACTCCCATTATTTTAAAAACAATTTAATGATTAAAATAACAAATACTTATTTAACAAAAATGCAATATTGTTTTTTGCATATCTTTTTTTAAGTTGTATATAGGCAAGAATCCAGTTTCCCTGCATTTGAAAGCGCTATAAACAAATCACAAGGTCAAATACTTCAAAATGTTGGAATTTGGCTTCATAAAGAAATATTTATTCATGGCCAGTTGTATATTACATTCTTAAGAGTAAGAAGTCCTTAGAACTTATTCTTTGTTGCTAAAAAAGAAAAGAAGAGATTTTCTTAAGAAATATTATTTACCATAAAGTCCTATAAAATTAAAGAAATTATTAAATTGCAAAGTAGGGTTTTTGCCAAAGTATTTTTCCAAACAAACCAGTTTATTCATATTTCACTGATTGGTTTGCGAAACAAAACATTCTAGTATTAAATAACTACAATTACTTGGAAACAAAAAGGAAACTTATACTTAACAACAGGAAGAGACAGTTGGAATTTCTTGGGATCATAATGAGGAAGGAGTGCTTGGAAAATATGATACTCATAGGATAGATTGAGGTCAAGTGGGACAAGGGAAAACAAGGCATAGCATAGTTGACAAGCTTGAGAAAATTGATGTCAGAACAGGGTTTAGAAATAAAGAAAATAATCTATTCTTAGAAGGTATCTATTATTAATGTATGCAGAACACTGTAAGATTACTGAAGTTAAGCATTGTCAATCTTGGGAATAGCTGTTGCTTTAAGTTTAGATGTGAAGGTGGTGTAACTAATAATGGCTTGAAATTGAAAATCAGAGAGCTGGGTTCCAATTCCAGTTGTATTAAATATATCTAAATCTAATCTAAATCTAAATCTAATTTAAATTTATTTATAAATGGAACTTTGTGTGTATGTGTGTGTGTGTGTGTGTGTGTGTGTGTGTGTGTGTGTGTGTGTGTGTGTGTGTGTGTGTGTGTATCCGTTACCTATAGACTTAAAAATGGCTGAACCGATTTTCTTGAAAATTTACACAGTTGTACTATAAGCGTCTGTGAGTGTTTTTAGCTAGGTTTTGTGTTGAAGTACCCCCAATAAATATCGAAAATCGATAATCGAAAAAAATCGGGTTATAGATGGAGTGGTCCGATTTTAATCAAATTTGATACACTCATAGACAAAGACATAAGAAACAATATTCAGAAGTTTCAAGGTTACAGTTCTTACAATAGTGCAGAAAATTGATAATATATATATATATATATATAAAAGGCAAAATGTTTGTGTGTGTGTGTGTGTGTGTGTGTGTGTGTGTGTGTGTGTGTGTGTGTGTGTGTGTCTGTTTATCTGTCTGTATGTCTGTATTTTTTTCAGCCCTTTTATTTTAGTTTTTGCTTCGGGTTTGGCTCTAAGTAGGTATAATTGTAGTTCTTAGTCTCAGCCATGATACCATTTACTTAGAGGACTTATTTAGCCTTCAAAATTCAGTTTACGACGAAAAAAACTTATTTGATATTGATACCAGGAAATCAAAATTTCACTCACATCCATTCATTTTTCTTTCAGTCTATAGTTTCGCTTTAACTGGAAGCAACTATTGCTTTCGTGCCAATGTCCAAAGAGTTTGAGCTCCAGGATCATGGATTAGTTTTAAAGCTTTCATTACACCTGAGCAACGCCAGGCTATGCTGCTAGTTCACTTATATGCAAACACTCTTAGGTAAGGTATGAATCCATCTCTTCTTCCTCCAGTTATAGGTGAATTTGTAGAACTTGTATCAGTAGATGATTATTATCTCCAAAGAATTCTTACAAACTAAAAATATTTTCTGTCTTTAAATAACCTGCAAAAAGTTGATAAGACATTAAAAAAAAAAAAATGAATTAATCCTGGTGTAAGTTTAAACCAATATCTTTTTTACAAATATATTTTGACCACTTTACTTAAAGTTTACATTTTCTTGACTTTATTCTTGAATTTATTCTTTGTTGTTAAAAAGGAAATGAAATTTTCTTAAGAAAGTATTTCTCCAAACAAATCAACTTATTAAAATTTCATTGATTGGTTTGCAAAATTGAATGATATGTAGTTTGTAAATTTTAACAAAAAATATTAACAATAACTTCAACAATACTAAACATTGAGTATTTCAACATGTTAACACATGTTGCAAAAAATTCTAGTCTTATCAAAAAGCGGGTCTTATATGCCATCAAAAATTAGGTTTTATATTCCATCAAAAAGTGGGTCTTATATATGATCCAAAATGTGTCATATATGCCAGGGGTTGGCAACTTTTTGCTATGTGTCGACTTAGGATTTTAAAATCATTCAGTGTGCCAACAATATATTCATTTTTTTACAAGTCAAGGTCAATATTACTGTTCTACAATATATTTTATATAGTAATATATACAATAATATGTAAACCACATTAATAAAGATAAACTGTTTTTAAAAGTTCTTTTTTAAGTTTTTATTATTAATGGGAGCCTTATCCTTGCATGGTCTTAGCCATTTGCTTGATATTAGCAACATACTTTGTTACTTTGAGTTTTACACAATTTTTTATGCCATTGGAAATTGCTCAGCATGCCATGTGCGGCATGCATGCTGTGGGTTGCCAACCCTTGATATATGCCATCAAAAAATGGGTTTTATATGCGATCAAAAACTAATTCTTATATGTGATCAAATGTATGTCTTAAGGGGATCATATGTGATCAAAATGTGGGTTTTATACGCCTTCAAAAGTGGATCTTATATGAGATAAAATACATTGATAAGAATCAAGTGACATTAAATTCAGTACATCCAACTCCACCATGCAAAGCTGAATTCCTGAAAAATCATTTTCAGTGATTTTTATTCAAAATTAAAACTACTGGAAATATCATAAAAGACTTTAAAAGCTATGGCTTTTGAAGAACTAGCAGTATAGCCCGGTGTTGCTCGGGTATAATGAAAGCTTTAAAACTAATCTATGGTCCTGGAGTTCAGACTCTTTGGATGTCAGCACAAAAGACTAAAAAGTAATAGTTGCTTCCAATTAAAATGAAACCATAGACTGAAAGAAAAATGAATGGATGTAAGTGAAATTTTGATTTGCTGGTATCGATGTCAAATAAGTTTTTTTGTCATAAACTGAATTTTGAAGGCTAAATAAGTCCTCTGAGTAAATGGTATCGTGGCTGAGACTAAGAACTACAATTATACCTACTTAGAGCCAAACCCAAAGCAAAAACTAAAATAAAAAGGCTGAAAAAATACAGACACACAGGCAGATAAACAGATACACACACAAACATCCTGCCTTTTATATATAAATATATTATCAATTTTCTGCACTATTGTAAGAACTGCAACCTTGAAACCTCTGAATATTGTTTCTTATGTGTTTGTCTATGAGTGTATCAAATTTGATTAAAATCGGACCACTCCTTTTATAACCCAATTTTTTCAATTTTCGATTTTCGATATATCGACACAAAACTTAACTAAGAACACTTACAGTCACTTATAGTACAACTGTGTAAATTTTCAAGAAAATGGGTTCAGCTGTTTTGGAGTCTATAGGTAATGGACACACACACACACAGACAAAGTTCCATTTATAAATAAGTTTAGATAACATATTTAAGAATTTTACATTTGAAATACAGACACTAGAGTTTGACACCATTAATGCGACACTTTGTGGTCCAGCATCTCCCATGGTTCAGCACTTTTTTTAATCAGCTGCCTTTAGTTTGTTGAGCAGCTATGAAGGCAGTGCCACACATTGCTTACAGTTTTCCACAGCAGCCAACAGCAGCAGAACATTTTGATGATATGGCTTTGCTCATTTCTTATCTAAACTTATTTATAAATGGAATCTTGTCTGTGTGTGTGTGTGTGTGTGTGTGTGTGTGTGTGTGTGTGTGTGTGTGTGTGTCCGTTACCTATAGACTCCAAAATGGCTGAACCGATTTTCTTGAAAATTTACACAGTTGTACTATAAGCGTCTGCAAGTGTTCTTAGCTAGGTTTTGTGTTGAGGTACCCGCCAATAAATATCAAAAATCGATAATCAAAAAAATCGGGTGATAGAAGGAGTGGTCCGATTTTAATCAAATTTGATACACCCATAGACAAAGACATAAAAAACCATATTCAGAAGTTTCAAGGTTGCATTTCTTACAGTAGTGCAGAAAATCAATAATGTATATATATAAAAGGCAAGATGTTTGTGTGTGTGTGTTTGTCTGTATGTCCTTTATACAAATCCACAATTTTTATCCGATTCTCACCAAACTTCACACAAATATTCTTTAAGCTGAGTCTGACCTCCAGGACTATGGATTAGTTTTAAAGCTTTCATTACACCCAAGCAACGCCAGGCTATACTGTTAGTATGTACATAAATTCATTCCAAATAGTAAGTATATATTATCTTTTGGTTTTATGCTTTTTTTTCAAGCTTTTATATTGTATGAAACGACAAAAAAGCCTTGTTTGAAGGCATTGATAATTGTTTTATTTCCTGTTTTACACTTTGTTCTACCTTTCATAATGCAGTAATATATATCATGTATTTCCATGTATGTGCAAATACCCTTGGGAAAGGTATTAATCCATCTCTTCCTTCCAGTTATGGGTTAAATAACAAAACAGATTGGGTTATATAGCCTTGGGTGGCAACAAGTCTACTGCAGAAAGTAATGGCAACCTAATGCGGGAAAATCTACTTCTCAGTCAGTCTTGTCTCTTTGAGACATGATCATCCAAGCGTGTCTCACGTATGGCACTTAACTGACTGATTTCCATGTATAAAACAACCTTTACATCTTAAAAATTATACCCCCAAATAGGAGGGTGGTCATCTAATACAACAGTTAAAGCTAACCTTAAATCATGTGGTGTATTGGCACAGGGAAATAGGCTAATATGCTTGCACTACGTACTACTTACTTGTACTCATGGCGGCATCCACCCTGAGGGGGTTGAGCTGGCTTCTTTCCTAGAAGAAGTTTCATAGGAATTTTTGACTCCACAAGCAGTCCCCAACCACATGTGGGGTAAAGATTTTTCCGCAGTAGATTGCCAATTCTTACTATGCTAGACTGGTTATAGAAGGCTATAGGCTAAAGAACCCAGTCTGTCCTGCTTTTTACCCATAGCTGGGAGGAGAAGAGACAAATTCATACCTTATTCAAAGGTATTAGCATGTCAGTGAATGTAATAAATTCAAATGGAATTTGAACTCAGCTCTCCAACACCTCAATCCAATACACTATCCATTACTCTACTGAGCCTCTCAACTTGTGCCATGGGTTGCAGCAGGCCAACAACTGCCTCAGTATGGTAACTACCGATATAAATATGGTAACTACAAATGTAAATATTTACGGTTGAAACAATTCACATTATAATGCTGTACTACAGTTATAATTGCAAGTACTTTTACTTCTTGATTTCACATTGAAATGTAATATATAAGAGATGATTACACAACAATTTGCCAAAATTCCCTTGAGCAACATGCAAAAGTAAAAAGTAATGTAAATGAATATTTTGTTCTTGAATTGTAGAGTTATGGGTGTGTTCACACCAATTATTATTTTGCATAACAGTGTTAAATAACATCATTTAAGACAATCTACAATCTATATTTTATAATTAAAATTCATTATCATTGTGGTGTTAAATAATAACGTTTAGGATAAAATACAATCTATATTTTATAATTAAAATTCATTATCATTGTGGTGTTAAATAATAACGTTTAGGATAACATACAATCTATATTTTATAATTAAAATTCATTATCATTGTGGTGTTAAATAGCAACATTTACTATAACATGCAAACTTTATTTTTTACTAACATACATTATCTGGTTTGTCTATATTTCTGAGATGAGGTATTGTAATTTTTTACTCTATATACATTGTTCGGATTATAGTCCTCATCCTTCATGCCATATTCACCTTCAATATCTGTCTATATTTTTGAGATGAGGTATTGCAATTATTTACACTATTTACATTATTTGGACTGTTGCCCTCATTTGTGTTGCTATATTCATTTTCAATATTTGTCTATATTCTTGAGATAACGTTTTGTAATTATTTACATTGTTTACATTGTTTGGACAGTTGTTCCTCATCTATGTTACCATATTCACCTTCAATATCTGTTTATATTTCTAAGATGGGGTATTGTAATTATTTACACTATTTTCATTGATTAGACTACAGTCATCATCTTTGTTGCCATATTCACCTTCAATATCGGTCTATATTTCTGAAATGAGGTATTGTAATTATTTACACTATTTACATTGTTTGGACTGTTATCCTCATCTTTGTTGACTATGTTCATCTTCAATATCTAAACTTATTTATAAATGGAATTTTGTGTGTGTGTGTGTGTGTGTGTGTGTGTGTGTGTCCATTACCTATAGACTCCAAAATGGCTTAAAACGATTTTCTTGAAAATTTACACAGTTGTACTATAAGCATCTGTGAGTGTTCTTAGCTAGGTTTTGCATCAAGGTACCCCCAATAAATATTGAAAATCACTAATAAAAAAAATCAGGTGATAGAAGGAGTGGTCTGATTTTAATCAAATTTGATTCACTCACAGACAACGACATAAGAAAGGATATTCAGAAGTTTCAAAGTTGCAGTTCTTACAATAGTGCAGAAAATTGGTAATATATATATATATATATATAAAAGGCAAGATATTTGTGTGTGTCTGTTTATCTGCCTGTATGTCTGTATTTTTTTCAGCCTTTTTATTTTAGATTTTGCTTCGGGTTTGGCTCTAAGTAGGTAAAATTGTAGTTCTTAGTCTCAGCCATGTTACCATTTACTCAGAGGACTTATTTAGCCTTCAAAATCCAGTTTATGACGAAAAAACCTTATTTTATATCAATACCAGGAAATCAAAATTTCACTTACATCCATTCATTTTTCTTTCAGTCTACGGTTTTGCTTTAATTGAAAACAACTATTGCTTTTTAGTCTTTTATGCCAACGTCCTTTGAGCTCCAGGACCATTGATTAGTTTTAAAGCTTTCATTACACCCAAGCAACACCGGGCTATACTGCTAGTTTGTTTATATTTCTCAGATGAGGTATTGTAATTATTTACACTATTTACATTGTTCAAGTTGTTGTCCTTATTATGTCACACATGGCCCAGTTGATAAAATTGCTGGTCAGATCCAGTGACTTGAACCAAACAGTTGTGAATTCAATACCTGTTGAACAAAAACTTAAGAGATTTGAGTTAAAGGTAGATAGCTCAGGTATCTTCTAGTGGCATGACTCATGGAGGGAGAACAATATACCTCTGTGATCAAAATAAAAGGTTTAGTTCAAAATTTCAATTATCTGGAGAAGGTTGTCGTGTATAACAGCCAAAATGTTGTAAATATGTCAATATAGATGAGGACCACAGTCTGAACAATGTAAATAATCATACGGATTTGTTTGCTTATGCAAGGATAAGCAACAAACATTTAAGATGCCATAAAATTTTCATTTCTTGTTACAGAATAAAAAACATAAGACATCCCTATACATAATTAAAACCCTTAAAATTACTATGATCATTGCCAACTGATGCAAAGAGCTCACCATGAACATCGTCATTTCCCATTTCGTCACATTGGTCCCAGTCAGTCATCTTATATTATGAATATAAGATAAAATCATGATAATTTACCTAGATTTAGGGTCTTGTCTTATCTATAGGTCACCTTATTTGTGGAAATATATGGTATGTAGAATGTGGTGGAAAGGCTATGTTAATACAGATATACTTCACCTTATATCGGTAATTTGTTTCAGGAGAGGAGACTTAAGTTGAAAAATGACTCAAGTTAAATTTACTTGTTTCCAAATTTAATTGTCACTAGGCTAAACCACAAATAACCACTTCCATTTCTGTATTTTATTTATAAATGTATTTTTAATATATGATCAATAAGAAATAAATTTTAGTTTTTAATATCATACAGAAAAGAAATAAATTTTAGTTTTTAATATCATACAGAAAACAAAGTAATCAAAATTTATGAATAGTATACAAACAAACTTGTAAATATTATAGATATTTACAACTTGGTGATCTTTACAGTACATTGTGGACTCTTTATTTGTGAATGTGGTTTGCTCTAAGGCATTATAAAATAAAATGATATTCTATTTGCTCTAAGGCATTATAAAATAAAATGATATTCTAAGGTTAAAAAACAAATACAGTTATTAAAATTATTTTGCAATAATAGAAAATAAACTAATTTATGTTAAATTTACCAATATTTACATTCAATTTGTTTATTTACATCACAGCTGTAGATGGTTGTGGATCACCAATATTGAGCTGTTAAAGACTGCTAAATAAGATGCCAACACAGAGTCACAGATGTTTTCATATTTCATTCTCCAGGATTTATGATGATTATATTAACATTTACTGTAAAGGTATGTATTTTAATATGATTTTATATACTTTTATTCTTATTCATTGTACAGTAACATGATTTTATATGTTTTTAATGTTTTTCTAGTGATATTATGATTTCAATATTTGTGGTGAACAGATGTGAAATCAAATAGAAAAACTTAACCTTGATTTTTATTTTTCCATATAATTTTTTGAAAAATGACGTATAATCAGGAACAACTTAACTCAAAACAACATAACCTGAGGTTATGCATAAGGTTTTCTAGGAGTGATTTCTGTCATCTGATATTTTCTGTGATTTGGCATTGGCCTGGTTCAAAGGGTGGCAGATTAAAGGCTGTATATTATTCAAGGTCCTCACTATTTACATTATTCAGACTATTGTCCTCATCTTTGTTGTCATTTTTTCCAACGTTTTGGCTGTTGCACGCCTTCTTCAGTTGCTAGGAAATTTCAAACCTTTATTATGATCACTGGGATATATTATTTTCATTCCTTGTGCAAAGCCACTTCTGGTAGTCATGAGTTATCTCCCTAACTCTCTAAGTTATTTGTTCACCACTGCTGTAGCCTAGTATTGAACTCACAACTTTTTGGGTCAAGTCATTGGAACTAACCAACGTCTATATCCATGTGTCCTTAAGGATGAGAACAATAGTCCAAATAATGTAAATAGTGTAAATACTACCTCACCTCAGAAGTATAGACACATATTCAAGGTCCTAATAGAAAATAAAAATAAACTGAAAAGCATAAAAATAATAAATTGAATCATAAATAATTTCCATTTTTCTTTATCAATTTTACTCTTTAAAAAATAAAAGCACAATTACATTTTATACAGTTAAATATCAAACACTGCAATATTGTACTTTATAACAGTAATTGTGTTTTTCAGTTGCAATCCAAGTTAACTCATTTCAATTAACAGTTGCAACTTCTACTAAAGGTTGCTATATCTCATTTTTAGAGACAGAGGTTGAGGATACTAAAATCAAGGAGGTGCAGAAATTTAAATACCTGGGAAGTGTTCTGACAAAGGACGGGAAATGAAACACTAAGGTCCAAAGGTGTATTTCAAAAGCTAAGCAGAGTAATGAGAGACAGGAAGATTTTGCTGGAAACAAAGAAAAGAGTACCGGACTGTTATGTGATATCTGTCCTCAAAAATAAAGAAGAGTCAAAGTAACAGAAATGTGGTTCTACAGAAGGATGCTGAGAATATCATGGACCGAATATGTGAGCAACAACAAAGTTTTAGAGGGAATGTAAATGAAAAGGAAACTTATACTTAATATCAGAAAGAGACATCTGAAGTTTCTGGGACATGTAATGAGGAAGGAGGGTTTAGAGAATCTAATACTCACTGGACAGATAGAGAGAAAGAGAGACAAGAGAAAGCAATGCGCGACATACTTGATGGGCTTTAGCAAATGGATAGTGGAGCAGGATTTGGGAGAGATACCAAGAGAAAAAGTGTTAAGAGCAACAAGAGATGGGGGTAAGTGGAAGTCCTTGACTGCCTATATCATGAAGGGACATGGCACTTAAAAGAAAAAAAAAGACTATTTGATGTTGTGAACAATGTTTCTCCAACAACTAAGTGTAAGACGTAATTCAAAACACGCTTTGTCATTGTAATCATCACAATTTTTTACTACCTAACCACATTTCAAAGGTGGGATGTTTTTCAGCGTTTGCTCCCCAATTGTGGTGCATTGTGGTGCAGTAGATATCGACTCAGAATGACAAATTGGGGAGCCGAGTTTGAAATTCCAGTTGAATTCCTTGCATTCACTTACACACAAATAGCCTTGGGAAAGGTATTAAACCATCTCTTCCCTCCAGCTGTGGGTTTAATAACAGGACAGATTGGGTTCTATAGCCTTGGCTGGTAACCAGTCTTATGCAGAAAGCAATGACAACCTACTGTGGGATAATCTTCTGCCCAGGCAATCATGTCTCTTTTGAGACATGATCGCCCAAAGTGTGTATCCCGTATGGCACTTAACTGACTGACTCTCCAATTGATTACTGTACCCAGTGCTCCTAAATGGTCCCCTATTTAAGTACTGATCAAACCCAACACTGCTTGTTGAGTGATTGATCTTTTTTTTACAGCTTATCAACCCTTTTCAGGTTATTGAAAACCAGAAATTGTTTTAGAATGTAAACTAGTTTAGATTTTGTGAGGAAATAACAATGATTTATTGATACCAGTCATACTAATTAATCCATAGTTTGTGGGAAGGAAAGGTGGAATTATATCTTTCTTAAGTGTATTTGCATATAAATGAATATAAGAAACCCAATTAAAATGTATCTTTTCCATCACTTGTAAATACAATTATACAGCAATTGGTATTCCTAAGCAGCCACCTATCTAGATACTGACCAGGTTCAATATTACGTGAACCAGTGTTTCAGCACTATATGGCCATAAACAGCAACTTAACTTGGTAAAGGAGAATCATCATTTCAGTGATTTAGGTTGAAATAATATCCATGAAAAAAGAAGTAAATTACATTTAATCAATTATATGTTCCCCATTATTTGCAATAACTTGTTGCCACTTATGAGACAGCTCTTATGTGGCTTTTGAGTAAAAATCTGTAGGTTTTTGAGGATAATGATTTACTAACATCTATCTATCTATCTATCTATCTATCTATCTATCTATCTATCTAGTATGTATGTATGTATGTATGTATGTATCTATCTATCTATCTTGATCTGTCCATCTCTGTTTCTATCTATCTATCTATCTATCTATCTATCTATCTATAATTCTTTTCCTATCTATCTATCTATCTATCTATCTATCTATCTATCTATCTAGTATGTATGTATGTATGTATGTATGTATGTATCTATCTATCTATCTATCTATCTATCTATCATTCTTTTCCTATCTATCTATCTATCTATCTATCTATCTATCTATCTATCTATAATTCTTTTCCTATCTATCTATCTATCTATCTATCTATCTAATATGTATGTATGTATATGTATCTATCTATCTATCTATCTATCTTGTATGTATGTATGTATGTATGTATGTATGTATGTATCTATCTATCTATCTATCTATCTATCTATCTATCTATCTTGATCTGTCCATCTCTGTTTCTATCTATCTATCTATCTATCTATCTATCTATCTATTATGTATGTATGTATGTATGTATGTATGTATGTATGTATGTATCTATCTATCTTGATCTGTCCATCTCTGTTTCTATCTATCTATCTATCTATCTATCTATCTATCTATCTATCTATAATTCTTTTCCTATCTATCTATCATTCTTTTCCTATCTATCTATCTATCTATCTATCTAGTATGTATCTATGTATGTATATATGTATGTATGTATCTTGATCTGTTCATCTCTGTTTCTATCTATCTATCTATCTATCTATCTATCTATCTCAATCTATTATTTATGTAAGTATCTATCTATCTTTCTATCTCAAACTATGTATGTATGTATGTATCTATCTATCTATAAAAAAAAGCATTACATTATCATCACAGACTGTGCCACAATATAATCACATTCAAATTCATGCACATAAAATTTCTCACAGCCTTTCAACTGCTAACAAGTGTTTCTTCGATTTTTTTGCAGCTTCATATATTTTTGCAATGCCTTGTACTTGTGATGAGGTACATGCCAGTAGGAAAGCAATTTCTTGAACATGCAAGTGCAACAATGAATGAAAATTTCTTTAAGCAGGAATCTGCCTGTTCTACATTATTTCCACTGAACAAGCAACGTGTCACCTGACGATCGTTTCAATTGGATTGTTTCTGCTTCTAAGTACTCCACAAATAACAACCAGATCGGGTTTTATTCTAGCACGCTTTCACCTGCTTTTATTGATCATGTTATTTTATGTATGTAGATCTGCTTCCAACATAAGCAATAAGCACACACACACACACACACACACACACACACACACACACACACACACACACACACACACACACACACACACATACATATTTGCTAAACAATAAATTTCAAATCACCTGATCTGGGGAATAGTCTATTTCAGCATATGAAGATGTTAGCTGTCTGTCTTGTCAACCCCGGTGTGGACTGAGTTCATGTCGAAAGTTACAAATTTTATCAGATGAAAAGCATGAGACAAGGTTCAGGGGAGGGTGGAAAGTATTTGTCTTAAAGGGAAGAAGTTATATAAAATTAAAACCCAAATATTAACCTTATGACATTAATTTGGGGTTACATGAGAAAAGTAAAAATTGATATAAATTAACAAGAGGAAAAGAATAACATTAAAACGTACATAAAAAGATATAATGTATAAATAAAAAAAGGTATAATGGGAGATCATAGATAGTCACTATATATATATATATATATATATATATACGTTCAGATATTGGAGGCCATCTACATTAAATCAAAACAACCCACTGTTAATAAAATCACATTTCAATCTGGTCATAACACATTACATTGCATCTAGACATATGGTTTTGTTAACATTTCAGTCTCTCACATGGTGTGATGTCATAGAACCGCATTACAAATTTATGAACTGCGTCTGCTATTCAGTGACTGTTATTGTTGCTTAGCAATGTTTTATATCAACACAAGATAAATTATATTTGATGGTGGATGTCTTTATGTTAACGTCCCAGTAACTTCTCTGAAGATGGCTCATGTGAACCGAAAGCTTAGAACCAGCATAATAAAAGATATCCAAATGTTGGACAATGTTTGTCTTTATTTTCACCTGAAATTAAAGTCTAAATACAATGCTTAGAATGGCTCATAATTAAACATAATAGACATTCATTGTTTGTTATATTTAACAGTATATGTTTAGTATATATATATATATATATATATATATATATATATAGTCATCCACAGACAGATCTATTTCACTGTATCACAGCTCATCAGTACATTTAGATATCCCATTGCTTTTACCCAGGACTGAAACCCGACCAAATTGGCCTCAGTCAGCAATTCTACCTCTGAGCTATGGCCGCTCAGTAGAAAAAGGCAGACCATTAGCGTATGATATATCATACGCCAGTAGTTAAAGTGCTCTAATTCAATACTGAATGAGCAATGTGTAGATGCTAGAGTAGCTACTGTTTTTTTCAAATTCTACCATTCTTCCAGAGTGCTCAATCAGGGTGTGAGAGCATAAATAATATATATATATATATATATATATATATATATATATATATATATATATATATATATATTATAAGGAAATGAAAGAACAGATAGATTAAAACCCACTGTTCATGCATTTACTTTTGTAAAGGGTGTTCAATACAGAGTAGAGCTTAATATTGTAAATTTGTTATTACAATGACTTATAAAAGCATTATATCATTTACACAAAAATTTTCATGTTTCAGAAAAATACTGTTAAAAGATAAAAATAAAACTCCCAAAGTAAAATGGAAAATTCTGGAAAAAGCAAGAATCTGTAAATCATTCTATGACATCTGACCTCTGTGCCTGAATGAAAAGCTGCAGATGACAAGGTTCCCTAAAAAAAAGTACTACTAACTCATAGAAATGAATTGACAGTTTTATGTAAACACTGCAAATATTTTTCTCTAAAATTTAATTAGTTATAACTAGCAGTATAGCCCGGCATTGCTCGGGTGTAATGAAAGCTTTAAAACTAATCCATGGTCCTGGAGCTCAGACTCTTTGGATGTTGACACAAAAGACTAAAAAGCAATAGTTGTTTCCAGTTAAAGTGAAACCGTAGATTGAAAGAAAAATGAATGGATGTAAGTTAAATTTTGATTTCCTGGTATCGATATCAAATAAGTTTTTTTCATTGTAAACTGAATTTTGAAGGCTAAATAAGTCCTCTGAGTAAATGGCATCATGGCTGAGACTAAGAACTACAATTATATCTACTTAGAGCCAAACCCAAAGCAAAAACTAAAATAAAAGAGCTGAAAAAATACAGACATACAGGCAGATAAACAGACACACACACAAACCTCTTGCCTTTTATATACATATATATATATATATATATATTATCGATTTTCTGCCCTATTGTAAAAACTGCAACCTTGAAACTTCTGAATATTGTTTCTTATGTCTTTGTCTATGAGTGTATCAAATTTAATTAAAATCGGACCACTCCTTCTATAACCCGATTTTTTCGATTATCGATTATCGATTTTTATTGGGGTTACCTCAACACAAAATCTAGCTAAGAACACTCACAATATGCTTATAGTACAACTGTGTAAATTTTCAAGAAAATCGGTTCAGCCATTTTGGAGTCTATAGGTAACGGATACACACACGCACACATAGACACACACACACGCGCACACACACACACACACACACACACACACACACACACACACACACAGACAAAGTTCAATTTATAAATAAGTTTAGCTTGTTCATTTATAACTCATGCTCTAATATTACTTAAATATTATTTTACTAAAATTAATGACCCAGACACTACTTATTTCGTTTAATTCCAATATACCTTAATATACCCTACTGACTTAATTCTAATTCTAACCTAAACAATCCAGCCACTTTAACAGATGTGACATATTAATGAGGAAGGAGAACTTGGAGAATTTGATATTCACAGGGAGGATGGAGAGAGAGACAGACAGATGAAAGCAATGCATGACGTATTTGATGGGCTTGAACAAATGAATGGCAAAGCAAGGTTTGGGAGGGTGTGCCAAACAACTATGTACAACCAAGTGAGTCAGGGTGGATTGCATCTGGAGCAAAAGAAAATAAGTTCCTTACCTCAATACATGATACATATCAGTTGCATTTTGTTCCTTGAAAATGGCATGAATCAAGGAATGGCACATTGGATTAGTCCAAAATTGTATATTCTGTAATGGTGGCTTTTTACAGCTTAGTGTGGTTCAACTAATAGCAAGTCGTGTGCTGATTGGTCAGATTAATGGATGTCATTTGCCTGGGTAACTGAGGACAAAAGTGAAGAATACAAATTGGTCAATCATTCGTGATGTTGGTATAAAAGAGGGCTGAAGCAGTGGGAAAGTAAGAAAAAATAAAAATAAAATCTTTACATTGGTGATGTGTGCAGGAACTCAGGAAGAGCAGATTGAAAAAAAAAAGGATTTATTGTTGTATGAGGAATGTTAGAGAAACACAAGCTCAGTTATGAAACAAAGGGGTAACAAGAGAAAGAGTGTTAAGAGCTAAAAGGGACAGAGAGATGTGAAAGGCCATGATCGCCTATGTCCTGAAGGTACACAGCACATAGAAGAAGAAGATAGAGGGAAAGAGAGAGAGAGAGGGAAAGAGATAGAGGGAAAGAGAGAGAGAGAGGGAAAGAAGATAGAGGGAAAGAGAGAGAGGGGAAACTAACACGTGACATACTTGACAGGCTTGAGCAATTAGATTATAGAGCAGGGTTTAGGGAGAGTAACAAGAGAAAGATTGTTAAGAGGTACAAAGGATAGGAAGATGTAAAGGGCCATGATTGCCTATGTTCTGAAGGAACATGGCACATAGAAGAAGATGTTTAAAGATAGAGGTAAAGAGAGACAGGGGAAACCAATGCATGATACACTTGACGGATTTAAGCAAATAGATTGCAGTCCAGAGTTTAGAAGGGGTAACAAGAGTAAGAAGTTTAAGAGTTACAAGGGATAGGAAAATGTGAAGGGCCATGATCGCCTACATTCTGAAGGAACATTGCACATAGAAGAAGAAGTTTAAGGTAGAGAGAATGAGAGACAAGGGAAACTAACACATGGCATACTTGACCAGCTTGAGCAAACAGATGGTAGAGCAGGGTTTGGGAGGGGTACCAAGTGAAAGAATATTAAGAGGAATAAAGAGATGTGAAAGGCCAGGATCGCCTATGCCCTGAAGGAACACGACGCATAGAACAACAATAACAGAAGAAAGGGTGTTAAGAGCTACAAGGGATAAGGAGATGTGGAGGGCCATGATCACCTGCGTCCTGAAGGGACAAGGTACATAGAAGAAGAAATAGAATTGAGAAGAGGTGGATTCATGCCTAATCAGAATTTGATAAATGAATAAGAAATTATGTGGGCATAAAATGGGGGATCAATCCTACATTATAATAAATACATGAACTGATCCCTCACTTTGTGGCCAAAGTAGTTTCTATACATTTATATTCTAGATTCTTGGGCTTGAGCAAATGGATGGCAGAGCTGGGTTTGGGAAGGGTAACAAGAGAAAAGGTATTAAGAGCTACAAGGGATAGGGAGATGTGGAGGGCCATGATCACCTATGTCTTGAAAGATCATGGCACATAGATGAAAACAAAGGAATAGTTTATACTTGGGTTTAGGTGATTCAATGCTAAAATTTTCTCTGTTATACTTGGGTCATAGATTCAAGTATAAAAATCTTTTAGAAATGATTCATGTTGATACTTAAGTCTATAGGTAAACATTGATTGTGCTTATTCACAAGTCTATAAGTAAACATTTGTTATATTTATTTCTAATTGGTAGTGGTTATATTTAACCTGGTAATAAAACATTGGATTAATTTATACTTAACTCTGTAAATAATCATGTATCAGGTTTATATTTGAGTTTGTAAGCAAGCATTGATTGGGTTTATACTTGAGTTTATAGATGAACATTGATTGGGTTTATACTTGAGTCTGTAGGTAAACCTTGGACAGATTATACTTGAGTCTATAGATAAACATTTTTTAGTTTATACTTGAGTCTCTAGATAAACATTGGTCAGGTTTATACTTCAGTGTATAGATAAACATTGGTTGTATTTATACTTGAGTCTATAAATAAACATTGGTTGAGTTTATACTGGAGCCTAGTGACAAACATTGGTTGAGTTTATACTTGAGTCTATAGATAAACATGTTTGGTTTATACTTGAGTCTATAGATAAACATTGGTTGAGTTTATACTTGTTTCTGTAAATAAACATTTGTAGGATTTATACTTGAATCTGTAGATAAACATTGGTTGGGTTTATATGCAAGTTTTAAGGTAAACATGAGTCTTTTGTAAACATTAATCATCTTCAAATTTGTTCCTGTAGATATACATTGGTTGAGTCTATAAATAAATATTAGTTGGGTCTATACTTGAGTCTATAGATAAAGAATGGTTCTGTTTATACTTTGGCCTATAGGCAAAGTTTGGTTGTGTTTATATTGGTTAACTTTATACTTGAGTCTATAGATAAACAGTGACTGATTTATACTTGGGTTTATAGATGAATATTGGTCATGGTCATGCTTGTGTGCATTGGTAAACATTGATTTTGTGTTTATCCTTGAGACTATAAGTAATTTTTAAACTTGATTCTCGGGGAGCTGAGTTCGAATTCCAGTTGATATTCCTTGCATTTACTTACGCGCAAATACCCTTGGGAAAGGTATTAATCCATCTCTTCCCACCAGTTATGGGTTAAATAACAGAAGAGATTGGGTTCTATAGCCTTGGCTGGCAACCAGTCAACCCCAGAAAGCAATTGCAACCTACTGCGGGATAATCATCTGCCTAGTCAGTCATGTCTCTTTTGAGACATGATCACCCAAGCATGTATCATGTATGGCTCTTGACTGACTGATTGGTCATGGTCATGCTTGTGTCTATTGGTAAACATTGATTGTGTTTATCCTTGAGACTATAAGCAATTTTTAAACTTGATTCTATTGGCAAACAAATATCCATACTGAAGTCTGAAAACATACACTTTTTGAAAAAGAGCTCACCCTAATGAATATTCTTGACCACATGAACAGGACAGATGTATTACTTATTTTATAATCGTAAACGATTCTGTTTGTTGACTCAAAGAAAGCCACATTTCTACTTGTCATAGAAAAACTACTTTTCATCTACATCAAGGCAGGTATAGTTTTTACAGAAGAATGATAAAATTGCAGCTAGTATAAGGTGTTGGACTTTTAGTCTACATCTATACTGTGCAGACCCTCATAATTCAACCCATTTTATAGTTCACCAATAGAAGGATTAACCAATCAGGAAGCTCAAAATATTCAATGCATGTATAAAAGGCAGCCATATTTTTCCGAATATTGGACATCAAATCCGATTCTGGAGAGTGTCTGATTTGAGAGTGATGATCTTTGACGTTGTTTCATTGAACAGATTACGTGCCAAGAGGATACTCTATATCCAGGAACGTTGTCAACATTACCTTCAATCCCTGATTTTGTGACCATCATGGACTATTGTTGCTATATAATATACATTTGGGAGATTGATTCTCTATTATAATCAATACATAAACTAATCCCTGCGCTTTATCCATAAATTATGGCGAATTTTACCAACACAAGGTGCTGATAATCTGTCAAATCAGGGGGTGCCAAATTCTGCATTTTCAGTACTTTAATAATTTGTGCCAAAATGGCACCCAATAAATCCCTCCCAAGATTAATCTTTAATACCCTATTATTTGTTGGTAAACTTTGACTTTCATGCTAGAAAAAAAAAAATGAATTGTCAAAAAGAAGGTTTTTTTATTGACACCATTATCATTTTAATTACCTTCACTCCTCAATAGTAAATATTATTTTAAAAAGGAATGATTAAAATTTGTACCAAAGAAAACAGCTAATTACCTTGTCAAACCAAACGACAGCATGTTGCATGTATTCTATAAAAAAAAAATGTCACAAAAAAGAAAGTTATTTTGTACTATTTTTTTATAATCGTGTCACTCCAAGCAAGGCATTTTACTGCCACTGTTGTGCAGGGAGTTACATAGGAGGAAAGTTATGAGAAAGAGTGACAGGTTATAGGGGGTGTCAGGAAGTGGATAAGAGAAGGATGATGAGAGTGGAGTGGATGGAGAAAGGAGCATGAGAGAGAGGATGCAAGTCGGTGAGATAGGAGATGACTATTGACTTTACATTTAAATTGTTGGAGATTGTAGCTGTCGAGGAAGCAAGTAAACGGAGCGGATCCCACAGGCAGGAAGTGTGAGAAAAGAAGCTGCTTAAAGAAAGGGTACGTATTCTGCATAATATGCTGAAGACAAAATATTCAATAAAGAAACAAGTCAGTCACAGGAGTCACCATAAAAGTATCTTGGATATGCTGATATTGTGTATTCTCTTCAAGATGTTGGCAAATGAAAAAAATGTTCTCTTCAAGATGTCAGCAAATGAAAAAATGTTCCGTTGATAAAGGCAGTTGTTGTTCTTGAGATCGGAGTGATTTCTTTTTTTCGTCTGACTGATTATGCGCATTGGGATTGGTGACTTAGGATCTTCAGAGTGAGATTTCTGTATTTCTTTCTGCCCCTGATATTCGAGTTTGGACTTGAAATTTGTTTGCTTCAGTGTGGAAGTAATTTTTTGAACAGGAATTTTTGTTCAAGCATGAGGAAACCAATTACAGAATTGTAATAAACATACCACTACTGGCCATAATTATTAGGCCACCCCAATTTAAAAAAAATGATGTATTTCATACTATTTTTAGTATTTATTGACAAGTGGATAATTCTAAATGAAAATAGAATGGCTCTTTTGTTATTATTACTTTGCAAAATTTTACAAGGCAGCCAAGAAGCCTTTGCTTTGACCAGCCAATAAGAAGACGAGACTAGCATGGGGAAGAGAGCACAAAAAAACTAGACACCAGAATGGTTCATTTGATGCTCATGTTGTTGTGCAGTATTAACAAAAGAACCATTCTATTTTCATTTAGAATTATCCACTTGGCAATAAATATTAAAAAGAGTATGAAATACATATTTTTTTTTAAAAACTGGGATGGCACAATAATTATAACCAGTAGTGTACAATGAAAGTGAATTTATGCATTTCTTTTTGGTTCTTGATAATTTACAAGAAAAATATTAAACACTGTTTATTTATTAGAGTGTTTATTTACAAGAATAATTTTATATTTACAACATCCTAAAAACTCATACAATTGTATTAAAACTTATGCAATATTTATCATTTATCTAAACTTATTTATAAATGGAACTTTGTCTGTGTGTGTGTGTGTGTGTGTGTGTGTGTGTGTGTGTGTGTGTGTGTGTGTGTGTGTGTGTCTGTTACCTATAGACTCTGAAACGGCTAAACTGATTTTCTTGAAAATTTACACAGTTGTACTATAAGCGTCTGCAAGTGTTCTTAGCTAGGTTTTGTGTCGAGGTACTCCCGATAAATATTGAAAAATCGATGATCGAAAAAATCGGGTTATAGACAAAAGAAACGATATTCAGAAGTTTCAAGGTTGCAGTTCTTACAATAGTGCAGAAAATCGATAATATATATATAAAAATGGCAAGATATTTGTGTGTGTCTGTTTATCTGCCTGTATGTTTGTATTTTTTTCAGCCCTTTTACTTTAGTTTTTGCTTCGAGTTTGGCTCTATGTAGGTATAATTATAGTTCTTTGTCTCAGCCATGATACCATTTACTCAGAGGACTTATTTGGCCTTCAAAATTCAGTTTACGATGAAAAAACTTATTTGATATTGATACCAGGAAATCAAAATTTGACTTACATCCATTCATTTTTCTTTCAGTCTACTGTTTTGCTTTAACTGGAAACAGCTATTGCTTTTTAGTCTTTCATGCCAACGTCCAAAGAGTCTGAGCTCCAGGACCATGGATTAGTTTTAAAGCTTTCATTACACCCGAGCAACGCCGGGCTATACTTTTTTTTTTTTTTTTTAAATCATATCACCCTGAGCAAGGCGGGAATGCCACTGATGCACAGGGGGCTACATAAGAGGAAAAAGATTGGAAAAGAGAAAGCCGGAAACCACATCCTAAACAGGGAACAAAGGATGAGCCTCTTCACCTGTTCAACAGATGTGGGTGGAGTGTGAACCAGGCAATAGTTTAGTCTATCTACTCCAATTGAAAAAAAAAGAAAGAAAAAAGAAAAGAGTAAAAAGATTAGAAAAGAGAAAGCCGGAAACCACATCCTAAACAGGGAACAAGGGATGAGCCTCTTCACCTGCTAGTCAATTTATAAAGAAATAAATATGAAAACAATTTTTGATTAATAAATTTATAAACATTTACTAAATTATTAAGACATGTGAAACAACTATAAAAAAATCCTTATTATTTACTGTTTTATAAAGTTTTATAAAGTTTGAGCAATTGACTATTAGCCAATGTCTTGCCAATCATTCCAGGAAACAATCTGATAAATAAATAGTGTTCATTATTTATATTGTCAATTTTCAAGAGGAAAGAAAGTGTATAAATTCTTTTTCATATGTTTACACTTTATTACTATTTTATAATGTGGTGATACCGACCGAGCAAAAGCAAGGGACCGGATGTTCACACCTTCACGACCAAAAAGCAAATGACCAAAACTCGACGGTGCACATCTGTGTTTGTGCAGATGTTCCGGTTGAAAACTAAAATTTAATTAAATATTAAATTTCCAGTTCGCGAGCCTATGCGAATTTTATTTATCGGCCAATGGGAAGCCCAGAATCAAATACAAGTGTGAATCCCAAATGATCTGCTGTAATCCAAAAAGTCGAAATAAAAAGCTGATACAGAAAGCACCCAAACAGACAGACCCAGACTCGAGAGAGAGAGGAGTGTAATCAGTATCGCCTTGACCTAAGTCAAGTGGCTTACTATCCTAGCTTCCCTTACCTCTTTACCTTCTTCTTTGTCTCAAAACTACTTACTGACCTAAGGAGCAAATACATCAAAGACATTTCTTACTTACAGTGCTCCCACATACCTAAGTATTAATTCTCTTTTCAGCATTTTATTGCCATGAACATTTTAGCGTCCGTTGGACCTATATTTCAAGTATTACTTTCATTGTAAAGACCTTAATTGATATGTGTATATATAAAATGTTATGTTTCAACTCAGTTTGCTTTTCTTGATTTATAATCATTTTATGACTTATAGTGGGCTATCTACAGCAAGACCAAATTCCGTCAATCTTCACCTACCCTTTACTAGAACGGACTCTCTACTGTAAACTGGAAGAGAATGGATAACCCACTATAATACAATGGAAATGAACAATATTCATTGGAAGTGAACAATATAATATGGGAAGATTGTAGCTGTTAATATAAAATAATTAAAATTTTAAGATTAACATTTAAATTTATTTGTTATTAAAACAAATATAATCTATGTAGTTGTTTAAAATTGTAACTTTCAATATATGTGTAGTTGTATTGTAACTATTGGGTGATGGTTAATGTTTACTTAATTAGGACTTATGTCATACATAACCAAACTCCCTACAGCTTACAAGTTTTATCCAGAATTACCATCATGAGAAGGTTTTCATCAAAAGGTTGGTTGGCAGCAGAAGGTTGGAATGTGTGGAATTGTGTGGAATAGCGTAAGAATAATGATATACATTTTTCATGTTAAAATAGAAATTTATTAAGATGAAAGAGTAACAAGAATAGTAGAAATTAATGTTCAATGAGAAAGTTAAGGGTATCAAGATTTGTAGAAAATGTTTGTAGTAGTAATTGGTTGGAAAAGGTTCATGCGCATGTATGTATGTATAAGCAAGTGTTTGTTTGGTAGGAATGTCTTTGGATGGAGAAGAAGTAGTAAAATGAATCAGCACACGAGAAAGAAGGAGAAAGAGGACAAATGTCTGGGTCACTATGTATGCATGAGCATTTGTTTGGTAGGAATGTCTTTGAATGGAGAAGAAGAAATAGAAGGAATCAGCACACGAGAAAGAAGGAGAAAGAGGACAAATGTCTGGGTCACTATGTATGTATGAGCATTTGTTTGGTAGGAATGTCTTTGAATGGAGAAGAAGAAGTAAAAGGAATCAGCACACGAGAAAGGAGAAAGAGGACAAATGTCTGGGTCACTATGTATGTATGAGCATTTGTTTGGTAGGAATGTCTTTGAATGGAGAAGAAGAAGTAAAAGGAATCAGCACAAGAGAAAGAAGGGGAAGGACAATGTGTCTTGTTGAAGATTCTCCCTTTATATTTTAGTTGTTTTGTCTGCTGCTCCCATCTGACTGTCTGACTGATCTAAGTATTGTAGTCATCTAGATTTTTTGCACTTGATTGCTAAGTCCTTTTTAGTCTTGCAAATTGCCTCCATTGGTCAAAAATCAATTTCACATCTACTTGCGAAATCTGGTTTTGACTTTTATCTTTAAGGTCAATCCTTTTTCTATTTGGGAAAAACCAGGATTTCATTGTGAATTTTTCTAAAAGTGAAAAAGAAGGTTGATTTTAATTCTTAATTTCTTATCCACCACACTATAACTGTAGGTACCTCTACTTTTTCACAATAATTTGTGATACCTAAGTTTTAAATTGAATTTTTATAAATGAAAAATCTTTTTTGAAACTTACATTTTAGCATTAATTGAAAGCTTAAAGATTAAATTTTACTATTTCCATTATGCAAAACGCTTTTTAGTGTATTTTTCAAACAGAAATTATATTGATTGTAATCAATTTTTTAAATTTTTTCTAAAATAGCTGATTAGCACAATTTTTTAGCCGTCTTTTATCACAATGTAATTTTCTTTATTAAAACATCTTCCAAAAATAAAATATACTTTTCTGAAAATTTATTTGAAGAGTAATAGCTAATTTGTAGTATAATTAATCTGATTTGAAACAAGTAGTATTTACTTTAATTAAAAAAGCAGAAAAATTGATCTTAAAATGAACTGTTGCAGTGATTCAAGTATCTTTTAACACCTGACAAGCACTTGTCAATCACTGATAAGCTATTTATATGTTTATTGCTGTCCTACAGAGACTTCATCTGTTAAAACATAGTTTAAGAAAATGATGTGTGAATGCTATTTTATATAATTATTAAGTACTCAGTAATCTTAAAAATGTTGAAAATATTCTCTGTAATGTAATTTTAGAAATATTGACTTTAAATTTATTATAGTCACAGATTCTATTTTTTGATAATGTCATGTATAGTCATCCATACTTTCAAAATGGGCACATTTTATACACATAAAAAAAATAAAATTAATTTAAAAAATTTTGCTGTGAGATGATTTGTATTAAACTATTCAATTTTTGGTTAGTAAATATAGTTTTCACTAAATAACCTAAAGCAGACAAAAATTTGAAGAATTTTAAAAAGATTTTTGAAATTTTATGAATTATTATAATTAAAAAAACAAATAGAAACAATTCTTGTAAAAATTAATAATGCATTTATTTTTTTTTCTTCAAACTGTAATATCCTCTATATATATCATTTATAAAAGCAATTGAAAGCTTATCTAATGAACTAAATGTCACAGCTTTTTACATTTTTATTTTACTATTCAGAGCAGATTTTTGAGAAAGTGGCAATAGTTTAAAAAACAAATGGATGATTTACATTCTCCAATGAATCCTGTATTTAACTAATAAAACCAAATTTGCAGACAGAAATTAATTTCTACAAATTTCATGAAATAAAATTGGGGTGGGGCAACAGATGTAAAAAAAAAAATTACCAAGAATATCGAAAAATAATTTAAAAAATAAATTAATTTATTTTGAATAAGTCCTGAAAGTTTAATAAAATCTGACAATTATTTGGTTTTTGCAAGAATTTTAAAAAATTAATGTTTTTCACCAGAAAAAAATTCCAACAGTCAACCCTGGTCCCACACTGACGCAGATAAAAAACAAGATTTGTAACCAAAATTTCGAACGTGAGAAAGAACAAAGGATTTATTGTAAAAATATAAAAAATAAAATTTTTTTTGGCCTTTCCGCTTAATAATAACATTAGCATTTTTGACGATAAAACTTTTTTTTTAAAAATAAGTTTGGGGTCTTTTTTCATCATTCTCTGTTGTTTTTTTAGCGAGATAGTGGATGTAATTAACTGAAAAATGCCAAGCTGTTCCATTCATTACTAACCTTGACAAAGCCCAGTGAAATAAAAAAATGTAGCAAAATTATTTATTTTTAAAAGAATTAAGATTTACGGGGTGCCAAACCCTCCACCATCCAACGAAAAAACACATTTTTGGTAAATCAGAAAATTAATTTGTACAACGAATCTTTTATGATTAAATAAAAAAAAATTACCCGTAAGACATTGATTTTTGCGAACGTTTTAAAAAGCGTATTTATTTTTATCTCTGTAAGCAAATAGCGGGCGAATAGGATTAATGATTATTTCCCGTTCAATGGTCGCTCTACAAATTCTGCTAAATTAAAAAAAGACCAGTCGAAATACAGAACGAAAATATGTTCATATCCCTATAAAAAGACATATTAAAGGTATAAACTTAAGTTCAACGATTGACATTATATCATTTAACTGTTTTTTATTTTTTCAATCTAATTATATAAACCGGGTAGATAGTCGATTTGCTTAATTCTATAATGAAATTGAAATATCAACGATCGGTTCAATAGTAGACACAGATTGCATGTAAATCGTAAATAGTTCTGTTCTGTATCAGCATGGTTACTTGATTGGATAGTCGGGTTATTTATTTATTATTGTAAATAGTATTAATAGTACGGTCAGATAGCCATTTATTGTTAGAATTAACATAGCCAAGGCAGCTGTCCTCCTACTTCTTTTATACTTTATTCTCAAACTATTACTCACGAGTTTTATTCCCCTCTCTCTAAGTGTCTCTAATTTAAAACACACCCGCTCTTTATTCATATTTATTTACTTTCTTATTTATATTTATTCTTAACTTTCGTCTCTTAATTTTTGTTTACAATTCAGCAGTTTTCTGTCATTTCAAAGAAATCTCTATTTTTGCCATTTTTCACCTTCATTTTACTTTATTTTCTTTTCTCTTCCCAAACCATCTACCATCGATAAAAGAAACTTTTTCCCCCACCGACACGTGCTTTTGTCATCTACTGTTATCTCTTTTTATCTCTCTCTCTCTCGGCTCTCTTACTTTACCTCTCTCTTTTCTTTTACCCTTTCTTCAGTTTTCTTCTGTCTATTATTTCCCCCCTCTATTATCCATTCTTATCTTTTCCTTCCTCCCTGTTTCTTTCCTTTCTCTCTCTCTCTCTTTGAGCTCCCTTACTTTACCTCTCTATCGTTTCTTTTCCCTTTTCTTCAGTTTTTACTCTATAATTATTCCCCTTTCTTTATTATCTATTTTTTTTCTTTTCCTTCCTCTCTTCTTAATACTTTTCTTTTCTCTCTATTTAAAAACGTTCTTGTCTCTTCATTTTTATTTATTTCACTATCTCATGTCTTTTTTAAAATAATGTCACTCTTATCAGTTGCTCCCGCCTCTGTAACACTTATTGATTTTATTATTACTCAACCTTGCCTTTTTAAATATGTTAATCAATCAATCGCATTTTCTTTCATAACGTTTAAATTGAATAATTGCTAAAATCTATTGTTTTTTTAATTTCATTTCTTCTTTCTGTTTCTTTTTCCTTTCTTTTCTTTTAACCCCCTCCATATATAATAACTATCTGTCATTAACCACCCACTCTGTTTCCTTACTCTTCATTTTCTCTTTTTAATTTATAGTTTAAGGTTTTGTCAGTCTTTTTTTGCTTCAATTGATTCTGTCCTTTCGCCTACATACGATATTCTCGTTTCTCTATTGGCCTTCTGCTCATTTTTTTGTTCCTTGTTCTTCTTTCTTTACCATTTATTATTCCATCTGTTGATAAGCGTATATTTTTTGCCATTTTTTATCCACTCTCTCCATTTCTTTCTCTATTTTTTAGCTCGCTCAACAAACCACCGAGGAAGAATAGATTTTTGATTTGTATTTAGATTAGCTTGGCACAAGGTCATATTACGGAGCATTCCGTGAGAATGAAACTAATTTTTGCTCAGTACAGTAGCAATATTCTGGGAGACTATTTTATTTTTCACTAACCATCCCACACCAAGCAACCCATAAAAGCCTTCTTAGTTTGACACATGACCGTAAGTATGGGGCACCCAATGAGTAATGAACTGATTAGCCACTAGACGAGCTTACTACCGATGAAAACTAAAAGGTCTGGTAGTTATAAATATTCAATAGGCTTTAGCTTAGTTTGGCACAAGGCCATAGTGCATCCAATGACGATTGAACACATTATTCAGCAGGAATGGCTCACTAGACTAGTTCACTATTCATTATCACACATAAAGGTGTCCACAAAAGCTTTAGTTTATAGTTTAGCACAAGGCCGTAAATATGGAGCACCCATTGAGTAATGAGCTTATTATTCAGCAGTAATGGTCCACTAGACAAACTTGATAATCATTATCCTATACTAAGGCACTTATAAATATTTACTAAATTTTTAGTATCGTATGCAAATTAGTAGAGAAGTATAAATAGCAAATAACTGGAGAAGTACAGGAAGGAAAAAATCTTGTTGTCACAAAGGGACATGCAGAGCTGTTCTATGACTAATACTACGCACAAAGAAATGCAGAACATAACAACCTTAGTTTGACAGAAGGATGTACGTAAGAGGCACCCAATAAGGCATGAACTCATTATTCACCAAAAATACTTCACTAAATTAGCTCACTTACCATTTATTCCACACCAAGGCACTTTGGTGTGGGATAATTATTGGGATAATGAGATAAGATCTCAGTTTGGCACAAGTCTGTAAGTGTGAGTTGAGTTTGTTTTGCTTAATGGCATATCAACCTCCGTTGGTTATTTAATGCCAAAAAAGGTGGGGTTTTAAGGTATTTTTTTAATGATTGGTTATCATGAGAAGGTTGATTAAGTCAGATTTTTAACTTAATGAAAATTTTTGTTTTTATTCTTTTTTATTTTAGAAAACTTAAAATGCCTTCTAGTTTTGTATTAAAAATGTTTTGCTGAGAATAATTTTTTTCCTTGAAAAATATGTTATGGTAATAATATTTTCTTAAAAATTGTATTGTAATATTTTTCCTTCAAAAAATGTATATTTTTCTCTAAAAGTCTATTTTGATGTATATATTTCTATGAGTCGAATTTCTTGTATCCACTTATGCACAAAGACCCTTGGGAAAGGTATTAATCCGTCTCTTCCCTCCAGTTATGGGTTAAATAACAGGACAGATTGGGTTCTATAGCCTTGGCTGGCAACCAGTCTACCGCAGAAAACAATGGCAACCTACTGCAGGATAATCTTCTGCCCAGTCAGTCATGTCTCTTTCGAGACACGATCGCCCAAGCGTGTATCACATATGGCACGTAACTGACTGACTGATTTCTATACAAGTGTATTTTTATACTTTCATAGTGTTTTGATCCCTATTTGCCTACAGCTGGGACCCTAACAAGTGCTACCACTCCAGGTCAGGGTGGACCTGGGAACAACAGCAATTGATGCCCCTCACAACCTATCAATCAGAGGCCTTGCTGCCGAATGCAGTTTACTGTCATGCCCAGGACCCTATAAGTATGAGGCACCCAATGTGCAATCATTATTCAGTAATAGTGATCCTGTAGACGGTCTCACTAACCATTATGTAATGAAAAGTTGAACATAAATATTCAATAAGATTTAGCTTAGTTTGGCACAAGGCCTTAGGTATGGAACACCTAATGAGCAATGAACTCATTATTCAGCAAGAATGGTTCACTAGACATTTTGTGTTACACATACTACACATTTTAATTTTTGCTGCTGTAGGTAATTCTCAAGTGACATGGCTTTTGTTGTCTGGTACAATTCTTTGTTTATAATTCTGTAGCGCCATTCCACAATGTTCAAAATAGGATGATTTTTGACAAGACCCTCGAGCTTTACTTACTGAAAGCATTTTCATTATCGATCTTAGAAAATGGTTGTATACAGTTGACAGTTTATATATTTCTGAATGGGTTTGGTACCACGCATGACATCCATATGAAAGTCTTGATCTGACAAGGCTATTTAAGAGCATAGCTCAAGTTTAAATATTTCTGAATGGGTTTGGCACCATGCAGGACATCCACATGAACGTCTTGATCTGACAAGGCTATTTAAGAGCATAACTCAAGTTTAAATATTTCTAAATTGGTTTGGCACCAAGCATGATATCCATATGAAAGTCTTGATCTGACAAGGCTATTTAAGAGCATAACTCAAGTTTAAATATTTCTGAATGGGTTTGGCACCATGCAGGACATCCACATGAACGTCTTGATCTGACAAGGCTATTTAAGAGCATAACTCAAGTTTAAATATTTCTAAATTGGTTTGGCACCAAGCATGATATCCATATGAAAGTCTTGATCTGACAAGGCTATTTAAGAGCATAACTCTAGTTTAAGTATTTCTGAATGGGTTTGGCACCACGCATGACGTCCATATGAAAATCTTGGTCTGACAAGGCTATTTAAGAGCATAACTCAAGTTTAAATATTTCTAAATTGGTTTGGCACCAAGCATGATATCCATATGAAAGTCTTGATCTGACAAGGCTATTTAAGAGCATAACTCTTAGTTTAAGTATTTCTGAATGGGTTTGGCACCACGCATGACGTCCATATGAAAGTCTTGGTCTGACAAGGCTATTTAAGAGCATAACTCAAGTTTAAATATTTCTAAATTGGTTTGGCACCAAGCATGATATCCATATGAAAGTCTTGATCTGACAAGGCTATTTAAGAGCATAACTCTAGTTTAAGTATTTCTGAATGGGTTTGGCACCACGCATGACGTCCATATGAAAATCTTGGTCTGACAAGGCTATTTAAGAGCATAACTCAAGTTTAAATATTTCTAAATTGGTTTGGCACCAAGCATGATATCCATATGAAAGTCTTGATCTGACAAGGCTATTTAAGAGCATAACTCTAGTTTAAGTATTTCTGAATGGGTTTGGCACCACGCATGACGTCCATATGAAAGTCTTGGTCTGACAAGGCTATTTAAGAGCATAACTCAAGTTTAAATATTTCTAAATTGGTTTGGCACCAAGCATGATATCCATATGAAAGTCTTGATCTGACAAGGCTATTTAAGAGCATAACTCTTAGTTTAAGTATTTCTGAATGGGTTTGGCACCACGCATGACGTCCATATGAAAGTCTTGGTCTGACAAGGCTATTTAAGAGCATAACTCAAGTTTAAATATTTCTAAATTGGTTTGGCACCAAGCATGATATCCATATGAAAGTCTTGATCTGACAAGGCTATTTAAGAGCATAACTCTAGTTTAAGTATTTCTGAATGGGTTTGGCACCACGCATGACGTCCATATGAAAATCTTGGTCTGACAAGGCTATTTAAGAGCATAACTCAAGTTTAAATATTTCTAAATTGGTTTGGCACCAAGCATGATATCCATATGAAAGTCTTGATCTGACAAGGCTATTTAAGAGCATAACTCTAGTTTAAGTATTTCTGAATGGGTTTGGCACCACGCATGACGTCCATATGAAAGTCTTGGTCTGACAAGGCTATTTAAGAGCATAACTCAAGTTTAAATATTTCTAAATTGGTTTGGCACCAAGCATGATATCCATATGAAAGTCTTGATCTGTCAAGGCTATTTAAGAGCATAACTCAAGTTTAAATATTTCTGAATGGGTTTGGCACCACGCATGACATCCATATGAAGGTTTTGATCTGACAAGGCTATTTAAATAAATGGTTCAAGTTTTAGTTTTGTGGAAATTTGCAGGGTTGGACGAAACTACATCTAGCACAACCTATTCAATATTGAAATTCTTTTTCTCTTATGCTTAATTTGTTAAAACTGATCCATATGCCAAGGTATCTGAAGTGTTTTGCATTTACTAATTTCATATCCTTTATTTTTGTGATAGATTCAGCGTAGACGCCATGACTGTTTTCATGGCATTTCCAAATCATAGTTTTGAAAGGTTTATATCTTCAGTCCTATTTCATGGAACACTTGATAGAGGAGATTGATTTTCTGTTCGAGATCATTCTTATCCCAACTATGAACAACTATGACATTAGCATAGACATATCTTACGAGTCTTCGTCGCCAATTGATGTGGCCTTGGTTTTAAGGCCACTCAAAGAAAACACAAACGCAACGGATTGGGTTAAATACATATATTGACAACGATACCAAGTACAATATAACATATAATAAATACAGATAGTCAATCAAATATAAGCGCTTAGCAGAGTCTTGAAGTATCGTAATAATGCTACTACTACAGTTACTCGACTTAGTCCCCCGCCAAGTACTATCGCCTGGCCTCAATAGAATCTGGATGAGTTCACTCTGATATGTGGGTAATGCTACCCCACCCCACCCGAAAAAGTTTTCCCCGTGGAAAACTATCCGTATTCTTTTCTCTTCGGGTCTATGCACAGAGGGTCTGTAATTTTTCTTTTCCGATTAGATCTCCTCTTCTCTGGTGCAACTTGAGGGGGTTCTAAATAAAAGTTATCATAGATTATATCGATTGGTTCTTCACTTATGGGTGGCAGTTCTGTGTCGTTAAATTGACATTTTTTCAATTGATCCAGGTGCCGCTTGTGCACCTTTTTTGGACCCTGTATTATATATATAAGGTTCCCGAATCTCTGCTTTATTGATCCTACCTCCCAGAATGTCATGTTATTTTTATATGACTTGGATAATACTTTCTCGATGCATCTCTTAAGAGGCGTGATGTTCCTTTTGAACCTTGCCTGTCTGGGTATCAACTTGTCGAAAACTGATTTAATCTTTCTTGAGAACATCACCTCAGCTGGTGACTGACCTGTAGGTGTGTTTGGGTTGGGAGTGATGCGGTAAACTTGTAAGAATTGTTGTAAAGCTTGATCGGTTGGTGTGCCTTGTGCCTTTTTCAGAGCCCTATTCAAGGTCCACAAACCTTTCCACTAATCCATTAGACCTAGGGTGATACTGTGGAGCCGTCAAATCTTATACCTGAAAAAGTTTGCAAAAATTCTTGAAATTGCTGGACGTAAACTGTGTTCCATTATCAGAGAAAATTGTATCCATCACGCCAAACCTTGCGAAAAGCTCATGTATAAAAGATATGGTAAAATTCACCGTAGGCCTTTTACACCTTAAAACTTCAGGCCACTTGGAATGACTGTCTACTACTATTAAGTAGTAGTGATCTTCTATCGGACCCGCAAAATCTATGTGAATGCGTTCCCATGGGTGTTCAGTCTTTGGTTGTTGGTGGGCTTTAGGCAGCTAATGCACAACCTTTACATGTTTCCACTGCGTTGATGATATCCTAATCTATGTTTGTCCAATAAACGTATCCTCTCATTAAGCTTTTCATACGGCTCTTTCCTGGATGACCGGCATGAAAGTCTGTCAGAATTTTCTTCTGTAGAATTTTAGGGATTACTACTCGATCCTTGTAGAGTAGTACCTGGTCGCATAAGGAAAATATTTCCGGCACATTTTTATTCTTTAATTTAATTTTGTTTTTTGTTGATACAATAAAATCATCTGACGAAGCCTCTCTTTTAATGTCTGACAAAGAAACTGGTAATTCTCTCATAATGTTGGCTATCATGCCTTTATTTCCCTGTCCGATCTCAGTGTTGCAATTATTAAGTCTGCGAATTCTTCCTTGTTTTCCAGGACCAATCTTGATAAGTTGTCTGCATGGCAGATCTTTTCCGATGACAGATGTTCTATTTTGAAATTGTATTTGGGTAAGATATCAACGTATCAACCTATTGGCCGTATATACAGGTAGTCCTTTTTTATTTCCATATATTGCTAATAATGGCTTGTGATCAGTCTGCAATATTCTTTCTTCCGTATAAGTATCTATGGAACTTTGTAGTAGCAAAAAGAATGCTTAATGCCTCTTTTTCAATTTGTAAGTATTGCTTTTCTGCTGGCAGTAGGGATCGTGAGGCGTGAGCAATAGGCTTTTTTTCAGTCTGGGAATTTATGCAGAATACATGTACCGATACCGTAACTACTAGCATCACAGGCTACTATAATCTCCAAGTTAGGGTCGTAATGTGTTAATGCTAGATCTGAGACTAATGTCTTTTTAATTTATGGGATACATATTTTTTATTATTAAAATAAGCAACAGAAAAACAATAGAACATTCTAGAAAAATTGGATCAAAACAGCAGTAGAATTTAGATTACATTTTTATATTTCTCAACCAATCAGCTAAAAACTTAGAATAAGAACATTCTAGAAAAATGGGCTTGGAAGTAAATTAACACAAAAATATTTAGGCCCCAAAACAAAAATGTAAAATAATAAATCTGATTGGTCAGTAAATGTTTTCACACCCTAATGTTAGGAAGCTTAGTTGATCCCCTATTAATGTATATAATACACACAGTGTTAGAAAAAAGTCAGTCATCAAGCAGTCACCCAGCAGGCCATTAAGTCCGCATGACACCGTATACTTTGCCGGCCATGTCATTTCTTCCATGCCAAAAGTTCGTGACCTCGCTCCAAGGACCTTAAAAAGAATAAGCCGACAAACTTTCTTTGAGCAACGCGACACGTTGTCGCCAACTGTAACGCACCAAAATGTAAGTAGGAAAGGCTTATTTACAGACTCTGATAATGCAAACATATACACGTTTTTGGACAAAAATTAACTTCTTGCCAAGTTTATATTTCTCAAAAAGGCAATTTTAGAATCATGTATTTTGTTGGTTTCTACATACCATTTTATTTTGTCACGTAATAAATTGTTTGTTGTTGAATGTCCGTTGTAAATTATTCCTTCACTTTGCGCGATTGCAAAATTGAGTGTTGTATTTGTGGGGGAAATAATCAACATACAACCCAGCAAATACCAAATCCCCCACAAATTTCGATGAACGCTGACTGGCATTTGTCAGTCCAGTTCCATTGTACATCTTTCTTAAGCAAGTTATTTAGTGGTGCCCTGAGATCATGCATATTTTTTATAAAAATTTCATAGAAATTAGCTAATCCAAGGAAGCTTTGTAAAGATTAGACATCGTGTGGGGCAGACATCTGTTTAATGGCTTTGATTCTCTCTGGGTTGGGGCGTTGCCTTTCTTCGTCTATTATAAACCCTAGATATTTTATTTGAGGTAGAAAGAACTCACATTTTGACTCTTTCACTCTTTTATCTTCCCAAATACGCCTTTGATGTGTTCTTTTATACTCTTCAACGACTTGCTTTGGACTAGTATATCGTCCAAATAAGCGGTCACATATTCAAGGTCCCATAGCATTGTGTCCATCGTTTGTTGGAATATAGCTGGGGCAGCCTTTATGCCAAAGGCTAACCTATTAAATTTATAGAGTCCCCTATGCGTGTTGATGCATAGCAGCTTTGAGCATTCATTATCTACCTCGATTTGAAGGTACGCATCCGACAAATCGATCTTCAAGACTATTTTACCTCCGTTTAATCGGTTAAAAACATCTTCCGGGCTAGGCATAGGATAATGGTGGTCTTTGAGAGCTGCGTTTAAACCAGTCGAGAAGTTTGCACAGACTCTAATTTGATTAGTTTTCTTCTTGATGTCGACCACAGGCGCTGCCCATTCAGAGAAATCTACTTTTGTTAATATTTGTGAGTTGACTAACCTGTCCAATTCCCTGTCCATCTGTTTCATGGCAGTGAATGGCATGTTTCTTTTCTTTCTGAAGCCTGGTTTTACGTTATCTTTCAGTTAGAATTTTGCTTTTATCTTGGTACACTTTACTAGGTTTCCTGAGAAGTCGTCCGCAAATTCATTTTTTACTTCATTTTTTAATTCTTCACTTTTTGAGGTAGTAGACTGAATGTTTTTACAAAATGTGTTTAGCGGACAATTCCAGAGGTCAATTTTTTTGATCCAATCAGTGCCAAATAAGCTTGTGGTATTTTTCATGACGTACGCCTTAAGCTTTTTTGTTGTTCCGTTGAGCGTAACGGTAAGGCTTACTTCGCCTAAGATATCCAGTTTCTCTCCCATTACAGACCTTACTGATTGTTTCGGTTTTAGTAATGTTGGTCTTTTTAATCTATGCCACGTATGGACATTAATAATCGTTAGATCAGATCCACAGTCTAATTGCAGTTTAAATTTCTTATTTGCTATTTCTACAGTTACGTATTTACACAAACTGTCTTCTTCATTGTCGCTGGACTGCGTTTGTCTGACCCATTTTCTTGGTCTTCTTAGTCGAATTTCATATCAGCAGTTATTTGCATCATGACCAGTTTTGCCACAGTTTCGACATACAATCTTTTTCTTAGCAGGACAGAATTTCCTCCAGTGCATTTTATTACATATATCGCACGGCCCTGGTGGGGAATTTTTCTGTTTATTAGTATATTTGTCAAATTGTTTTTTATTGCGTCTATCAGGAGAGTAATATTTTGATCTGATATAACTTTGATAAAACTCTTTTCCCTCGTTCCGTTCTGGGGAGTAGCACTTTTGATTAATTTTTTTAATGTGGCTGACTGCAGCCTCTTCGATATTTTTAGAGTCGCTTTGTGTTGAAATGACTCTTTGGCAGTCTTCTGCCAACTTTTGCAACGTAAATTCGGGTTCATTGTTCAACTTAGTCAAAACAGGACACCTTATTCCCGCGTCTTTTGCAGATATCAGGCCTTGCACAAATATGAGGCACTTAAAATTATTGGCTGATAATTTGTGTAGTCTAAAATTGTTACAATGCTTATTGACAGTAGCAGCAAAAGTTAAAAATCCTACTGTTCGTCTTTCGTCAGATTTAAACATTTCCACCTTCTGTTGAATAGGGATGTATTCGGCCCGAACAGATTTGATAAAAGTTTCACTGCCTCCGAGAACTGTAGATCGTTTGTCTTTTTCGGTAATATAAAGTCAACAAATTTACTGTGCTCTGTAGTGCCTAATTTTTGAAGGTGCAATTGTATTTTCTGTGTATTCGACCAACTGCTGCAGTCGACTTGGAAGACATCTTCGTATTGTTTGTAATAAGCATCGAAGGTCTTCTCATTGCTTGGCACATATTCAGATATTTCCATCGAGTTCCAAATGTTATTATGTGGAAATGCAGAGTCATTTCCAGTTTTTTTTCTCTTGTAGTAATTTTATGAGTAATTCTTGTTGTTTCTGTAATTGTTAGTCAGTTTTTTGCTGGTATTGTTGTTGCATTTCCAATTGGATTTTTATGAGTTTGTCCGTTTCCTGCTTCTGTTCCAACAATCGTTCCTCATTTTTCTGCTGCTGCCTCAGCAGTCGTTCATCTGTTCTCTGTTGACGTTCATCAGCTTTCTGTTGCTGTTCGAACTGATTCTTCATAAGTTGAAGCACCGCCTTTGAAAGCTCTTCCATTTTACGTGGAAAAAATATGTATAAAAAAATATCGGATGAATTACTGACAGTTTTTCTGTAATTTCGCCAATTCCGTTGGTTATTATTTCTCAGATACCTGATTGTATGACCGACTTGTCAGTGTGAGGAGGGTCACTTGAATTTTGGTAATTCTTTGTTGAGTAGTCCGAATCCTTGGTAAGTTTCGTTTTTCCTGTGTGATGTTTGAAAACCAATTGATGTGCTACGGGTCTGTGTGTTTTTCCGTGAGAATTACGAGTCTTCTTCGCCAATTGATGTACGACGATTCTGTGTTTTTTTTTTCTATGTGTGAGTTATGAGTCTTCTTCGCCAATTGATGTGGCCTTGGTTTTAAGACCACTCAAAGAAAATACGAATGCAACAGATTGGGTTAAATACATATATTGACAACAATACCAAGTACAATACAACATAAATACAAATAGTCAATCAAATATAAGTGCTTAGCAGAGTCTTGAAGTATCGCAATAATGCTAATAGTACAGTTACTCGACTTAGTAATATTTACCCTTCTCCCCCACTTGAGAGAGATGCGACACAAGGTCTTTTTTAACGTGGGGAACCTGAGCGCGTACACCCAGGTACTTGTCAAAACATTACCTATCCACCGCGGTAAATAGGTTAAAAACTTTAAAAACTGGTCTTAAACTGGTCATTTTGGGCCCCAGCTCAAAGGCCAGAGCCAGTTACTCGACTTAGTCGCCACCGCCAAGTACTGTCTCCAGGCCTAAATAGAATCTGGATGAGTTCACTCTGATATGTGGGTAATGCTCCCACAACACATATCATCAGTACATTGACCTCAGCAAGGTAAAGCAGGATAGTTGTGTTCTATTGGTAGACTCGTTGTTTGGGACGTGGTATGAAATGTTTATATGGTCAATACCCGTCCCATCACACTTATGTTTGTATATGCATAGGGCATAGTCTAGGACAGCAGTTACCAACCGTTTGAACTTCATGGACCATCTTCTTCATGTGCCGTGTCCTTTCAGGATGTAGGTGATCATGGACTTTCACTTGGCTCTATCTCTTGTCGCTCTCAATATTTTTCTCTTGGTATTTCTAAACCCCTCTCCGCCATCCATTTACTCAAACCTAACAAGTATGTCTCACGCTACTTACCCCTGTCTCTTCCTCCCTTTATCCAACCTGTGAGTATTAAGTTCTCCAGGCCCTCCTTCCTCATTACATGTCCCAGGAACCTCATTTGTCTCTTCCTGATATTTAGTATGAGTTTTCTTCTCGTTTGCATCCTTTCCAACACCTCATTGTTGCACACATGCTCGGTCCATGGTATCCTCAGCATCCTTCTGTAAAACCACATTTCTGCTGCCTCAGGCCTCTCCTTCATCCTGGAGGAGATCGTCCAGCATTCACATCTATACAGAAGGACAGATAAATGTATAATTTTAAATTTGGCGGACCACTAGTATGAATTTAGGAAAAAAGTAAATACATTTCTATAATAATAATCGGGAAACTTCTATTTAATTAATATGAAATGCACGCATTAATGGTAACAAAGATACAGTGTAATTATTTAAATAAAACAATTTAAAAATTTAAAGTTTATTCAATTTTTCTGTGGACAATCAAAAATTTTGCATGGATCACTGGTTGGCAAACAGTGGTCTAGGAAGTGATTAAATAGACAGGACCTCAGTTTCCTCCTTGTCATGCTCTTGATGAAGTTCAAAATGTTTCCATGTTGGGGTCTTCGCCAGACATGTAATATTCTGTAGATCAATATATTTCCTCTATTAGTTTGATGCATTCAGTGGACTTAGAGCTTGGAAGACAGTTTCTAATGAATGAGAAGATGAAGTCTCTATTGATGAGGTCATATGCTTCTGTCAGATCGACAAAGTAGGTATACAGTTCCTCTATTAGAGAAGTAAGCTATTGCTTGGAGTTGTTTGATGACTTTTATGCCATCGTAGCAGGTGGCAATAAAAAACATCTCCAGCTTTACGATCAAAGTTAACGGCAATCAAAATTCTATAGCAATGTTCATTAAATTGATTCATTTTCATCTTACTATTTTGAGAATTACTATTGTTTTATTTTTTTTTAATTATTTCAACCCAAGGAAAGCAATAAAGTCACTAAGGCGCAAGTAGGTATTGCGAGTTATAGATTATGAGAAAAATATACTATTATAGAGAGAGGACAATAACAGAATAAATTATATTAATCCTTCCATAACTGACTAGACAGAGGATTTTCTTACAGTAGGTTGCCAATCAAGGCTATAGAACTCAATCTGTTCTGCTATTTAACTCATAGATGTAGGGATTATGAGAAAAATATAGAGAGGACAATAACAGAATAAATTATATTAATCCGTCCATGACTGACTAGACAGAAGATTTTCTTACAGTAGGTTGCCAATCAAGGCTATGGAACTCAATCTGTTCTGCTATTTAACCCATAGATGTAGGGATTATGAGAAAAATATAGAGAGGACAATAACAGAATAAATTATATTAATCCTTCCATGACTGACTAGACAGAAGATTTTCTTACAGTAGGTTGCCAATCAAGGCTATGGAACTCAATCTGTTCTGCTATTTAACCCATAGATGTAGGGATTATGAGAAAAATATAGAGAGGACAATAACAGAATAAATTATATTAATCCTTCCATGACTGACTAGACAGAGGATTTTCTTACAGTAGGTTGCCAATCAAGGCTATGGAACTCAATCTGTTCTGCTATTTAACTCATAGATGTAGGGATTATGAGAAAAATATAGAGAGGACAATAACAGAATAAATTATATTAATCCTTCCATGACTGACTAGACAGAGGATTTTCTTACAGTAGGTTGCCAATCAAGGCTATGGAACGCAATCTGTTCTGCTATTTAACCCATAGATGTAGGGATTATGAGAAAAATAAAGAGAGGACAATAACAGAATAAATTATATTAATCCTTCCATGACTGACTAGACAGAAGATTTTCTTACAGTAGGTTGCCAATCAAGGCTATGGAACTCAATCTGTTCTGCTATTTAACTCATAGATGTAGGGATTATGAGAAAAATATAGAGAGGACAATAACAGAATAAATTATATTAATCCTTCCATGACTGACTAGACAGAGGATTTTCTTACAGTAGGTTGCCAATCAAGGCTATGGAACTCAATCTGTTCTGCTATTTAACCCATAGATATAGGGATTATGAGAAAAATATAGAGAGGACAATAACAGAATAAATTATATTAATCCTTCCATGATTGACTAGACAGAGGATTTTCTTACAGTAGGTTGCCAATCAAGGCTATGGAACTCAATCTGTTCTGCTATTTAACCCATAGATGTAGGGATTATGAGAAAAATATAGAGAGGACAATAACAGAATAAATTATATTAATCCTTCCATGACTGACTAGACAGAGGATTTTCTTACAGTAGGTTGCCAATCAAGGCTATGGAACTCAATCTGTTCTGCTATTTAACCCATAGATGTAGGGAGATGTGATGGATTAATACTATTCCCAAGGGTATTTTTTCATAAGTGAATGTAACAAATTCAACTGGAATTCGAACTTATCTGTCAAATTTCTCATTCCAAGCCAATATCCACTGCGTCACAATGCACATTCCTGGTTATAATAATGTTTATTAATACTTTCACCATGATAGATTCAATTGCAATACCTCTGTATGTGTGAGGGTCCTCAGGGTGACCTTTCTCTTTCCATAGTTCATTATTGCTTAGACTTCAATTTTTGTGGCTGCATTTTTGATTCCAGACATCTTTCATAAAACAGAGAAACTTGTTATTAAATTCAGGGAGAAAGTAATCTATTTAAAAAAGTTTTCTTAATTTTCTCATCAGTAGTTTAACTATTGTCTTTTTGGGAACAGATTTTGTAATGATTGGATGCAGACAACTTAAGTTTAGTCTGGTTATGGTTGAAATATGCTTCAAAGAATTGTTTAAGACCAAGATATTTTGTCTGTGGGGATTTGGCTGCATGATATTATCATTGTTTTTCACAATTCTTCACATTTTAACGCAATATCTATATTATGTGAATGTGCATTGTGGTGCGTTGGATATCGGCTTGGAATGAGAAATCGGGGAGCCGAGTTCGAATTTCAGCCGAATTCATTGCATTCACTTATGCACAAATACCCTTGGGAAAGATATTAATCCATCTCTTCCATCCAGTTATGGGTTAAATAACAGGACAGATTGGGTTCTATAGCCTTGGGCGGCAACCAGTCTACCGCAGAAAGCAATGGCAACCTACTGCGGGATAATCTTCTGCCCAGTCAGTCATGTCTCTTTCGAGACATGATCGCCCAAGCGTGTATCACGTATGGCACTTAACTGACTGACTATATTATGTGACACCCAGTGATACATGAAATTATTCAGCAGGAATGGTTCACTAGACTAGCTAGGCATCCATTACCCCACACCAGGACACCCATAAATAAGCTATAGCTTAGTTTGGTAGAAGGTCATAAGTATGGGGTGCTCCAATATGGAATGAACTCATTATCAAGCAATAAGGATTGACTAGACATTTTTGCTAAGCATTATCCCATGAAAAGTTGGCCATAAATATTTCTAATCTTTACAAGGCCATAAGTATGGGGTATCAAATGAGGAATAAACTATGTATCCATTATCACATGTTAAGAATCCCATAAATATTTACTAAACTTTAGCCTAGTTTGGCACAAGGTCATTAGGATGGGGCACCAAATGAGCAATAAACACATTATTTAGCAGGAATGGTTCACTAAACTAGCTCACTCATGATAATTACATGCCAAGTCAGCCATAAATATTTATAAGCTTTTGCCTAGTTTGGCACAAGGTCATTGGGATGGGGCACCAAATGAGCAATAAACACATTATTTAGCAGGAATGGTTCACTAAACTAGCTCACTCATGATAATTACATGCCAAGTCAGCCATAAATATTTATAAGCTTTAGCCTAGTTTGGCACAAGGTCATTGGGATGGGGCACCAAATGAGCAATAAACACATTATTTAGCAGGAATGGTTCACTAAACTAGCTCACTCATGATAATTACATGCCAAGTCAGCCATAAATATTTATAAGCTTTAGCCTAGTTTGGCACAAGGTCATAAGTATGAGGCACCCAATGATGAATATTATATCATTAGTAATGATCACTAATGAATGTCTACATCCTGATGAGTTATGACAATTCACAAATAATAAATGAAAGGTATAACCAATAAAAATATCTGTGAATAGCCATGATCGTTTACATCCAGATGAGACTTGGCAATTTACATATAAACAAGAAAATTAATATGAGGGGTGCATAAGTCTCTACATCCCGGTCAGATGTAGCAATTTACAGTTAATCAAGAAAAGGTATCTGTGGAAAGCCATGATCTTCTACATCCAGATGAGATATAGCAATTCACAGATAAAAAAGTGAATATGATCGACTATGTACTTTTAAGACATGGCAATTTGCAGATAAAAAGTAAAAGGAATCTGTGGAGGACCATGATCTTCTACTTCCTGATGAGAAATGGGAATTCTCAGATAAGGAACAGACTCTATGGAGTACCATAATTGTTTACATCATGATGAGACATGGCAATTCACAGATAATCAAGTAAAGGAATCTGTGAAGTGTCATGATCGTCTATATCCAGACGGGGCATAGCAATTCACAGATAATCAAGTATAAGAATCTGTGGAGAGTCATGATCTTCTACATTAAGATGAGACATGGAAATTCACAGATAATAAAGAAAAGGAATTTTTGAAAAAACCATGATCCTTTATTTGAGGGTGAAAATATGTCTATCTAAACTTATTTATAAATGGAACTTTGTGTGTGTGTGTGTGTGTGTGTGTGTGTGTGTCCATTACCTATAGACTCCGAAATGGCTGAACCGATTTTGTTGAAAATTTACACAGTTGTACTATAAGTGTCTGCAAGTGTTCTTAGCTAGGTTTTGTGTCAAGGTACTCACAATAAATATCAAAAATCGATAATCGAAAAAATCGGGTTATAGAAGGAGTGGTCTGATTTTAATCAAATTTGATACACTCATAGACAAAGACATAAGAAACGATATTCAGAAGATTCAAGGTTGTAGTTCTTACAATAGTGCAGAAAATCGATAAGATATATATATATATATATATATATATATATAAGGCAAGATGTGTGTGTGTGTGTGTGTGTGTGTGTGTGTGTGTGTGTGTGTGTGTGTGTGTGTGTGTGTGTGCCTGTATGTCTGTATTTTTTTAGCTCTTTTATTTTAGTTTTTGCTTTGGGTTTGGCTCTAAGTAGGTATAATTGTAGTTCTTAGTCTCAGCCATGATACCACTTACTCAGAGGACTTATTTAGCCTTCAAAATTCAGTTTATGAAGAAAAAAATTATTTGATATTGATACCAGGAAATCAAAATTTGACTTACATCCATTCATTTTTCTTTCAGTCTACGGTTTCGCTTTAACTGGAAACAACTATTGCTTTTAGTCTTTCATGCCAATGTCCAAAGAATCTGAGCTCCAGGATCATGGATTAGTTTTAAAGCTTTCATTACACCCGAGCAATGCCAAGCTATATTGCTAGTTCATAGATAATAAGCAAAAAGTGTGTGGAGAGTCAAGATTCACTCGATCCTGATGAGACATGGCAATTCACAGATAATCAAGAAAAGGAATCTACGGAGAGCCATGATCATCTACACCCAGATGACACATGGAAATTCATAGATAATCAAGAAAAGGAATCTGTAGAGATCGATGATCGACTACATCCTGCTGAGACTTGGCAATTCACAGATAATCAAGAAAAGGAATTTGTGGAGAGCTATGATCATTTACATGCCGATGAGACATAGCAATTCACAGATAAACAAGGAAAAGAATCTGTTGAGAATCATAATCTTCTATATCCTGATGGGAACTGGCAATTCACATATTAAAAAGAAAAGGAATCTGTGGAGAGCCATGATCATCTACATTCTAATGAGACATAGCAATTCACAGATAAACAAGGAAAAGAATCTGTTGAGAATCATAATCTTCTATATCCTGATGGGAACTGGCAATTCACATATTAAAAAGAAAAGGAATCTGTGGAGAGCCATGATCATCTACATTCTAATGAGACATAGCAATTCACAGATAAACAAGGAAAAGAATCTGTTGAGAATCATAATCTTCTATATCCTGATGGGAACTGGCAATTCACATATTAAAAAGAAAAGGAATCTGTGGAGAGCCATGATCATCTACATTCTAATGAGACATAGCAATTCACAGATAAACAAGGAAAAGAATCTGTTGAGAATCATAATCTTCTATATCCTGATGGGAACTGGCAATTCACATATTAAAAAGAAAAGGAATCTGTGGAGAGCCATGATCATCTACATTCTAATGAGACATAGCAATTCACAGATAAACAAGGAAAAGAATCTGTTGAGAATCATAATCTTCTATATCCTGATGGGAACTGGCAATTCACATATTAAAAAGAAAAGGAATCTGTGGAGAGCCATGATCATCTACATTCTAATGAGACATAGCAATTCACAGATAAACAAGGAAAAGAATCTGTTGAGAATCATAATCTTCTATATCCTGATGGGAACTGGCAATTCACATATTAAAAAGAAAAGGAATCTGTGGAGAGCCATGATCATCTACATTCTAATGAGACATAGCAATTCACAGATAAACAAGGAAAAGAATCTGTTGAGAATCATAATCTTCTATATCCTGATGGGAACTGGCAATTCACATATTAAAAAGAAAAGGAATCTGTGGAGAGCCATGATCATCTACATTCTAATGAGACATAGCAATTCACAGATAAACAAGGAAAAGAATCTGTTGAGAATCATAATCTTCTATATCCTGATGGGAACTGGCAATTCACATATTAAAAAGAAAAGGAATCTGTGGAGAGCCATGATCATCTACATTCTAATGAGACATGGCAATTCACAGATAATAAAAAAATGAATCTGTGGTGGTCCATGATCATCTACATTCTAATGAGACATGGCAATTCACAGATAAACAAAGAAATCTATGAAGTGACATGATCGGCTACATTTTGATGAGTCATGGCATTTGACAGATAATTAAGAAAAGTAACTGTAGAGCACCATGATCTTCTAAATCCAGATGAGACATGGTTATTGGCAGATAAACAACGTATTCAGACCGTGGAGTTCCATGATCATCTATTTCTAATGAGATATGACAGTTCACAGATGATTATGAAAAGAAATCTCAGAAGAGCCCTGATTGTCTATCTCCAGACATGGCAATTCACAGATAATCAAGGAAATGGATCTGTGGAGAGACATGATCTATATCTAGATAGGCCATGGTAATTCAAAAATAATATATAAAATTATTTTGTGGAGACTCTTGATCATCTACAACCTGACTGAGATATGGAAATTCACAGATAAGGAGAGGATTCTGTGGAGAGTCATGATTGTCTACATTCTGATGAGTCACCGTAATTTACAGATAATTAAGAAAAACTATCTGTGGAGAGCCATGATCTTCTACATCCAGATGAGATATGGCAGTTCACAGATAATAAATGGAAAGGAATCCGGTGGAGAGCCATGATTATCTACATCGTGACAAGACATGGCTATTCACAGATAATCATGTTAAAGTATCTGTAGAGTTCTATAATTGTTTGCATCCTGATGGGACATGACATTTCACAGATAAACAAAAATAGAATCTGTGTAGATACAAGACCATTGAAGTCTAGATGAGTTTGGTTTGATTTGGTTGTTTTGTTTTTATGGCATATCAACCTCGGCGGGTCATTTATTGCTAACTAAATTTTTTATTTATTTATTGCTGGTAATACCTTTTTCTTTCAACAATTTATTGTTTTTTATATAAGTTTTGTGTCTAGTAATCCTTTTTTTCTTTTCGAATCTCAAGATTCATTGGGATTTGTTTTTTAAGGGCAGGGTCCTCAAGTCCTACCCTGTTATTTAACCCATAACTGGAGGGAAGGAATGAATTAATACCTTTCCCAAGTGAATGTAGGGTATTCGACTGGAATTTGAACTCGGCTGACCGATTTCTCTTTCCGAGCCGATATTCACTGCACCACAATGCACATCTGTCACTATACGCTTATAGCACCTGGTATTCCCAAGCAGTCACCCATCTAAGTACTGACAAGGCTCAATGTTGCTTAACTTCGGTGATCGAGTGAGAAGCGGTGTATTCAATGTGATATGGCCGTAAGCCTCCAGATGAGACATGGAAATTAACATATAAACATGGAAAGTAATCTGTATCGAGACATGATCATTTACATCTTGATGAGATGTGGCAATTTATATGTAATTGTTGTGGCCTGTTAGGGCCAGGAAGAAAGACAAGAACACAAGAAGGTAGGTTGAACCTGTGTATTGGAATAACAGAAGATATATACAAAATAAGTGGGTTATTAATCAACAGATAGAAATATCCGTCCGAACTGTCAAGTTACACTGCATCTAGATTGCCTCCCCTAACAAGTCTCGCAGGTTAGTATTTATGAAGGAGGAAGAGTTCATTCCAATGTAGATAGGGCACCATAACAGTAATCAAGAAAAGGAATCTGTGGAGAGTCATGATTGTCCACATCCTGATGAAAGAAGCCAATTCGCAGAATAGCATGCAAATAAATCTGTGGAGAACCATGATTGTCTACGTCCTAATAAGATAAGGCAATTTATAGACAGAAATGGATCTGTGAAAAGCTAGATCTTCTCCAACCAGATGAGACATGGTAATTCGAAGATAGACAAGTAAATGGATCTGTGGAAAGCCATGATCTTTTCTATACAGATGAGACATGGCAGATAGACAAAAGAATTAATCTGTGGAGAGACATGACCTTATCCATCCAGAAGAGACATGGTAATTCGCAGATAGACAAGTAAATGGCTTTATGGAGAGCCATGATCTTTTTTATACAGATGAGACATGGCAGATAAACAAGAATCTGTGGAAAGACATGACCTTATCCATCCAGAAAAGACATGACAATTAACATATAAACAAGGAAAATCTGTAGTTAGGGATGATCATCTAAATCTTGATGAGTCATGGTAATTTATATATAATTAAGAAAAGAAATTTGTGGTGAGTTAATATTGCATATATCCTGATGAGACATTGCAATTCACAGAAAGACAAAAAAATGGATTTGTGGCGAGCCATGATCTTCTTTATCTAGATGAGACATGGCAATTTGCAGATAATAAATACAGAATCTATTTATCATGATTCACAGATAATAAATAAAAGAAATCTGTGCAGATCCATGATTGCTTATATCCTGTTAATACATGGCAATTTCCCGATATTAAATAAAAGATATCTGTGAAGGGAAATGATTGCCTACGTCCCGGAGTGACATGACAATTCACAGAGTAGATAGACTAAACTATCGCCCGGTTCACACTCCACCCACGTCTATTGAACAGGTGAAGAGGCTCATCCCTTGTTTCCTGTTTAGGATGTGGTTTCTGGTTTTCTCTTTTCCAATCTTTTCACTCTTACGTAGCCCCCTGCACATCAGTGGTGTTACCGCCTTGCTCCGGGTGACATGATAAAAAAAAAAACAATCAAGGAAAGGTATCTGTGATGAACCTTGGTTGCCAACATCATAATGAGACATGGCAAGTCACAGATAATAAAAATAGAATCTGTGGAAAGCCACGACCGTCTACATCTCTATGAAATATGACAATTCAAAAATAACAAAGGAAAAGGAAAGGGATCAGTGTAGGCCTATGATCGTCCATGATATGGAAATTCACAGTTAATAAAATAAAGGAATCTGTGGAGAGGCATGATCGTCGACATGGCAAACTGCAGATAAGTAGAAGGTATTTGTGAAGATCCATGATAGCCTACATCTAAATGAGATGTTGTATTTCACAGATAATAAATAAAAAGAAGCTGTAGAGGGGCATGATTGCCTACATCCAGATGAGACATGGTAATTTATAGATAATAAAAAGAAACTGTGGAGAGCCATGAACACCTACATCAAGATGAGGCAAACATTAATAATGAAAAGGTAATCTGTGGAAACCAATGATTACCTACAACCTGATGAGATATGGTAATTCAGAGATAAACAAGATAGTGAATCTGTGGAGGGCCATGATCATCTACATCCTAATGAGATATGGCAATTCACAGATAAAAAAGGAAAGAGATCTGTGGAGAGTTATGATCTTTTCTATTCAGATGAGGTATGGCAATTAACAGATAGACAATGGATCTGTGGAGAGCCATTATCATTTACATTCTTATATGACATGGCAATTCACAAATAATAAATAAAAACATCTGTGATGATTCATCATCCATCTACATCCATATGAGCCATGTCAATTTACATAAAATAAATAAAAGGAAGCTATGGAGATCTATGATTGCCTACATCCAAATGACACATAGCAATTCCCATATATAATAAAGAAAAGGAAGCTGTGGAGATTCATGATTACCTACATCCATATGAGACATGACAATTCATAGATGCAATGGCATGCAAAGGGGAGGGCTGATGAGGCAGTGGCCCCGGCCGATACTCACTCGGGGCGGCTTTTCCGATAAATTATATTATTTTTATTTTTATTAAGCAAATACACCTAAAATTTGATATTATAAAAAAATAAAATAGATTTTAATTTTAGTTTAAAATGTTTATATTTGGCTGCTGGTAATTTGGCCAAATCTGTTAAGAAAATTTTAGATAGGGTTCAAATGAAGCCAGCATGTTTTAAGAAATGTCTCCAAAAAGTGTTGTCTGGCAGTGGGGATGGACCTCACTTATGCATGATCAATTTCAGCTGGTCATTAAGTATACTACGCCCAAAAGAAAGTTAACTATACTACTGCAATTTTGTTTGGGGTGGGAGTAGAGGACGCCAGCCACAGTCCTCATCCAGAGCGCTACCAGACCTCTGCATGCCACTTCTTGTTCTTCTTCTTCTATGTGTGATACCCCTTCAGGACGTAGGCGATCATTGCCCTCCACTTCTCTTTATCCCTGGTGGCACTTAGAATATTTTTGCCTGTTACCCCAACCAAACCCCACTCTTCCATCCACTTGCCCAGGCCCATCAAGTATGCTACCTTCTACTTTCCCCTGTCTCTCTTTCCCTCTATCTGGCCTGTGAGTATCAGATTCTCCAAACTCTCCTTCCTCATTACATGTCTCAGGAATTTTAGCTTTTTCCTGATGTTAAGTATTAATTTCCTTTTTGTTTCCATCTTTTCCAAAACCTCATCATTGCTCACATGCTCAATCTATGATCTCCACATCATCCTTCTGTTGAACCACATTTTAGTTGCTTCAAGTTTTTCTTTAATCTTTGATGGTATTGTCCAGCATTCACTGCTATATGGAAGAACATACATTGCATAGCAATCCAGTACTCTTGTCTTTGTTTCTAGCAAAATTTTTCTGTCTCTTAATACTCTACTCAGCTTCAGGAATGCATCTTTCGCCCTGCCAATTCACCTTCAGATGTCAGTGTCACACTTTCTATCTTCTGTTAGAACACTTCCCAGGCATTTAAATTTTTGATTTTAGTATCCTGCACCTGTAATTGGTATTTTGGGCTTCTCTGTTTACTGATGACCAGGCATTCATTTTTCTTGTAGTTTATGTTTAGTCCTTTCTTTTTGCTTTCTTTAGCTACCTTCTGTAGGTCTTGTAGTTTCCTTTCCGTGTCTTGTTTGATTTTAGTATCCCCAGTTTATAGTTGGCATTTTGGACTCCTCTTTTTACTGATGATCATGCATTCAGTTTTCTTGTAGTTTATGTTTAGTCTTTTCTTTTCACTTTCTTTAGCTACCTTCTGTAGGTCTTGTAGCTTCTTTTCCGTGTCTTGTTTGATTTTAGTATCCCCAGCCTGTAGTTGGCATTTTGGGCTCCTCTTTTTACTGATGATCATTCATTCAGTTTTCTTGTAGTTTATGTTTAGTCCTTTCTTCTGACTTTCTTAAGCTACCTTTATGAGGAGGTTTTGTAGTTTCTTTTCCATGTCTGCTATCAGCACTGTATCATCTGCATATCTTATATTGTGGCTCCCAACAATGAATCCTGGCATAACTTCTAGGGTCCTCATAATATTCTCACTGTACAAGTTGAATAGGTCTAGTGAAAAGACATATCCTTGTCTTACACCCCTTTCTTTATTTGTATATCTGCTGAAATTTGTTTCCTGTCCGTATGCAGGCGGTTTGCTGCTAGTAGAGGTTCTTGATAACTTTGCAAACATGTCGAGGTTGCTGAGCATTTCTATCAATTCTTTGTGGCATACTTTGTCGAATGCATACTGCATAGATAATAAAGAAATGGAATTTGTGCGGAGCTGCTCTGTGTTATATCCTGACGAGACATAGTATACAAAATTATATTGAGCATTCCTATTTTTATTAAAAATGTTATTTTATTTCTTTCAATTAAATAATTAAATTCCTGCTCTAAAAATTATTTTTCTTCACTAAATTTTCTCTTATTACTCTATGTGTGTTTTGTTGAAACTAAATATTAAACATCTCCATTTCAAAATAAATTACAGAACATTTCCTTGCTGTGGATGAGTTGAGATTAGAAGGTAAGTATCGAATTTATCAATAGTATTGTGGTGAATATAGAATTAAATGTAACTCTATTCTCTTCAGTCAATTAGGATGTGCGTTGTGGTACAGTGGATATCGGCTCAGAACGAGAAACCGGGTAGCCGAGTTCAAATTCCAGTTGAATCCATTGTATTCACTTACGCGCAAATACCCTTGGGAAAGGTATTAATCCATCTCTTCCTTCCAGTTATGGGTTAAATAGCAGGACAGACTGGGTTCTATAGCCTTGGTCAGCAATCAATCTACTGCAGAAAGCAATGGCAACCTACTGCAGGATAATCTTCTGCCCAGTCAGTCATGTCTATTTCGAGACATGATCGCCCAAGCGTGTATCACGTATGGCACTTAACTGACTGACTATTCTCTTCACTTTAACGATCCTATGTGAAAATCTAATTTTGACAAATAGGAAAAAGGAAAAAAACAAAACCAGATTTTGTGATCCGATGTTAAATTAATTTTCTAAACAATGAAAGGAAGCGATTTACAAAACGGAGAGAGAAGTTAACAACTGATGTGAAAAAGTCTTTCGATATAAAAGAAAGTTGAATCAGTTAGAGATGGAAGCAATATTATACACTGGCAAGATGTGACCAAAAAAAAAAACTTCAATCCACTAACCCGGACATAAAGTCCCAACACACATTTGTTCTCCCTTTTCTGAGAAGAAGAAGAAGATACTTCAACTGACTCCTAAAAACTAATTTCGATAAGTACAACTTTCCTTTATTGCTTTACCTTCCTTTTCATTTTCTCATTGGCCATAAAAATAAAAGGAAAGGAACACAAGACTTTATTAGTAATCCTGTTAATTCTGCATAAACACATTCAGCTACTTACAACTAGAACTCTGGATCCACTTACCTCCTTACTACACTTTCTCATTAAACATTTAACTCCTGCAAATTATGTTATTCTGTTAATAAAATTTTACTTTAGCATATAAAAGAAATACTTTTATTCTTCTAACCTTTAACCTTCTCATGATTAGGAATAACCTTAAGTTGTAGGGAGTTCGGTTATGTTTAACACAAGGTCAATTAAAACATCCAACCTTCTCCCTACTTCAATATATATGTTTCTGTTTCAGTGTTTTTTGTATATTTTTTGTGTTCCCACTTTAAACAATTCAGTCAGTCAGTTAAGTGCCATACGTGATACACACTTTGGCAATCACGTCTCAAAAGAGACATAACTGGCTGGGCAGAAGATTATCCCGCAGTAGGTTGCCATTACTTTCTGCAGTAGACTGGTTGCTGACCAAGTTGCTGACCCAATCTGTCCTGTTAGTTAACTCATAACTGGATGGAAGAGATGGATTAATACCTTTCCCAAGGGTATTTATGCGTAAGTGAATGCAAGGAGTTCAACTGGAATTCGAACTCGGCTCCCCGATTTCTTGTTCCAAGCCGATATCCACTGCACCACAAACGATTAACTAATAATAGTAATTAATACAATACTGCGTTGTATTAATTACCTCCCTTCCTTTCCTTTATTATCTCTCTTATCTCCCTTTTATTTTTTTTTAAATTATTTTTCTCTCTTTCTTTTCATCATAATTAAATAGATCAGCCGTTATCCCTCACTCTTCATCTTCTTACACCCTCTACCTTCCCCTTAAAACAGACTTGGGACCATTCTTGAGTAACTTTCTATCACTTTTCTACTTTTCTTTCATTTGAACTTGTTTTCTGGTATTAATATCATTATTTTTTCTGAATGATACAATTTACAATTCATTCATTTATATTGCCTTTCCTTTTTTCTTTCGTTTGTTCAGTTTCTCTCTCTCTTTCCTCCCCCACACTCTACTTAATAATCTACTTTCACTTACCTCCCCTTCTGTTTATAATAATAATTTCCCCCAATTTACCTCCCCTTCACCTCTCAGGCAATTTACTAATGCTCCTCCTACCTCCTTTGTCGTCATCACTCGATACCGCACCCGCTTTATACATTTAACCTTTCTCTTTATGCTATTACCAAGACATTATCCCACCCTGTTTGTATCAGCTACTCCCACCTCTCCTCAGAAACGAGCGTGATGACAGCGTCCGTAGTTGACTGTTTGTCACAAGACCTCTGATGACCAAGCATGGCACCCACTTACGGATTATTTTGAGGAAAGGAAGTTGAAAAAGGAGCAGTTTCCTACTCATACCAAGGTCAGTTGATATTTAATGATCCCTGATCTGATCTTTATTTTTTTTTTTCATTTGTAAATTCGGCTGCACGTTATCTTTTGGTTATAATCACCTTCGTTTGCAGAGGGTATAGGAGTTCATAAAAACTTCATCCATACATCCAACAACTTTTCAATCAAACTTCTTTTAGTTTTTAATTGTTAAAAAAATAATTAAATATAAAAATTAACGAATATAATATTATTTCAATAAATTTAAAAGAGAAATTGATAATTATTTTTTTGTTTTAACGTAGGTTGTAATTTTGTTTTCATTTGTTTATATTGGATTTCTAAACTAAAAACCACTTGTCATATCGCTGAACTTTTAACCTTAATTTTTTTAGAAAAGTTTGGATTTAAATCTTGGTATTATATTTTTTTTCCTATTTGAATATATCGATATTTAGTTTTTATTTACTTTTTAAAATTTATTATTACACTTTGCTTGGAAATGAAAACTTTGGTTTTCTTTTTTTATTTATTTCTTCCTTCGTTCTCATTAATCGTCACTCGTCAGGCTCCTGAAACTGAAGAATTTTAATTTTATTGTTTTATTTAAATTATTATTATTGTTACTTTAAAATATAAATTTTATTTGTGGATTTTCGTGATCGACATTTTATTTTTTATTCTACTTGAATTTTATTTTTCTGCGAATTTTTTTCTACAGTTCAGTCAGTGAAAAAGGGATTTTTGGTTAAATTTTTACTTTCGTTTTTTTAGTTTTTATATTTTTAATTCATAATGTAGATAATTTATTTTAATTTATTACGTATTTCTATTTAATTTATTAAATGAATAATGCATGAAATTATTCTTTTTTTTTTTATCCAATTTTTCATTACAAAAAATATTGTTTTTAAAACTTTTAGTTTTCAGACACAAAAAATGATTTTAAAAATTTGGTTTATATATTTAAATCTTATATTGTTTTACTTTTAAGAATTCATCATGTTGTCTTGTTTCTCTTTTTTTTTTTAAATTTATTGATTTATTTTATTTTCCATTTCGAAATAGTAGTAGTAACATTTATTATTTATTTTTTTACTCTGCTTCCAAAGTCACTTCCCTTCATTACTGAAAAAAAAACTCAACTCATCATAATTAATTTGTTGATAGAAAAAAGTTTAACTTTTATTTTTTATTTTCTGACGGCATTGTTACCTTTTTTTTTTTTTCGTAATAAGAAAATAAATCCAATACCGTATTTTAAAAATAAGTCATTGAACAACTTATCTCACAAGGTGATGATGATTGATAACTCATCGAAACGCGTATTTTTCTGTATTTCTGCTAGTTTTTAGTTAAATATTTTTTATTTAAATAGTAATTTAATTATCTAAATATTAATAAGTATCTTTAAAGTTTAAAAGATTTCATCGCAATATGAGGTAGGGTAAAAAATATGTGAACTGAAAATATTTATTTATTTACAGCACACTCAAATTCATTTTATAAACATTTTTATTTTTACTTAAATAAATCGATCTTTAATTTCTTTCGATAGTTGAAAAAATTCTTCCCACAAAAAAAAAAAATTCTAAAAAAAAATGTGCCATAGATAATTAAACACGCACATTCATAATAATTTTTATAGTTTTTAAGTTACTTAAAAAAAAACTTTAAGTTAAAAATTAATTCTGAAAGTCTATTTTTGTTTTTTAGTATTTTTTTTTTTGTAACCTACGACAGTGGGACTTGGATATTTAAACAATTACATCATTCATTATTCTCTCAATTCAACAAATGGTCACATTTTTACGATATCACAAGTGATTCTATTTAAAAAAGCTTAGCAATTATTTTTCTTTGGCTAGCTTGCAATTAACTTGGATTCTCTATTCATGTAAATTGGTATTGTTAATAATGTTGTTATATTTTTAATTAATAGGATTTATCAAATTAATATGAGACTAACAAAAAGAAAAGAAATTGTTAATGTTCAACAATTGTGAAATCAAACACCCAATATTAATTAAAGCTTAAACGATGACACCCTCTGAAACTAAAAAATCTATTCTACTTTCTACTAAGATTCGGATGTAGTAAGTTAGAGAAAGCAGGGTCAAAAAAAGTGATTAGTGAAAATTTAGTAATCTGTGTGTATTGTTAGCAATGTTAGCATTGCTTCTCGTTCTAAAAACTCAAAAAAAAAAAAAAAAAGAAAAGAGGAATAAAAAAACAAAACAAAAAAAAATGTTAAACTGAAACAGATCTATAAATTTTAATTTTTAATTAATTTTATTTTTATGGACATTTAATTTAGATCGCGTTAAGAGACGAATCAAATATAAAAAAGTATTAATAACTTATGTAGTTAGTAGTGTACAATTTCATGTTAATGCTTTCTTTTTTCTAACCCACTCGACGATAAAAAAGGATGCTTCTTTCTTTAATCAATTAAAAATGCTTGCTACTACGCTATTAAGTCCTGTATCGACACTGCATTAAAAATAGCTCTAACAACTGGTAATAAATACGTTCCATATTTGCCTTCATTTTATGATAAAAAAATATCACGATAACAACAATAAAGAAAAACTACTTTTTTCATTGTTTTATCTACTACTTCTAGAAAGCCGAATCTGAAAATAACCCTAAAACAGCTGATTTCAAAACTGACACTTTGAAATGGAATGCTTGTTCGTTTATAAACAGTAAACACTAATTTTGGGATAGCTGATCTACCGGGTTAACCGGTTTATTTTTATCTTTTTGTATTATGTGTTAAACTTTTCTTCTTCTTTTTCGTGCTATGTCCCTTCAGGACGTTGGCGATCATTGCTCTCCACAATTACCTGTCCTTAAATTTTTTTTTCAAATCTTTAGTTTTGTTGGTCAAAGTTTTTTTTGCTATCTCCCCTAAACCCTGTTCTGCCAATCATTTTATTTAATTTTAACAAACTCGTTAGGTAGGTTATACACTATTTTCTGCTGTTCCTCTTACCTTCAGTATGTTTTTTTTTTGTTTTTTTTTTAAATCAATTCAGCCCAAGCTAGGCGATAATGCCACTAAGAGGCAAAAAAGAAAAAAAAAGGGACCACTGAGAGTGAAATAAAATGAGAAGTCTTTAGAAAGAACCAGAAACCCAATCATAAACAGGAAACAATGGATAAACCTGTACACTTGTTTAAATGACTGGAGTGTGAACCAGACGATTTCAAAACAGCTGTTAACTCCACTGGAACTTAAATCAATGCAATTAGTCCCCCATACAAAGACGGTCAGAAAAGTATCAGTTGTTAGAAAAAAAAAAAAGATGTTTTGAATGATGACAAACCTTATGACTAAAATTTCAAGACTTCAGTGAATTAAAATATGCATTTGAAATGTACTATTTTGATATGGGAAAACAATAAGGGCAGTTATGAGAAATGAGTTTGTCTATATAAATTAATATTTCATCTTTATATGCTCAAGGGCAAGCAGCTGTTCAACCCACTGGAACTTCAGCGTATAACATTCGTTCTTATGTAAAGACGATTGGAAAAGTATTGTTAAAAAAATTCATATACTGATGAAAAAGACTTGGATGAATAAAATTTATATTTATGGCTATTTCACATTAAAATATTACTTCCCATGCGATCACCAAAGTTAAGCAACGTCAAGCCTGGTCAGTACCTAAATGGGTGACTGTTTCGGTATACTAAGTTCTATATGGATATGTGAGTGTTATAATAGATAACAATTCAGAATTGTTTATTTGAGGGTTGAATTTCAATTCCAGTTGGATTTGGTATATTCACCTATGCACAAATAGGCTTGGGAAATGTGTGAACCCACCACTTCGCTCAGTTATAGGTTAACTAACTTGCGTTAGTAAAACTCTTTAAGAAAAAATATTACAATCTCAAAAAATATTTCATGGCTTTAGATAACCTTCAAAAGGTAGAAAAGCCAGAAGAAAAACAAATCAATAGACCCAAGTGAATTCTCAATATAAAAATGAAATATTCATTTAAGAAAAAATTAATGTTAAAATTGAAAAATGTTTAAATTGTATAGTTTTAAAGGCACCTTCCACATTGCACTAAGAGAGGTGAAGTTGGTGTAATTTTGATGTCAGTATGACATTGGTCACAAAACAGTCAGAACTTAAACCAATTACTTTGTTACTTATTTTAGTGCATCATTTTACTTATAATTATTGCCATGTGAATCAAACAATAATCAGAGCATTATTTAAACAAATTACCCATAAATAATCAACACTGCTTTTATAAAACCATATGTTGCTTTTCAGCTTTTTGGGGTTTCCAACCACACTATGTTGAAACATTGGTTCTTGTACAATCCTTGATGTTAAGCCTGATTAATACCAAGATGGATGACTGCTTGGAAATACCAGGTGCTGTAAATGTGGATGTACGGATGGTGTAATGATCGGTAATGATCAGAATTGTTAATCAGAGAGCTGAGTTTCAGTTCCAGAATTACAGTTGGGTTCATTATGTTCACATATATGCAAATAACTTTGGGAAAGGTATGAATCCACCTTTTCTCCTCCCCCAGCTATGGGTTAATTTGCAAGACTTGTATCACTAAAACTATTATCATCTCCACAAATAAAATTATTGTATACAAAATATTTAGATTTCATCATGAAATAACCCATAGCACTTGATCTGCCACTAAGCAAAAACAACCAACTGACTATTGGCCTTTTGATCAGGATCAAATCCTGGTATTTGTTCTCATTTTTGATGGGTGACGGTGCCTGAACCTAGGGACTCCAAAACCACAGCAACACTTTTCTCATTGAATTATGATAGGTGGGGTTCTATAATATTGATACCAGCATGACAGTGGTGGCAAAGACAATTTTTGTCTTTGGACCATTTAAGGTGGTGTAATGGTTAACAAGCTTGTCTTGCTAGAACAGATACAAGTGAGTAATGAGTTTGATCCTCACATGGCTCTTTATACTTTTGGCCTTGTGTCACATCTAAGCTATGCTTAGAAAATTATCATCTGTATGTGTGCAGTTTCCTCACACAAAAAAGATCTTGTACCCCATCCTGCCTTAGTCAATCATATCCTTGCCAACTAAGCCTGTTTTTACATTGACATAAGTAGTGAAATCTGTGGTACAGTGGATATCGGCTCGGAACGAGAAACCGGGGAGCCGAGTTCGAATTCCAGTTGAATCCATTGTATTCACTTACGCGCAAATACCCTTGGGAAAGGTATTAATCTGTCTGCTTCCTTCCAGTTATGGGTTAAATAGCAGGGTTCTATAGCCTTGGTCGGCAACCAGTCTACCGCAGAAAGCAATGGCAACCTACTGTGAGATAATCTTCTGCCCAGTCAGTCATGTCTCTTTCGAGACATGATCGCCCAAGCATGTATCACATATAGCACTTAACTGACTGACTATTTATGGTGTTTAGACTGTTGTCCTCATCTTGTATGCTCTGGCCTTCTTCAGGTGTTTGGAATCAAATCATTTATTTTGTCCAACAGAGTAGATTGTTCTAGTTCCACATGCCATGCTGCTTTTAGACGTCTCAGTATCAGTTCAAGTTTTCTCCAAGTTTTTTTTGTTCACCTCTGCTGTAGCTAGGTACTGAACTCTCAACTCTTTGGGTCAAGTCACTGGAGTTTTAACCAGTGGTTTTATCCACTGATCCATGCATCAGGAATATGGCAACAAAGATGAGGACAACAGTCTGAACAATATAAATAGTGTAAATAATTACAGTACATCATCTCAGAAATATAGACATATACTAAGTAACACAGTTAATCAAAATAAGTGCTGCATAATTTGAGTTTATTACATATTCAGATTGAGTAATCCTTACAAATGTCTCTATATATCTTTCTCTTGAGATGACCATCAAGCCTGGTCAGTACCAAGATGAGTGTACACTTGGGAACACCAGGTGCTGTATGCTGGGATGTGTAGATAATGTAATGGATAATGGCTCAGAATTGTTAATCAGAGAACTGAGTTTCAGTTCACATTGGGTTTGTTATATTACACACAAAAATCCACCTCTTCTTTCTCCTTCCCAGCTATAAGTTAATATAAGCTATAAGTTAACTTGTATCACTAAATCTTTATATAAAAAAAAAATTCTTACAATTGAAAGATATTTTCTGGCTTTAAATAACCTGCAAAACGAATGAATCAAACAAATACTGATTAGCAACACAGGCATGCCTTTTAGATTTCTTTACATTCTTTGGAATAAAAATGTACAGAAACTAACCATGGCCACAAAGTGAGGGATCAGTTTATATGTTTATTTAACTTCTTGTTTCTCTATCAAATTCTGATTAGCTATGAATCCACCTCTTCTCCTCTCCAACAATTAGTTGATTAGTAACACTTGTATCACTAAATCATTATTATCTCAAAAATAAATCTTACAATATAAAAATGTTTTCTGCTTTAAATAACCTGCAATAAGCTGGAGGAAACAAATCAAACAACATTTATATAAGTAGCGGAGTAATCATTCTAAGTAACGTAGTTAATTGAAATAAGTACAATGTAACTTGGGATGTGTGTGGTGGTCCAGTGGATATCGGCTCGGAACAAGAAATCGGAGAGCTGAGTTCAAATTCCAGTTGAATTCATTGCATTCACTTACGCGTAAATACCCTTGGGAAAGGTATTAATCCAGCTCTTCCTTCCAGTTATGGATTAAATAACAGGACAGGTTGGGTTCTATAGCCTTGGTTGGCAACCAGTCTACCGCAGAAAGCAATGGCAACCTATATATATATATATATATATGTCAAAAAATTTCGACATTTAAATTCGTTGAATGGCCATTTTAGCAAGAAAATTCTTGCTTCATCAGCAACAACTGAAAACAAAAATTTATGGTACAAAATTTCTATACCAAAAGCTAAGCCCAAAAACATATCCATACATGAGAAGTTTAAAAAAAAAAAAAAAAAAAAAAAAGGGGTGGGATTTGGAAAGAAAAAAAATTTTTTTGTTTTTTAAATTTGTCAGCCAGACATAAAAAAAAAAATGGAAAAGCAGAGCATAACTGGTTGACAAATTTAAATAAAAAAAATTTTTTCTTTCCTAATCCCACAACCCCACCTTTTTAAAAAATTTTTTTTTAAAACTTATGGTGTATGTATTAGTTTTTGGGCTTCTTGCGGTATAGAAATTTTGTACCAAATTTGAATTAACAAATTTTTGTTTTCAATTGTTGCTGATGAAGTGAGAATTTTCTCATTGAAATGGCCATTCAACAAATTTAAATTTCAGAATTTTTTTGACATGATATATATTTGATTCTGTAAATAGATAATACTTGATCAATTTTAATGTTAATAAAATTAATAGTAATAGGATTTGGCTTTTGGGATTTTATTTTTTGCTCATCCTTTTTGGATTTAAAAATATATATATATATATATATATATATATATATATTTGTTAATATATACTTAATAGCTCTGTTATTGAGCACTGTTTTATTAACAGTAGAAAAATATTTGTGTGCCTGTACCTGTGTGTATACCCCTATATGTATTTATTGATGTCCATACTGATATATATATATATTTTAACTCCAAAAAAGGAAAAGCATGTAAGTGAAATCCCAAAAACCAGATCCTATTAATATTAAAAATGCTCCATGTGGAGGGCTCGATGTAAATAGTAAAATAGTATTATATATTTACAGAGCCAAATGTGAATATATATATTATATTAACTACAGTAATTACAATACCAATAGTAACAGAACTAACTCTGCCAAAACTAGTATTAATTTTGAATCATCTTGAACAAACCACCGAGGATGAACTCGGAGGGAAAAGAAGGGGAAGTAAAAAAAAAAGAAACAAACGAAGTATATGAACAAAAAGTCAGGTACTCGTAAGAAAGTAAAAAACCCCAAGACGAAAACCCTAACACTAAAGCGCTCAATACAAAAGTAGAGCAACAAAGACAGAAAATCTAAGCAAGAGCCAACAAACCTACCTAGGTTTCACCCTACGGCTCGTCAGGGTAAATTGACGAGCCGTAGGGTGAAACCTAGGTAGGTTTGTTGGCTCTTGCTTAGATTTTCTGTCTTATATATATATAATTAATGGTTCCTAATGGAAGTATATTCTACAGTTAGATATTTACTTTAAAAAGTGCTCAATACAAAAACAGAGCATAAATATATGCTAATTATTATTATAATAATAATGGCATACTGCAATAAAGTTTTGGTGTTAAGGGTCTTAGAACACTTTTATCTATGTATGATTGTATGATCATGGATGACAGTGTTCTAAGACCTTTAAGTAACTTCTCCTAATTTTGAAAATTTTGTGTTCATAAAATTTCCCTGTTATGTGAGCATTTGAAAAAAAAAACCCAGTAAAATCAGTTATTGTAAATCGCCTGAAGACACCGAAACGTAGAAACCTAGATCCCGAAATAACTCATTTCCAAATGAAAAATATTCAAAAGTTTAAAACCTAATTGTATTGAACACTTAACACAACTATGTAGTGGTCTAATTTAATTATGATCAAAAACTAGCTAATTAATATATATATATATATATATATTGTGTGTGTGAGTTGATGATTGAGGTTCTGTAGTTAAGTTTTTTATGATTTTTCATTTGATCTTATAATTTATTTTCCTTTACGTACATAAATGATATAAAAAAACTAGCGGTTAAATACTCATTGATATATATAAATATAAATGATATATATATATTATTTTCCTTTACGTACATAAATGATATAAAAAAAAACTAGCGGTTAAATACTCATTGATATATACAAATATAAATGATATATAAATATAAATGATATATATATATTATTTTCCTTTACGTACATAAATGATATAAAAAAAACTAGCGGTTAAATACTCATTGATATATACAAATATAAATGATATATAAATATAAATGATATATATTATTTTCCTTTACGTACATAAATGATATAAAAAAAACTAGCGGTTAAATACTCATTGATATATACAAATATAAATGATATATAAATATAAATGATATATATTATTTTCCTTTACGTACATAAATTATATAAAAAAAACTAGCGGTTAAATACTCATTGATATATACAAATATAAATGATATATAAATATAAATGATATATATGTATTATTTTCCTTTACGTACATAAATGATATAAAAAAAACTAGCGGTTAAATACTCATTGATAATACAAATATAAATGATATATAAATATAAATGATATATATATATTATTTTCCTTTACGTACATAAATTATATAAAAAAAACTAGCGGTTAAATACTCATTGATATATACAAATATAAATGATATATAAATATAAATGATATATATATATTATTTTCCTTTACGTACATAAATTATATAAAAAAAACTAGCGGTTAAATACTCATTGATATATACAAATATAAATGATATATAAATATAAATGATATATATATATTATTTTCCTTTACGTACATAAATGATATAAAAAAAACTAGCGGTTAAATACTCATTGATATATACAAATATAAATGATATATATTATTTTCCTTTACGTACATAAATGATATAAAAAAAACTAGCGGTTAAATACTCATTGATAATACAAATATAATAGCATTGTCCTCATGTAAAAAAAAAAAAAAAAAAAACAGGCTAAAAAAAATAATGGAAACATTATTAATAAAAATGAAAAAGCCAACACTCAAGAATATTAACTATGAACACCACCATGATGTGCTGACCATGTTTGGAAAATAAAACATTTCTATAACTCTAGATACATTTGTAAAACAGTCCACATATTCAATTAAAAGTGAAATAAAATTAATCCTTGATAAACAGATAAATGCATAGCTTTTTTTTTTTTTTTTAATCATATCACCCCAAGCAAGGCAGTAATGCCACTGAAGCACAGGGGGCTACGTAAGAGTGAAAAGTTTGGAAAAGAGAAAATCACATCCTAAACAGGTAACAAGGGACGAGCCTCTTAACCTGTTCAATAGACGTGGGTGGAGTGTGAACCGGGTGATAGTTTAGTCTATCTACTCCAATTAAAAGAAAAAAAAAAGAAAAGAGTGAAAAGATTGGAAAAGAGAAAGCCAGAAACCACATCCTAAACAGGGAACAAGGGATGAGACTCTACACCTGTTCAATAGATGAGGGTGGAGTGTGAACCGGGCGATAGCTTAGTCTATCTACTCCAATGAGTTATTTAGAATGAATGTTGGGTTAACGTTACAAAATATATAAACAGACTTTCTTTGACTTTTGGGATTTTCACAGTCCAAAGCTCACTCGTAATATGAGAAATGAGAACTTAAGTATTATTATTAGTGTTGTTGTTAAACATCATCATCAGTAATGTTAGTTACAGGAGACTTCTAGAAAGTCATTATCCATCTTAGTGGTTCTTTGATGCAAGCACACTTTCCTTTTAATGAAATCAAATGTAACTTTGATGTAACTACACTGCACACATAAATTTATGAATTTGTAAAGTTATACTTAGAGAAACTATATTGCAAAATCAATATTTAGCTCAACACACACACACACACACACATACATATATATATATATATCTCTCAAGAAAGTGAAAGAACATGTAGATTAAAACCCACTGTTGAAGCATTTACTTTTATAGTAAGTGCTCGTTACTGAATAGAGCCCAACAGCTGAAGGCACTTAGATAAATAAAACATTTAGACAATTTTTATTTAATTTATGTACTTGGATATCGGCTTGGAACGAGAAGCCGGAGAGCCGAGTTCAAATTCCAGTTGAATCCATTGTATTCACTTACGCGCAAATACCCTTGGGAAAGGTATTAATCTGTCTGCTTCCTTCCAGTTATGGGTTAAATAGCAGGACAGATTGGGTTCTATAGCCTTGGTCGGCAACCAGTCTACCGCAGAAAGCAATGGCAACCTACTGTGGGATAATCTTCTGCCCAGTCAGTCATGTCTCTTTCGAGACATGATCGCCCAAGTGTGTATCGCGTATGGCACTTAACTGACTGACTGAAAAGAATAAAATTATAAAATCACATGAAAAATTATACAAAAATTTTAAGCACAGCACTTTGTCATTTTTAATGACACTTGCATAACGAGGGATTGCTGCCTAAATACCACACACACAGACATAGAGGATGCGATGGATAAATTGTCATCTAAATTATGCAAAAATGAAATTAACACTGACATCTCATTTTAACAGATATATTTACAAAAATTACACAAAAATATCTTGAAATAATGAAGAACAAATTTATTTAATAAAATCGTCATTGGCTTCAACCATGGCCTTCAGATGACTTTGAAATCTTCTGTACCTCTTCTGGACAGTTTCCTTCTTTAAGGTGGTGAATGCTGCCATAATCTTTGCCTTCAGTTCATCTTTGGTATTACAAGGGGGTTTGTTGGTCTTTCACTCAACAGTGCCCCACACACAGGGAGTTGCAAGTTTGGGAAGGTAGGTGGCCAAATGTAAGAGTGATATGGTTGTAGAAATTGTCTGATTACTATGACTGGGTTCTCCTGTTTGTATGGTATGAGGCAGAGTGCTGTTTTCAGACATGCAGTCTTCTAGCAGCCACCCTCTTGACCCAGAGCAGAACTACCACTTCAAGGCACTTGATGTAGGTCTTTGTGTTTAGTCTGAGACCCTGTCTGATGTCACCATCAGTAGTGATCACTTCAAACACCTTCATAATCAAAATTAGTCTCATCCAACTCTTTCTGAATTCTGAACACTCTTCTTAGATTGACACCCAAACACTCTGAAATGTTTGTATTGAAGCTTCCAGCATAAAGGTCAAGCAGTACAGCATGCTGTTTCCAAATTTCTGGTGGAGTGAATCACATCATGGTATTCTTTTCCTCATGGATGGTGCCCAACTGACCCTACTATACTGTTCAGTTGACAAAATCAAAAACAAACACCACAAATATGTAAAATATAAAATGGCGACAATTTACCCATCGCACGCTGTTTGTAATATACACACCATACTTAAGATGGTAGCAAGTTGCCTCTTGTACTGGTCACTCATGCACAGTCTCACATTCTGGATACTGATTTTACAGACATTCAGGTTTCTGTGTAAATGTACCTAAAATAGAGAATAAATTTGTTTTAAAACTTTACTGAAATTGAAACCAGGAAGAATTACTTATGTGTTGACTTATCACTTGCCCTCCCCCCACCATCTTTGATCTTGATACAAAGTTCTTTTCAACTAATTTAATTATTCAAGCACTCTCCTTTCTTTCTTGTTCATGATGTCAAATTAACATTGTTAATCTATCAGCTGAGTATAGCAATGTGCCAAAGGTGTAGTACACCCAGTTACAATCAGATTTACTACTGTAGCAATGGCTTCTAAGACAAGACTGCTAAACACTATTTTAGAATGAAGTACCAATCCCTTCATTGTAGTCCTTTCTTTTTTTTTTCTTTGGCTTTTGGTTTATCAACTGATGAGATATAGGAATAAATTGATTTGTTTTATGGCTTATCAACTTTTTGCAGGTTATTTAAAGCCAGAAAATATTTTTAGATTGGAAGAATTTATTTTGGAGATGATAATGTTTTATTCACGTATTACTAATTAACCCACACATGGGAGAAAATAAATGCATTCATACTTTTTTGTGTGTAGGATAATATAATGAACCCAACTGGAATTGGAACTCGGCTCTCTGATTTCAAATTATGAGCCATTATTCCATTACACTACCCACTACCCACACATTCAAGCTTACAGCACCTGGTATTTCCAAGTGATCATCTCTCTTGGTACTGACCAGGAGATAATAATAATTTTCTTATAGAAGTCGTACTAATTAATTAACCCATAGCTAGAGGGAGAAAAGGTGGATCCAAACATTTACCAAGTTTATTTGCACATAAATGAATATAATGAACCCAATTGAAATTAGAACTTGGCTCACCATTTTCCAATTCTCAGTTGTTATCCATTGCACCACTAGCATATCCAAGTTTAGAGCATCTAGTATTCTCAAGTGATTACTCATTTAGGTGCTGATGAGTCTCTATAAGAATAGAATTGCAGTGGCTATTGTATCCATTGCCATTTATAGCAGATGAAAATATTTTCAAACTAGCAGTATAGCCCAGCGTTGCTCGGGTGTAACGAAAGCTTTAAAACTAATCTATAGTCCTGGAGCTCAGACTCAGCCTACAGAATATTTGTGTGAAGTTTGGTGAGAATCAGATAAAAATTGTGGATTTGTATAAAGGATATGCAGACAGATAAACAGACGCACACGCAAACATCTTGCCTTATATATATATATATATTTATCAATTTTCTGCACTACTGTAAGAACTACAACCTTGAAACTTCTGAATATCGTTTCTTATGTCTTTGTTTATAAGTGTATAAAATTTGATTAAAATCGGACCACTCCTTCTATAACCCGATTTTTTTTTTTATTATTGATTTTCGATATTTATCGGAGGTACCTTGACACAACACCTAGCTAAGAACACTCGCAGACGCTTATAGTACAACTGTGTAAATTTTCAAGAAAATCGGTTCAGCCGTTTCAGAGTCTATAGGTAACGGACACACACACAAAGTTCCATTTATAGATAAGTTTAGATTTAGATAGTTAGATTTAGATTATTAAAGAATTAAAATAAAACCATCTATGTGCTGTTTCCTTTCAGGTCATGGACGATGATGGTTTTCCAAATTTTTTTAATCTTTGTGTCCCCACTCCTCTTCTAACATCTATTCATACAAGCTTATCAGGCAGATGACTTGCCTTCCCTTTCCTCACTTACCCTAATTTTTCCAAGCCTTTCTTCCTTATTATGTGTAAAGAATTTCAGCAATCTCTTCCTGATTCTGAGCACAAGTGTTCTTTTTGTTAGCATTTTCTTTAAGACTTCACCGTTGCTTACTTGTTCTATCCATAGAATTCTCAGTATGCTTCTGTAGAATTACATTTCTGTTACTCTCAGTTTCCTCTTCCTCCTCCAGGGGAGGTGGAGATTGTCCTACATTCACTGCCATATAAGAGGATTGATATCACATAGCAATTCAGCACTTTTCTTTGTTTTTCTGAAGAAGATATTGTTTGTAAGTATTTGTTGGTGAATATCATACACAGGAATCCTCCAATCAGTGTGGCTAATATGTACATCAGAAACTTTTTTTTCTTTTTTTTTTTTTAATCATTTCACCCCAAGCAAGGCATTTCACTGCCACTATAGCGCAGGGGGTTATATAGGGGAAGGTGCTGAGAGAGAGCGATTGAATATAGGAAATGTCAGAAGGAGGGTGATAGACGAGTAAGGATTTTTATACAATTATATTTACTACATATTTATTACATTGATAATTACATTTTTTTGTGTACAATAATATACAAGCACTTAAATTTTATCAACGGGGGTTCTCCATTGTCTGTTGTCCCTCACAATCTACACAATTTTGAAATCTATCCCTCACACCTCAACAAACATTTTGTATAAGTCTCTTTGTGTATTAATTTTTTGAAATGCATCTCTTATGTAATTTTTTAAAAATCAGCAATACTTCTTGGTTTTTGACTATAAACTTTGTCCTTGAGTACTCCTCAAAAGAAGAAATTCATTGGGTGAACATGCTGGCCAATCAATTGTAATGGACCTCTTTGTCCAATCCATTTCTCAGGAAATGTTTCATCAAGGTACTCATGGACTGCTCTTGATAATGAATACCATTGTGATAACATAACCGATAAACAAACCTATTCTATCTACTGTCCACCTACGTTTGGACCACCGCGCGCGCGTGTGTGTGTGTGTGTGTATAAATAAAACCAATTTAATTTGTGTTAAATAATTTGCATAGATGTCGATGTTGTTTGGATTTGGATCAATATGACGCCATCAGTTATTGATTTGATTGATTGTTTTTTTTTTTTTCTTTTCTACCCATCCTGAGAAATTAGTGGAAGTTTCTATGACAACTCCTGTTGTTGCTTAAGCATCTCTGTTGCTGAGATGTTGCCACCAACTGAAACTAATTTACACAATCAAATTTGTTGGTCTTTTTGGTTAGCAAAGACAGAGCAGAATTGACATGGCTGATAAGGTTGTGGGGAAATGGTTTCAAATTAGTTTGAATGCTGCATGTTATTTGGGTGTGATTGATATTAGACTGACTCCATAATTTAAAGGAAGGGACATATTTGTCTGCTTTATGGAAAGTGTCATACAAAATTTTATGATGGACTTTTGATCGTGGCTTGAGTTACAAGGATTTAACTGATTTGAAACAAATTCAAAATTGCTGGTTCTGATATTTACATTATAAATTTAGGTCTAATAATACTTATAAATAAATGAAATAACACTAATTACATCTTCAATGAAAAATTCCAGCCAAAACAGTTTTATAAAAATCAAGCTGTGTTTCAGTGACACGCACAGAAGTGACAGCAGCATTTCCACCGACCTTCGTGGCTGAGTCGGTACAAGTATGTTGGATGGTTTCTTCTGCCAAGGGAACAAAGGTTCATATCCCGCCAGACAGCACATTTCTTTTTTTTAATAAGGTTTCTCAAATATTCCAGAGTTTAGATGATGGTAAATATTCTGTTTTATTTCATTATATTTATATGTTGGTCAGTGAAATGCAGGTCGATTGTGATAAATTGGTTTTGGCTGAAATTTTTAATAGAAGATGGAATTATTATTATTTCTTTTATTTAAATATATTGGTTGATATAAGCAAGATTCATGAAGAATGAATCTGTGGAAAAATAGTGATGTAATTTTTCAAGCGAGTGTTTATAATTGTTAGTAATGCTGTTATTACGTTTTCAAAATATTTTCTCTTTAATGGGTTATGTTCTTTTTTTAATTAGGTATTAGAGAAATCAAAGTTAAGTTCGACGCCATTTCGATGTAAAATTTATTCTTCACAAATCTAACTTAGGTCTACCAATACCTAAAAAATAAATGAAATAATACTAATTCTATCTTCAATGAAAAATTCCAGGCAAAACAAGTTCCTCACAATCAAGCTGCATTTCAGTGACTCACACAGAAGTCACAGCAGCATTTCCATATACACACTCACACATATACGTTTACATAGACTAAATCATCACAACATCTTGCTATATTTTCAACAGTCTATTCCGAAATGACTTCTACAGACTTTTTCTCACACTCATATACATATACACTTATATTAACTAATATTATTGTCCAACATATATCCAGACAAACAAGCATTTTAAAAGCATATATGTGTATACAGTGATTATATATACTAGCAGTATAGCCAGGTGTTGCTCGGGTGTAATGAAAGCTATAAAACTAATCCATGGTCCTGGCACTCAGACTCAGCCTAAAGAATATTTGTGTGAAATTAGGTGAGAATCGGATAAAAATTGTGGATTTGTATAAAGAACATACAGACAGAAAAATAGACACACACACAAACATCTTGCTTTTCATATATATATATATATATATATATATATATATATATATTATCAATTTTCTGCACTATTGTAAGAACTGAAACTTCTGAATATCGTTTCTTATGTCTTTGTCTATGAGTGTATAAAATTTGATTAAAATCGGACCACTCCTTCTATAACATGATTTTTTCGATTTTCGATATTTATCGGAGGTACCTCGACACAAAACCTAGCTAAGAACACTCACAGACGCTTATAGTACAACTGTGTAAATCTTCAAGAAAATCGGTTCAGCCATTTCGGAGTTTATAGGTAACGGATATATACACACACACACACACCTACAAAGTTCTATTTATAAATAAGTTATATATATATCTCCAGATGAAGAGAACCAACAGGTTTAGAATTCTGAGTTCTCTGGCATTTATTTTCTTTAAAAAAAGTGCTCAATACGACATAGTTCATAGAGCATAATTAAATTTGTTTTTTATTTAAAAGGTTTAGAGCTGATGTCATCAAGAAGATCATTAATGAATATTAAAAACAGTGTAGGACCAAGGATGGAGACACATTAGTTCAAAAGAATCTAGATTTTGGTTGTGTTTAGGTTTTTATTGCAACAAATAGATTTTCATATGAAAATTTAACATAATGAAAATAATCATGCAACAAATGATGTTAATCGAAAAACAAATTTTTGTTGACATTTGCCTTGATACACTAAATAAATGTACAAAACAACCACTGTTTTAGTTTTTATAAATAGATATATTTAGTGTATCGAGGCAGCAAATAATTTTCTAAACATATACTGTTAAATATAAGAGACAATAAATGTCTATTATGTTTAATCATGAGCTGTTCTAAATGTCATATTTTGGCTTTAATTTCAGTTGAAAATAAAGACAAAAATTCTCCAACATTTGGATAATTTTTTATTAAATTTAAATCTGGCCATAACACATTACATTGCATTTGAATACATGGTTCTGTTGTCATTTCGCGCTATCACGCAGTGTGTCGTCATAGAACCGCATTGCAAATTTGTGAACTGCGTTTGTTATTTTTGATAACTATTGCCGTTGCCTAGCGAAGTTTTATGTTAACACAAAATAAAATCGTCGGTGATGGTGGATGTTATTGTGTTATCATCTTAATAACCTCTCTGAAGATGGCTCATGTGAGCCGAAAGCTTAGAACCAAATTAATAAAAAATTATCTAAATGTTAGAGAATTTTTGTCTTTATTTTCAACTGAAATTAAAGCCAAAATATGACGTTTAGAACAGCTCATGATTGAACATAATAGACATTCATTGTCTCTTATATTTAACAGTATACGTTTAGAAAAAAAAATATATATTATAAAATTAACAGTTACAAACATATTGTTTCTGCAACTGCATGATGCTGTCTAATATCTAAACCAGGATTACTTTATATCATTTTTACTTTATGTTAAGTCAAAATATGTGCTAATCATAAATGTAATGAAGAATTTTAAGTCGGTGAACAAGAAAACAAAACTGACCTCAACATGACTTTAAATTGGCACTTATAAACATGATTGTTTGAAATAAGTCACTTGCTCTTCAGACTGTAAAGATATTGGTGACTTTTCATAATACTTGGGATTATTAACTAATACAAAGACAGTTGGAAGAAATTTTTAATTTAATTAATTTTTTTTTTTTTGTTGGTGTAATTATGTTATGTCATGATACAACATAATTATTACTGATAAATCTTTAGTGGATGAAAGGTATTTACTGCAAAACAATAAGATATATTTTGAGACATTTTATGATTTTGGTTTTAATTCATCATACTGGTATAAATAATCATGTAAACTTTTGTTGCTAGAATATAGTATCAAAGAAAATTAAACTGATTTTGACTAAAATTTCTCATCAAGAATCTACCAGTGTAGAAGAACACAAAAATTCTGATGGAAGTGAAATTATCACATAAGTAAAAGAAAAGTTTGCAGCTTGTGAAAAGAGATTCCATAAAGTAAACATTTTGACAATACTTTTAAAACGTTGGAGTGTCCAAAGAATTCGAATGGGATTTGGCACCACAACATACATAGCAAGACAAGCCAAAAAACTTTTAAATGAACAAGGAATATTAACTCTACCAAATACACGAAAATATAGATTCCCACAAGCGACAAGTGATGAAGTTGTGCTGTTTTATAAGAGTGGTGCCAGGAAAAAAATGATAAGATAGTCTTAAAGAATGGTAAAAGAGTTCAGGAAAAATAAGTATCTTCTACTCTGTAACCTGGAAGAGGCATACCAATTATTTAAATAAAAAAATCCAACCAGAATTAGTTTTTCAAAATTTAATGAACTCAGATCAAAAGAATGTATCCTTGTAGGTGGTGCTGGAACACACTGTGTCTGCATTTCCACAATACATCAAAATATGAATTTGATGATTGTGGGGGCTGATCTTGGTACACTGACTCAAGATGAACAATATCATTTAACGGATTACCACCAATGCATAGCTGCTGTTACATGCAGTGGCATAGCTAGTGTTTTTGTTGCCAGGAATCACCCTCAAGTTTGCTGCCCCTATCCAGAAGGAATACAATACTAAAATGCATATTAACCGCCTTAAAGTTTATATGGAAATATATATTGTAGTTATAATAAAGTTAGGTTTTTCCATTGTTCATACATTCTTACCTCTGTAACAAGTTTCCAAATCATTGAATAAAAGTGATTATTCGACCTTATACGCCTGTTAACTTCAAGCAGTGTATACAGTTATCTTCAGAATTGCCACAAGCTTTGTAAATAGCAATAATAAAATAACTTACTTGATGTGTGTAACAATATTTAAAATGCACTGTTATTAGTTAGTTCACATTTTATGATAAATTTATATAAAGTGCTGCCCTGGATGAACCACCTACTCACCCACCTCCCAAGCTATACCACTGGTTACATGCAATGAAGCAACATCTAACTGCAATTTGGGTGACTGCTGAATTTATAGCAATTTAATGAAAGATTTTGTTTTATACGTAGAAGAAATTCTAAATAAATTTTAATAAATGATTTTATCTATAAACAGTGGCTATCAACTGATTGAACCACACTGCAAATTGTATCACAATCTACAGAAGAATTTATTGAAACTGTTTTTGTGCAGGCCTCTAAACATTAAAAAAAGTATGATTTCATTGTCAAAGAACAATTAAAATTTTGTTTTAATAAGAGAACTTCTTTGGTGGATAGTGAAGCCATAGTTTTTGCATTTTCTGCTGAGAATTACTAATTTCTTTTGCAGGATGCTGCACATGGCTTCCACTGGAATAATTCTCAAGCCCCATTACATCCATTTGTCTTGTATTACAGAAATGATGAAGATTTGGAGCATATTAGTATTGTAATTATATCAGTTAGTCTCAAGCATGACAAAGTAGCCATCCATTTGTTGCAAAGAAAATTTATAGAAGTACTAAAAAAAAAAATCTTAATTTTAAAATAAAAAAGCTTATCTATTTCTCTGATGTTGCCACTTCACATTATAAATATTTTATCAATTTGTGCAACCATAAGACTGACTTAGATATTGATGCAAAGTGGCAATTTTTTGTTGCATCTCATATGATAGGTTAGTTAGCAAAAGCAAGCCTGAACAAATGATGACACCAAGATAGTTGTTTAATTAAGCAAAAGAACATTTCCGGCATAAATATTTTGTATTCCTCAAAAAATGAATGGACAAATGAAGCATAAATCTTAGAAAATAGAATTTAAAAAATGCCTCAACAATTACAGGAACTCAAAAACTCCATAGTTTTATTCTTGTGTCACAGAAAGAGGTAGAAATAAAAACAGTGTCAACTCAAAATGAAAGACAAAATAGTTAAAATAATAAAACTGAACAATATAGAGCTTGAAACATTATGGGATTTGCTAAGCAATCTGATAGGAATTGGTGGTTAGGTTGTTTTTGCTTTTTTAAATATCCTGATAATAAAGAGGTAAAATTGACATTTTTACAATCAAAAGGCCCCTCCCCATCTTCCTGTTTTCCATTACATCCAGATATATTAATTTTAAATTATTCAGATATTCTTAGTTTAGTTGGTCCAATCACTGATACTGGAAGAACTTATAAACTTTGAAAATTGACATGAAAAATGCTTCAGATATTTTAGGTAAGAGAATTTCTTGAAGTAACCTTGAAGATGCAATCAAGGTTTGGTATCACAAAATATTTCAGTGAAAAAGTGGTTTGTTTATCCCAGTGTTTATTTTCTATTTAAACATGTATTCTAACATGCAGAAAAATAAGTTTTCTCTTTGCTAATATTAAGAATCTCTATTTAAATATTCATTTCAATGTATCACTTTTTCAGATCAAAATCTAATTTTTTAAATATAAAAAAAATCCCTGAAAATTTGATTGTTTCATGTTAAATGTCAGCCAAAATTTGTTAGCCATTAACATCATTTGTTGCATATTTTCATATTATTTTGTTATCTTAAGATTAATTCATGACACTTTTTTAAATATTTATTTTCATTATGTCACTTTTTTATATAAAAATCTTTTTGTTGTATAATAAAAATGTAAACACAACCAAAAATAAGGTTATTTTCCACTGAATTAGTCAACATTTAACCACAAATAACACAAATTCTGATTTAAGACCATAGTTTTCACATGAAATTTAATCAGCATTCTAAAGATATACAACTTGACTATATTGAGAGATATGAAAATGTTAGTATATAGTGGCAAATCCACTATTTTGAATTTGGCCCAATATAGTAAAAACTCTTGTAACTCAGGCTACAGTCAGAAGTCCACAACAAAATTTTGTACATATCTTGCCATAAGGCAGACAATTTTGTTGTCCGATTTTAGAAAAACAAAACAAACTAAAGATATCATTTTTGATGAATTAATGATCAAAGGTTAAATTCAAGGTCAAATTATCTTATTTGATCTTTAAGCAAAAAAAAAAAAATATAGATCACCTTTTAGATCTATCCATGTACTTTAAAATGGTATAAAACCTAGCTTTGTTGTTGAAAAAACAACTGAGACATTGATATTTAAAATTTGTAACTATTTTCCAAAATTCACGTTTTTGCAAGGGTCAAAAGGTCATATCTTGGGAATTTTTTAACCTAGAGAAATAGGTACCATTAAATTTCTATCAGAAAGCTATATAAGTGTACCAAATTTGAAAAAAATCTCTCAGTGACAATCAGTCCCTTGTTGATTTGATATGGAATCATACATATGCACACATCTCTGTATATGTGTTTAAAAGAGTTTGTGCAACCAATGTGTCTCTAGCAACTCCCTGATGCTTGCCACTTCCTATGAAGAAAAAGTCTAACATGAGTTACAGCATTTAGAAAAACAAAATATATATCTGGTAAAACACCAACATAATAATTGATGTGTTAAAGAAAAATGGAAAGGTTCAACTGTGTGTGGACTTTACCAAACTTAACAATAATGTGAAAAGAGGAAATTTTCCTCTACCCACCATAGACCAACTATTGGCAGAGCTGGATGGAGCTACAATTTTCCATAAATTAGACTACAACACTGGTTTTCATCCAGTAAATCTCCATAAAGATTCACAAGAACTGACACCATTTTTAACTCCATTTGGGAAGTTTTGTTTTACGCACTTACCATTCAGTATTAGTAGCAGCCTGGAGATATACCACTGTGAATATCTGCTCACATTGTGGCAGGTATACCTGAAGTTATATGTAATAGTGATGATGTCCTTGTGAATGGAAAGAAACAACAGAAAGATGATAGCAGACTAAGACTAGTTCTTATAAAAATGAAGGCAACAGGAGTCACGTTAAATGAAAAATGTTTTTACTTTCTTTGTCAGTAGTGTTAAGTTCATTGGACACATCATTATGGCATTCAAATTGACCCAGAGAAATAAAGTTTATTGGACACATCATTATGGCATTCAAATTGACCCAGAGAAATAAAGTTTATTGGACACATCATTATGGCATTCAAATTGACCCAGAGAAATAAAGTTTATTGGACACATCATTATGGCATTCAAATTGACCCAGAGAAATAAAGTTTATTGGACACATCATTATGGCATTCGAATTGACCCAGAGAAATAAAGTTTATTGGACACATCATTATGGCATTCGAATTGACCCAGAGAAATAAAGTTTATTGGACACATCATTATGGCATTCGAATTGACCCAGAGAAATAAAGTTTATTGGACACATCATTATGGCATTCGAATTGACCCAGAGAAATAAAGTTTATTGGACACATCATTATGGCATTCGAATTGACCCAGAGAAATAAAGTTTATTGGACACATCATTATGGCATTCGAATTGACCCAGAGAAATAAAGTTTATTGGACACATCATTATGGCATTCAAATTGACCCAGAGAAATAAAGTTTATTGGACACATCATTATGAAAGATGGCATTCAAATTGACCCTGTGAACGTGAAAGCAATAAGAAACTTAACTCAACCAAAGGATGTATTTGAATTATGAAGACTACTAAGCATGGTAAACTACATAGAAAAATTTGCTAAGAATTTAGCAGATGTTACTAAATCTCTCGGAGATTTACTGAAGAAAGAAAACACTTGGACTTTGGAAAATGCCACAAGGATTTGCATTCCAAACTCTGATAAAGATGTTGAGCTCTGCTTTAATTCTAACCCATTATAAGGCTGATAATCTGATGCAGGTCTCAGTAGATTCATCTTTATATGGCTAAGGTGAGGTTCTTCTGCAGCAATGAGGGAATGAATGAAGACCAGTGTTTTATGCATCAAGATCTCTTATGATAACTGAGCAAAGATTTGCTCAACTTGTAAAAGAGGCTCTAGTTGTTACCTGGTGCTGTGAGAAATTTGTAGGTTTCCTAGTCAGGTTTCCAAAGTTTATTATAGAACTGGACAGCAAACCACTGCTGTTACTTTTAATGGCTGACACTTTATCTTGTGCTTCTATTAGTAATTCAACTAGTCATGATATTCAGAATGAATCTAAAACCCTCATTTGTTAATTTGGTAATTACTAATATTTCAATAAGTAATTAATTTCTGGAAAAAATTAGAATAAAGCAGTTATCAGATGGTATTGGTAATCAGATCATAAAATTTTTTAAAGTAGACTACTGGCAATTGTTAGTCATAAAAAATCCTGAAATGAGATTGTATGCCAAGACTTATCAGTTCAACAAGGATTTCTGTTGTACCAGACCAGACTCATCATTCCAGCAGAATTATAGAAACAAATATTGAATCGTTTGCATGAAGGACATCATTTGGTTGCTGGGCCTAAGAAAGGTAGAAGAGTGTACTGTATGTGAAAGGGATATAAGGTATTCACCAGAGCCACTTCAGCTCACAAAGTTACCAGATTACCATGGTAAAAAGTCGCTATAGATCTTTCTGAACTGACAGAACATCAGAATTGTTGACCACTACTCTAGATGGATAAAAATATCACCCCTGAGACAGACCACCTCTGTCAAAGTGGTTGAACATGGCAAGACAAGGTATCCTAGAGATAGCTGTATCTGATAATGGCTCAAATGAAGTTTTAAATTTCTCAAATGTTTGTGGTTTCAGACACTCCACTAGTAGCCCACATTATCCACAAGGAAATGAAGAAGCTGAACGGACAGTTCAAATGGTGAAGAACTTGCTAAAAAAAACCCCAAAAAAAAACAAATGCTTCATACATAGCACTTCTGAATTGCAGGACTACCTTCTTGGAACATGGTTTTAGTTGGGTAGAATTGTTAATGAATAGGAATCTACATACTTGGATCCCAGCAATTCCTAGTTTGTTCTTCAAAGGTTTGTCAAAGTGGCAATCTTACAAAGATTTTATAAGAATTGATAACATTAAAACTAGACAAGAGATTTTGATTTAAGACATTGAACAAAGGTTCACCTTAATCTAACTGAAGGACAGCCTGTGTGGGATAAAACACCAAAAACTTCACATCGTCTTAAAATTTACTTCACCAATGTCTGTTCTAATTAAGACAGATGATGGAATTCAACAATGAAATACCTTTCACCTAAGGCAAAGGACTGAACAGTCATCATCAACAAAAATTATCAACCCACAAACTTCCAATACACTGCAGTGTCAATGAAGATCAGTTTTGGAGGTCAGTTATTCAGAGAAACTGAGTCAAGCTGAACTGTCAGGGGATCAACACTAAACCCAAATAACAGAAATTGAAAAGCTGATTGCCAATGGTACCACCCTGTGAACTTATACCAGATATGGTCACAAAGTTCAACCTCCTGATAGATTTTCATATTGAAAGGACTTAAAATAATGGGGGATGTGGAGTAATCCGGTGCTACCTCCCTTGTCAAGAAACAGTATCTGCCCTCCACTATAAAAACAAAGCAGGAATGATGAAGGGAACAATTTAAAATTCTGTGAATTAACTCATGTGGACATCCAAACAAACAGTTAAAGACTTCTTCTCTTCTTTTCCCCTCCTTAATATAATACACTTAAATTATGCACAAACCCCAGGAAATTGCTTCCCTCTCTAACAGTAAATTGTTTACCTGCTATGTCAACCTCACAGTAACATATGACCACATCAGTAGAGTCTTCCTCTTCTCAGCTATTAGAAACCACCTTCCAAGCTTCAAATCCACTAGCAGCTTATGGCCTATCACGTTGAATACACAGGTTCTCGCTTGATCACTGAAGTTAAGCAACTTTGAGCCTGGTCAGTAGTTAGATCGGTGACCGCTTGGGAATACCAGGTGCTGTAAGCGTATAGTGACGGATGTGCGTTGTGGTGTAGTGGGTATCGGCTCGGAAAGAGAAATCGGTGAGCCGACTTCGAATTCCAGTTGAATACCCTGCATTCACTTAAGCACTGGTACCCTTGGGAAAGATAATAATCCATCCCTTCCCTCCAGTTATGGGTTAAATAACAAGAGTAGGACTTGGGGACCCTGCCCTTAAAAACAAATCCCAATGAATCTTGATACTCGAAAATAAAAACGTTGTAAAAATAAAATAATCTTAACCAAAAATCATTGGTTATGACCTTAAATGATCCCATACGGATTGATAGGTCATTAAACCTCCAAACAAACAAAATCAAATCCACTAAATGTATCAATCTTATACGGAAACTTTATCGATCTACAAAATCTGGTAAAAATCTTAATATGGAAACATTTTAAACCTCATCAGGAGTATGAGAGCTCTAGTTTATTTAATCTTTTCCTAGATTCTTCTTCTTTTTCTTCATCTGCTATATTCATTCAGGACATAGGCAATCATAGACTTTCACTAGGCCCTGTCTCTTGTCGCTCTCAAAATTCTTCCTCTTGGTATCTCTACCAAAATTTGCTTTGCTATTCATTTGCTGAAGCCTATCAATATGTCTCGTGTTGCTTTCCCCTGTCTCTCTTTCCTTTTATCTGTCCTGTGAGTATTAGATTCTCCAGGTCTTCTATCCTCATTATGTGCCCCAGGAACCTCAGCTGCCTCATCCTGATGTTAAGTATGAGTTTTCTTCTTGTTTACATCCTCTCCAACACCTCATCATTGCTCACATGCTATGTCCATGGTATCCTCAGCATAGTTCCACTGATCATTTAATACCACATCCCAAACGAAATTACCAATAGAAGACAGCAGTCCTGCTTTCCTGCACTGATAATTAGGTGGGGGATCTTCTGCTGATGATATATGTATTCATAATTGGGATAATAATGATTTTGAACAAAAAATCAGTCTTCTCTACCAAGTGTTCCAAGAGACAGGACTTAAAGAAACCTTTCCAAAACAGAAACTATGAGCTAAAATTGGCATGAAAGCAGTGACAGTACATAATCTGAATCCTTCCCCAAAATGCAGTATGTGGAATTAGTAAGTACTAAATTCTTCAAATCCCTTAGTATATGGATCAGTTATGACAAATTTAGTATAGAAGATAAAGAAATTAAACATAGAATGTACTAAAGGTAGTTTCATCCAATACTGCAAATTGCTACAAAACTAAAACATTAACCAGAAAACTTGAGTCAGGTTCTTAAATAGCCTCATCAGATTGAGACTTTCATATGAATATAGTACATGGTGCCAAACTGATTCAGAAATATCTAAACTATCAGCTGTGTACAAAAAATGGCTTTGAGTGAGTGGGTCTTGGTAAAGATCACACTTCTTCGAACCTTGTAGACTGGTGCCACAGAACCACAAATAACTGTACCAAATAACAGAAACCACATCACTTGAAAACTTTCAACAGCACAATGGTTAGCAAAATGGATAGCACATGTAAATTGAAGAGAAAATCTTGACATATTGTAGATGTTGACATTTCACACTGCTTTAAATAAAAGGTTAGGAAGGAAACCCCCTATCAAATATTGATAACAGTTACCAGACTTAAGAAATCTATTTTCCTGAAAAATTATTTTGAGAGAAAAATTTTATTAATGTCAACCAAAAGAGGTGGAGGAAGTGAAGAAAAGCATAACTCTTATAGCACTAGTTACTCGGTCAATGAATGCTGAATGTTTTCTCACAAGGAAATGGTTATATTACCATTACTACTAACTTTTGTATTATCTTTTTTTGGCGCAGTGGATATCGGCTCGGAACGAGAAATCGAAGAGCCAAGTTCAAATTCTAGTTGATATTCCTTGCATTCACTTACGCACAAATACCCTCGGGAAAGGTATTAATCCCTCTCTTCCCCCCAGTTATGGGTTAAATAATAGGACAGATTGGGTTCTCTAGCCTTGGTCGGCAACCAGTCTACCGCAGAAAGCAATGGCAACCTACTGCGGGATAATCTTCTGCCCAGTCAGTCAAGTCTCTTTCGAGACATGATCGCCCAAGTGTGTATCATATATGGCACTTAACTGACTGATCTGATGCCTTATTCACTCCGGGTAAGGTGATAATGCCATTAAGATGGAAGGGGCTACTGGGAATGAAAGGGAATGAAAAAAACTTGAGAAGGAACTGGAAACCCAATCCTAAACAGGAAACATGGGAGAAACCGCTACTCTTGTTCAAAAGACTGGGGAAGAGTGCGAACCAGATGAAAGTTGAACGTATCTACTCTGATTGAGTAAAATTTCAGAGTTCAGACAGAGATGTTAGAAATATAGAGTTGAATTAGACCTTAGAAGGAACCAGAAATTTTTGCTTTTAGATAAAAATACTAATTACCTAAAAATATTTTTTAAAAGTAACTGTTATACTTCCCTTACTTTCATTCTTATTTTTATTTAACTTTATTGATTTTTTTGTTAAATTCTTTTTACTTCGTAATTGGAAAATTCTTTGTTTTTACTTTATTTTTTATTTTTATTAATTTTATTCCTTTAGTTTATATTCCATTGGTGAGGAGGAAGTTCCACTCAGAAAGCTTCTTTGCTAGAACTGCTACATTGTGGAATAGATTCCCAAGAGGATGCTACTCTGATTACTACAATCTTAACCTCTTCAAGTCATAGTTCAACTGCTATCTATCCTACACATTCCCAGAATATATACACCCCCCCCCCCCCACTGTACAAACTTACCTTAACATTAAGTAACCTTCTACTTTGAATGACTCTTTGGCCTTGTATTGGATTAAAAATAGAAAAAAAATTCTTTCAATGTCTACTTTCTTCTTTCCCTCCCCAAAGACTAAAAATAATGTTTTCTGGTTTTTTATTACCTGTTGACATTAGAATCAACCTTGGATTTAATCTGATCTTACAATAACTTCATTTAGTAACCTTTTACCTTATGCGATTCTTGGGTGAAAAATAGTAAAAAATAAAATTCTTCAATTTTTTTATTCTTCTTTCCCCACTCAAGACTAAGGAAAACTGTTCTTGGGCCTTTTGTTAGAATAAACTGTGATTTAATAATAATCTGATCTTATCACAACCTCATGTAGTAACTTTTGTGGAATAAACAAGACACCCATGATAGCATAAATGAATTAGTTAAGATGCCTTAAATAAAGAACTCAATTAGAGTTCAGCACCATAATTCCAAGAGAGTTCTGATAGTGTTCGTTAGAGTGTTGGAGTCCCTCAAGACATAATATAGCTGCTAGTAGTGAGTTATAACAGTGGTGACAAGGAATTGAAACACAGAGTAGGAAAAAATAGCTTTTTCGCTGCAGTGCACATAGTAACAGTGACAAAGACAAGTTTGAACAACATTGGTGTAATTTTTTTTCTTTGTTGTGTGTAAAGAAAAAAAAAAACCCAAAAAACCCAGATATTCTTAAATGTGGAATAATTTTTAGCTCAAGTGGTAAAAATAAAGCAACAACAGGGATTGTTGGAACCCCAGAAACAGCAACAAAAGTTAATTGAAATAATTCAGAAGAAAATGGAAAATTCTCCAATTTTTTTTACTCTCAATGTGGTTGCAATTGCCATAGCTATATTTAAATTCAGTTCAGATGATAGAATTGCCTTTTCTGCTTATTTTAAAAGATATGAGAAAATGCAATTCTTGAGAAGACAAGAAAAAACAAAACCTCTGTTGAATGTTAGCACCAGTAGAACATGAAAAATACTGTAATTTTGTACCACTGAGAAGACTAATAGAAATTTGCTTTGAAGAAATGGTAAATATTCTGACTAAATTTTTAGGATGAAAAGATTGCTCTATAGTGTGTTCATTAGATTACTTTTTGGAGTCAGTTGAGACATTATATTAATACCATTAGTAATAAATTATAACGGTAACTGTCTACTTTGAGTGATTATTGGGTTTTATATTGGGTGAAAAATAGTAAAAAAAAAATTGCTCATTTAATTTGAACTTTTTACACTCCTTAACGATTCCAGTTCTTTTTTTTCATCAGATTCATACACTTCCAATGAGTATTGACTTATTGGAAGTGTATGAATCTGATAAAAAAAGAACTGGAATCGTTAAGGAGTGTAAAAGATTCAAATTAAATGAGCAAATTATTATCAAAATATCTCAGAATTTGAGAGCTTCTTTGAATAATTTGCTTAAAAAGGTGTAATGTGGAACTGGACTGATAGGTGTCAGGTGTTTGAAGAATTTAAAAAAATACTAATGTCAGACTTATCATTAGTGCATTACAATCTAGAAGCAGAAATTGTATTGCATCAGATGCTGGTGACTTTGGTATAGGAACAGTAATTTTTCATTAAGATTATGACAGTAGCATGAAAGCTGTCAAACATGCTTTGCATTCACTACTACCGACAGAAAAACTACAGCCAAATCTAAAAAGGGGTGTTAGCAGTAATATTTGCAATAAAAAAAAATTTACAAATTGAAGGAGTTTTCATTTACAAACCACAGACCTCTATTGTCAATTTTTGGTTTAGAAAAAGGAATTCTTACGCATACAGAAAATAGATTACAATGCTGGTGTCAGTCAGTCAGTTAAGTGCCATGCGCGATACACGCTTTGGGCGATCATGTCTCGAAAGAGACATGACTGACCGGGCAGAAGATTATCCCGCAGTAGGTTGCCATTGCTTTCTGCGGTAGACTGGTTGCCGACCAAGGCTATAGAACCCAATCCGTCCTGTTATTTAACCCATAACTGGAAGGAAGAGACGGATTAATACCTTTCCCAAGGGTATTTGCGCGTAAGTGAATGCAAGGAATTCAACTGGAATTCGAACTCGGTTCCCCGTTTTCTCGTTCCGAGCCGATATCCACTGCGCCACAACACACATGCTGGTGTACTGTCTTATTAAATTACTATTTTAAGATGGAATACCAACTGTCCAAAAAGTTATGACGCGCGGATGGTTTATCAAGTGTGATACAAAAAAATACTGAATCATTTGAAGACACTGTGATTGCAACATTAAAAAGTGAAGTAGAAATTAAAAACATATTATGCAATGTACTAAGTGAACTACCAGTTACCCTGAAAGAAATAAAAGTAAAGGCAAAAATTCAAAAATATGACTAAAAGAAAGATAAATGATTTTTAGAATGAAATCCCGATTGAACATTTACTTGCTATATGATGGAGTACGAAAGTTTGCACAAAGAGTAGTCATATGTATCATATTACAAAAGCAGATATTAAATGAATTTCATAGACATTTGGGAATTTCAAGGATGAAATAATTTCTTGCACTTCCCACCTGTGGAACTCCCTTCCGTATATTTGCTTCTGTGATGGCTACAATCTCCAAGAATTTAAATGCAACGTCAATTCTCATCTCTTGTCCACTTGACTCCAGTCCTTCTCTTGTCCTTTCCCCCATCACCTCATGTATCTTGTTCTTTTTCCTTTCTCACTCTACCCTCACAACTGTCTTCACACTGGTGTTCCCATCCTTCTCTTGCTCTTTCTCTGAAACTCCCTGTAACTGGCTCATCTTTCTCTTTGCTTTCCTTCTGCTTAAACTTCCACTCTTTTATGTAGCCCACTGTACACCAGTGGCGATACCGCCTTGCTTGGGGTGAAACGATTAAAAACAAAACAAAAAGATACTCAGTGGTCAAGACTGCACATAGATTTTGCAGGTCTAATAAATGGATTGCATTATTTGGTGGTAGATGATGGCCTGAAATTTGCAAGTGTAAAAAAAACAATTGATTTTCTTACATGAACTGTTTGCAAGATATGGCATTCTGGATGTCATAGTCTTGGATAATGGTACGCAATTCACTGCTTATGAATTTAAAGAATTTAAAAAATGTTCTCGATTGAACATATTATTACTTTACTGAATCACTCAATGTTAAATAGACAAGCTGAATGGTTTGTGGATACTTTTAAGAGAGCTTTGAAAAAAGCATGTCATTAAAAAGTGAGCAAAGAAACACTACAAAAATTCTTAAGAGTATACTGGGTAATGTCAAATTTCAATACACCAGCAGGCACGTCACTGGAAGAATTGATGTTTGCAAGAAAAATTAAATCAGTGTTCGACAAGTTGTTGCCAGCTCAAAAAACAATAAGAATGGATAACAAAAAGGGCACAAAGTTTTTCAAAATTAATGAAAAAATGTTTTTCAGAGTTTATAAAATGGCAAAGAAATGTGGGAAGATGATGTAATAAAGTCACGAATGGGGGGGAAAAAATTATTTATATAGTGAAAGGGAAAAAATGGGAACACAAAAGGCATTGGAATCAGTTAAAGAAAAGATTTACTGAAGAAATGCTTGCAAGAAAGTAAGAACCTATGCAAGTTCTGTAAGATATTTTTGACATAGCAACATCCCAGGAATTTGTTGAATGGAAAACTACGAGTACCAGAAAAAGGCAACACATGGAAAAACTAGTGGTTGACCCAAAGCGAAAAAAATACAAAATTCAGTAAATGGCAAACTTGCCAGATAGAGGAGGGGGCAAATACTAAAAAAATAAAATAAAATATTTAAGAAAATAAAATGTTTCAAATATGGGGATGTTGTGGAGTAAAAAGAAACTCTTGGTAACACAAATGAACTAGGCAAAATGCCTTAAATGAAGAATTCAAAGAGAGTTCAGTGACAGAATTCAATCTGAACTAACCCTTGTCAGACTCAGCCTCTGGGTGAATAGGAACCCAGAGAAGGCTATGCTGAAGGGCAGAGTTTCATCTGGGGAAAGGAAGACAGGAACTCTACCTTGCTTTAAGCAAAGTCTATGGGAAATTTTTGCCTGAGCTTATGGGCTCAGAGTTCCTACATTAAAAACCAAACCTTGTGTCACATCTAGCTTTAGTGGGGAGGTTTCGGAACCCATAATTCCGAGAGAATATAGTGTTTTCATTAGATTACTTTTTGGAGTCAGTTGTGACATTATATTATAACCATTAGTAGTAAATTATAACGGTAACTGTTTACTTTGAATGATTATTGGGTTTTATATTGGGTGAAAAATAGTGAAAAAAAAATTATTTTTGAATTTCTTTCATACTTCTCTCCCCCTCAAGCCTAATGGTTAATATTATCTGATCTTTTATTGCCTGCTGACATTAGAATCAACCTTCGATTTAATAATAATCTGATCTTACAACAGCCTTTTTTAGTAACATTCTATTTTGTGTACCTCTTAGGCCTTGTATTCGGTGAAAAATATTAGGTTGTCTGAAAAGTCCATGCCAAATTTTGGGTGTTCATGTTCCAACATGTTAAACACATCAAATTTATCCACAGATACACACTTCAGTCAGTCAGTTAAGTGCCATACATGAAACATGCTTGGGTGATCATGTCTTGAAAGAGACATGACTGGGCAGAAGATTATCCAGTAGTAGGTTGCCATTGCTTTCTGCAGTAGACTGGTTGCCAGCCAAGGCTATAGAACCCAATCTGTCCTGTTATTTAACCCATAACTGGAGGGAAGTGATGGATTAATACCTTTCCCAAGGGTATTTGCGCATAAGTGAATGCAATGAATTCAACTGGAATTCAAACTTGGCTTCCCGATTTCTTGTTCCAAGCCAATATCCACTGCACCACAATGCACATCCTAGCTACACACTTACATTTCTGATTAGAGCACACTTCAAACTATCTCTTAAGAAAGAAAGTTTAAAATTACTTAATTTGTGTTAATTTTGCATCTGTATGAAAATGAAATATTATAAGGTGCATTTTAGGCACTTGATGCTTTTTATTACTAGAAAGGCAAATATGCCTTGCAAGCAACAAAAAAAAGATATGTACAAGGAAGGTGTTTTAGTTGACAGAACTGTATGAAAATAGTTCGCTAAGTTTAGAGTTGGTAATTGTAGCCTTATTAATGAAGAATACTAAAGGAAATCCTCCCTTTCAGATGACGACCAAATCAAGACATTGAGAATGACCCACATTACACAATGCAGAAATTGACAGAAACACTAAATTTATCAAAATCCACAATACATGAGCACTTAGTAAAGCTTTGATTCTAAAAAGTACTGCTTACAATTGAACAAATTAAACACAGCAGTGTCTATTATAACACCTATATCAACCAAGATGAGAACAAAAGTTCAAAAAAATTCCAAGATTATTGAAAATTACTTATCTCAGAAATAAATACAAATTATGGCAAGTGGCAAAAACCCACTAACATAATCCATTTGTCAAAAAATCCATCTGACACTGAATACAAAAGGCTCCAAAAATACACCACTAAAGTCCTTCGGTGGTGTAGTGGATATGGTAGTTGGTTATACATGTGTTAGTATCATCTAGTGGTCATGAGTTCGATCCTTGTACTTGGTAGTGAGAGTATCAAATTCCAACATGAAAGAACAGTAATTGATTTCACAGGATATTTCGCAATAATCAACAAGATATTCCATATCAGCCAATCTATGGACACCTGATGATGACCAGAGGGTAGTTGGTCGAAATGTTGTGTCTATTGTAACACCTATATCAACTAAGATGAGAACAAAAGTTCGAAATAATTCCAAGATTATTGAAAATTACTCATCCCAGAAATAAATACAAATTAAACACAGCAATTAAAAAAAACTCCCAGAATTGGTGAAAAGGAAAAGTGTTGTAATGTTTCTTTAGCAACCCAACAAATATTGTTGCACTTTGCTGGGTTGTGTTACCCCACCATTCACCAGACATTTCTCCTTCAGATTTTTATTTATTATGGTCCTTGCAAAATAATCTCAATAGTAAAAATTTTAATTTTTTGAATGACATAAAAAAACAAAACAAAACACCTTAATGAGTTCTTTGCTAAAAAACCACTGAAATTCTGGGAAGACGGAATCTTCAAATTGAAAAAAAAATGGAGAAAGGTTGTGCAACAAAAATGGTTCATATTTAGTTGAATAAATGTTTAATAGCATCATTTTTTTTTTTTTTTTTTTTTTTTTTTTTTTTTGCATTTTAATTTCCCTTAAAAATTGGTATGAACTTTCTTGTAAATCTAATAGTAAAAAAAGAAAAAAGTCTACTTCAATTTCTTTTCTTTCCTTCTTCCTCTTCCCCTAAGACTAAGGAATAATGTTCTCTGGTCTTTTATTGTCTGTTGACATTAGAATCAACCTTGGATTTAATAATAATCTGGCTTAAGACTGATAGTTCGGCGTCTATAATGATGATATGAAAAGCATGAAATCGTTGGAGCTTGGAATAAAAATAGACAATTGGGCTGATCACAATCAAGTTAGGCCAAGCTTTATATTTCGTCTTTATTACAACTAAATATCAAATATCACTTTCATTTATGTAAGAGAAAAGCTGGACAGTATGGTCCTGTCTAACTTAATAATTGTTATTTGTTCATGAACAAATAAACATTTTGATCATTTTTAGAAGTAACAATACTGATCATTTGTATCATAAATGATGTTAAGAATGAAAATAGAACATTTATCTTTTACTTGATCCCATCTTACAACAATATCATGTTGAAACACTAATTCTCATATGAGCACCAAAGTTAAGCAATGTCTAGCCTAGTCAGTAACTGGATGGGTGAATGCTTGGGAATATCAGGTGCTGTAAGTTTGGATGTGTGGCTGGTATAATGGATAACAGCACAGGATTGGAAGTTGGAGAACTGAGTTCCAATTCCAGTTGGGTTTGTTATATTCACTTATGTGCAAATACTCTTGGGAAAGATATGAATCCTGCTCTTCATCTCCCAGCTATGGGTTAATTAGTTGGACTAGTATCAGTGAATCATTATTTTCTCAAACAAATCATTATGATCTAAAAATATTTTCTCACTTTAAATAACCTGCAAAAGATTGATAATCCTAAAACGAAATCAATCAACTGATCAATATTTAAACTGGATCTGAAGGTGGGATTTTGAACGGAGCAAATAAATTTAAATCTACATTACTGTAGTTATTAAGTGCATGAAAGTTTAAAAGTTTTTTTTTCAGCAATCCTAGGCCATTGTAAACTACAAAATAATTGGGCATTTCTACAGACTGTTTCTTTATAGTATCAGAAAACTGCTAATATTACCATTACATACCTATCCAAGAAGTAATTTTTTTTTCAAATTACTATTGATTAAACTCTGCAGATCATGATATATATATATTTTTTTTGTTATTACAATTTTTTATAAAAGCATTATATCACTACACAAAAATTTCATGTTTCAGAAAAATATTTTCCTATCATCTAAAGAAGAATAATAATGTTAAAAAATATTAGATTTTTTTTTGTGTAGTGTTAGGCTTTTATAAACCACTGTAATCACAAAATTGCACTATTAAGCTATATCCAGTATTGAGGACTTTTTATGAAAGTAAATACAATGAACAATATGAAGAAGTTTATTTGTGAAATAAACTTAATAATTTTAAACTTAGTTTAAAATAACTTTTTTCCATTTTGTCTTACAAATTATCAATACTGTTCTTGATATATAAAAATATATATCTATAGTCATCTGCAGACAGATCTGTTTCGCTGTATCACAGCTCATCAGTACGGTTAGATTCCGATTGCTTTTTACCCACGATTGAAACCCAACCGAATTGGCATCAGTCGGCAATTCTACCTCTGGGTTATGGGCATTCGGTAGAAGAAGGCAGACTTTTTAGCGTATGCATTATCATTATACACGCCCAATAGCCAGAGTGCTCTACACAGCACACACATTCTCTTATATATATACTGATGTGGCCTTGGTTTTAAGACCACTCAAAGAAAACACGAACACAAATGATTGGGTTAAATACATATATTGACAACAATACCAAGTACAATATAACATATAATAAATACAAATAGTCAATCAAATATGAGTGCTTAGCAGAGTCTTGAAGTATCGCAATAATGCTACTACTACAGTTACTCGACTTAGTTCCTCGCCAAGTACTGTCCCCTGCCTAAATAGAATCTGGATGTGTTCACTCTGATATGTGGGTAATGCTCCCACAACATATACGCATGATGTAAATTATGCAGAAATGCAAATAACACTGACATCTCATTCTAACAGATATATTTACCAAAATAACACAAAGATATCTTGACATACAAAAGAGTAAATTTGTTCAATAAAATCATCATTAGCTTCAACCATGGTCTCCAAACGACTTCAGAATCTCTTTCAACTCTTTTGGATGGCCTTCTTGTTTAAGTTGGTGAATGCTGCCATAATCCTTGCCTTTGGTTCTTTGGTATTACAAGAGGTTTTGTTTGTCTCTTGCTCAACTGTACCCCACGCATATTAATCAATGAGGGTTGCTGTCTGGGGTGTTAGATGGCCAGATGTAAAGGGTGATATGGCTGCCGAGATTTTCTGACAGCCATGACTTGGTTTTCCTGCTTGTGTGACATACTGCAGATTCCTTTTGCCAGACATAGGGTCTTCCAGTAGCCACCCTCTTGACTCAGTGCAGCACTACTTCTTCAAATCACTTGATGTAGGCCTCCATGTTGAATCTGAAGCACTGTGGGAAGATTAATGAAAGCAAAACATCACCATCACTTGTAATCACCCTGAACACTATGAGGTTAACTGGATATATCCTTGAACTCTTTCTGAATCCTCTGCATTGACCTCAGATTGATACGCAAGCACTCAAAAATGTTCATATTTGAGTTTCTGGTATGAATGCTAAGCAGTACAGCATGCCATTTCCAAATTTCTGGTGGAGTGAATTGTGTCATGTATGAAATTTAAAATATAAAATGGTGTCAATTTATATATAGCACTCTCTATACACATATACATATCTATATATATCTATACACTCACAAATAAGTATATATATTAGCATATATACACACACCCACATTGCTACAATCCAATTGATGCAACATAAAAATGAAAAAAAATGTTTAGCTTGTTGCCAAATAGTATAGCCCAGATTTTCCATTCCGGTAATGGATTGTTTCTTTTGCAGATAAAAAAATATAACCAATAGTGATGAACAGTAAACACTGTATTAAAATTTAACACGGTTTAATAGAGAGCAAATACATGGAAACATGGCTCTGTGTAAAGGTGTGTGCAATGTATGCAATATGAGAATTGATAAAAAAAGGTTAACTTTGGTGCGTTATGTCATTGATAATATACTTTCTTTTTCTTTTCCCTCTCTCTCTCTCTCTTTTTGTATTTACATTTTTTTTCTCTTCTGTTTCTTCAGTTCAGTTCTTTACGTTCTTTGCCACATGCATGGGAGTGTCATTTAGCTACCATCTTTGACTTCTTAAAGTTGCAATTCTCTGTTGCCAAGTAATGTACATTTTCTCTTGGCAGTTTTTGACAGCATAAGTTATCTTCCTGTTGTAAAAATTCAACATTGAGATGACTGAAGTGTTCTCAGTTTTTCTTAACTGAAAAAACATCACACAAGCCTTTATATTCAGTGATTGACACAATTGGGGATTCACCATTGCTTTTTGGTTTGTGACTATTTAGTCAATTAAATAAATGTTCATATGAAGGATGGGATTAATGTGGATGAGTTAGATAAAATATTCAGCCCCTTTATTTTGCTTTCTCCATATCTGTTGTTGACATGAAAAAGGAGTCTTTATTCCTCAAGGTCTGCAATCTAACTTAACTATTAGTATATGTGAATTGGATATGCAATTCAGTCTCTTCATTAAGCAATCTCCTAATTTGCTGATAACATGAGGAGTCTTCATCTCTGAAAATCCACAATCCAACTGATTAACATATTTCTTCTGTGCAATTCTTTTAACATATTTCTCCACATGTGTGATGTTCTATATTTAACCATCAGCCGATCATGTTTTCATGGTTTGTTATTTAACTTTTCATGTATTAGCTTAACTGTTGATTTTGTAAGGTTATCAAGGGTTGGGCATGTGTGTGTGTGTGTGTGTGTGTGTGTGTGTGTGTGTGTGTGTGTGTGAGTGTGTGAGAGAGAGAGAGAGAAAAAAAAGCTATCACAGAGTGAAAAAGAAAAAGTGATCATTTATAGACTGTATGTACTTTTAGTGCTGTGGGTGTTAAGTGTGAATACATGGTAACATAACACACACACACACACACACATCACACACACACATTAGTGAGAGAGCAACAAAACTCCTTGTAACACCAAACAAGAACTGAAAGCAAGGATTATGGCAGCATTCACCAACCTAAACAAGAGACCGTCCAGAAGAGTTGCAGAAGAGCCTGAAGTTGTCTGGAGGCTGTGATTGAAGACAATGACAGATTTTATTGAATAAACGTGTTCTTAATTGTTTCAGAGATCTTTTTGTGTAATTTTGGTAAATATATCTATTAAAATGAGATGTTGTTATTTTCATTTTGGTATAATTTTGATGACAATTTATCTATCGTACTCTGTGTGTGCATTGGATAATATAATTTTCTTTTATATCAAGAACAATTTTAGATGACAAAGTAGAGTAAGTTGTGTGAAATGTTTCACCCTTTAGGATTTCATCTGACTAAGTTTATGTTCATATTGATGTGACTGCACATGTGAATGAACAAAATAAAAGTGGTGAGAATTTTATATATATATATATATATATATATATATATATATAAAAGGAGCTGACTGATTTTTTAAAGCATCTTTAGCAATAGGTTGTATATGAGTTCCAGGTAAATTTGAGTTTCAATAGGCATTCAAATCATGAAGCCTCATCAAGAGTGAAATTGTTCATCATGATTAGTAAATTCAGGGTCAGCTCTGTGATAATGAAATGTTACTAGCTTCATTTTGGAGGTATTGAAAGTTACAATCTAGTCTTTTTCCTATTGAGCTGTTAAAGCTCAGTCAGATGAAAGATCAGCTGTCAGCGACTGACCATCTTGATTTTTTGGAGGGTCACACATATTTGATGATGATCTGAGAAAAAGCCGAGGATATCTTTTTTATTTCATCTGGTACATACTGACATCCAACTACAATTATCTTCTACAATTCCACCCAAAACATTATCCCCCTTCCCTCGTTGGCTTATTTGCACTTCTTTCATCCCGTCTGTTAAGGATAGTTCAGCACTCTTGAGTTTGTTTTTTTTTTCTTTTTTTTAAAAAAAAAAGAACATTGAAGTCAGTTTTGAGCTCATTCCAGACATTTAGCCTTGTGACTGGATTTCAAAGACAATTAAATATCAGGCTTAACACATTTTGCAACATGGCAAATTTGGCATTAAGATTATTTGGTTATGTTAACCTGAAAGAATTTATGTGATGATCATGCAAATTATAAATCAGAGGCACCAGAATAAAGTAAGTACAAAATTTTAAAATATTTAGGAAGTGTTTTCGAGGATGTGCGTTGTGGGGCAGTGGATATCGGCTTGGAATGAGAAATCGAGGGGCCAAGTTTGAATTCCAGTTGAATTCATTGCATTCACTTATGCACAAATACTCTTCTCTTCTCCTTCCAGCTATGTGTTTAAATAGCAGGACTGGTTAGGTTCTATAGCTTTGGTTAGCAACCAGTCTACTGTAGAAAGTAATGGCAACCTACTGCAGGAAAATCTGCCCAGTCAGTCATGTCTCTTTGGTGACATGATCATCCAAATGTGTATCATATATGGCACTTAAGTGACTAACTGAAATTATTTTTTCTTTTGGATGTGTGTTGTGGTACAGTGGGTATCAGCTTGGAGTGAAAAACTGGCGAACAGTTTGAATTCATTGCATTCACTTATGCGCAAATACTTTTGGGAAAAGTATTAATCTATTTCTTCTCCCTCCAGCTATAGGTTAAATAGTAGGATAGATTAGGTTCTATAGCCTTAGTTGGCAACCAGTCTACTACAGAAAGTAATGCAACCTTCTGTGGGAAAATCTTCTGCCCAGCCAGCCATGTCTCTTTCAAGATATGATTGGGTATCATGGCTGGCACTTAACTGACAAACTTTAATATGAAATGCAACACTGAAATCTGAAGCCACATTTAGATAGCAAAAGATGCTTTCAAAAGCTAAGCTTTATTAAGAAATAGAAAAATTTTGTGAGAAACAAAGTAAAGATTACTAAACTGTTACATAATATCAGTCCTCTCCCATAGCAGTCAATACTTAATAATCTTCTCAAAGATGAAGAAATTTGTGGTAACAGATGTGTTTTTACAGAAAGATGCTGAAAATACCATGAACTAAATATGGAAAACAAAAAAGATAATTATACTCAGACTTTAAGCATAAAGACTGTGTTGAAATTTCTATGGCACATAATGAGGAAATAAGTCTTAGAGAATTTAACATTCATCGGACACATTGAAAGCAAGAGGAACAGAAAAGCCGTGTATAACCAACCTAATAAGCTTGTGTAAATGGTTGGCAGAACAGGGATTAGGAGAGCTAGCAAAATGACAAACTTTACTAAGAGCTACAAAAGACAGGAAAGACATTCACCCACATCCAGAAGAGACATGGCACATAGAAGAAAAACCTTAAAACTTCCTCTTATTTAATCTTCTACATTATACACCATTGTCTTGCATCTATTCATTGACTACTAGCAGTATAGCCCGGCGTTGCTCGGGTGTAATGAAAGATTTAAAACTAATCCATGGTCCTGGAGCTCAGACTCTTTGGACATTGGCACGAAAGACTAAAAAGCAATAGTTGTTTCCAGTTAAAGTGAAACCATAGACTGAAAGAAAAATGAATGGATGCAAGTCAAATTTTGAAGTTTTGGTAAGAATTGGATAAAAATTGTGGATTTGTATAAAGGACATACAGACAGATAAACAGACACACACACAAACATCTTGCCTTTTATATATATATATATATATATATATATATATATATATATATATATATTATCGATTTTCTGCACTATTGTAAGAACTGCAACCTTGAAACTTCTGAATATCGTTTATTATGTCTTTGTCTATGAGTGTATCAAATTTGATTAAAATCAGACCACTCCTTCTATAACCCGATTTTTTTCGATTATCGATTTTCAATATTTATCAGGGATACCTTGACACAAAGCCTAGCTAAGAACACTTGCAGACACTTATAGAACAACTGTGTAAATTTTCAAGAAAATTGGTTCAGCCATTTTGGAGTCTATAGGTAACGGACACACACACACACACACACACACACACACACACACACAAAGTTCCATTTATAAATAAGTTTTATATATATATATATAAAATAAAATGCAAGTTAAAGCCAAATCAAAGTAACAGTAATAAAGCAAGAAGTTTGCAAAATAAGAGTTATGTTCACATGCAAAAGGGAAACGGTCAATAAAATTTTAAACTTCTGTCTTCAGATATATGACGTGTGGGTGGTGTAATGAATAGCAGCTCGAAAACTGAAGAGTTCAAATTCTAGGGAGGTTTGTTATATTCACTTGAGTAAAAATTCCATTGTGAAAGATATGAATCCATTTCCTCCTCCCCAATTATGGGTTAATTAGTATAACTTATAACTGGAAAAATTGTTATTCACAAAATATTCTTAATGCATTATTCACTCACAAAAAATAAGTTTATCCTCATAATCCAAAATGTTTTGGTTTTAATTAAATCATGGTGTGTCGATAAGCCATAAAAAAAATCAAATTGATCTTTCTCCAATTATATAAATATATATAGAGTGAACTCTCTGTGAGAATGAATTGTGGACTGAAATGAAGATAGTCTTCTGAATAATTTGCGTCTGACCTCAGAGACCTTCGAATGAAGTTAGCCAAGGCTCCAATTCTAGAAATAATCTGATAAGGAATGTCATGCCATGTCCAGTTTCTGGTCAGTGATGGAAAATAAAAGATACCTCTGATATTTGCAAATCAGGTTTAGCACAGTATCTAGGTTTTGGCAAATCCAAGCAAGTATCTTTATAATCACTAACAACATCATGAATTGCTAATTGCTCTTTAACAATATCAGATCTCTACTGGAAGTTTCACAGTAAGGGACAAAAATGATGTATTTGTTTTTCTTTCAGCCTTATTATATTTACTAAGTCTAACTTGCTTTGGCTCAAGGTAGAAAATTCATTGAAGTTTGAGTTCAGTACAATAAACAAGAGTTAGAATTCTGCATCCCCTGCAGAGGGGTAAGACACCTCCAAAAAAAAGTCAAATGTCTAGGTTACAAATACTGGTATAAATTTAATTAATGTTTGCTTTTAAAACACTTGTGTGAACTGGACCAGTGTCTACCTTTTTGACTGTAAAGTACTCTGGAGCTTTCAATTGTAGCATAAACTTGATCTGTGTCGCTACCTTTTCTACTGTAGTGTATACTGGACTTGTGTTTCCACTTTCCTATTAATTCCTTGTGATTTTTGTCGTCTAAGACCTGTGTTAAACATTAATTAACCCAACAAGCTTTGGTATGTTGTCAAATGAATCAACTAGTTACAGGAATCATACAGAAGGTAGCAGAGGCAAAAAAAAAAAAAAACTAAATATTAATTTTAAGAAGATAGAATTTACAGTTGTCAGTAAAAGAAATAGACCAGTATGTAAATTACAAATTGGAGATTTAAAAAAATCATGCAAGTATGACAATTAAAAAAAAAACAAAATAAACTGTCAATATTTCTTTGACAAAATCTTTTATTCATCAAATTAGAATGTTCAGTGTGAGCACGCAGGGTCAGGCTTCTATTTGACCTGTGTGTGCACGCATGAGCTGTCTATTGTTCACATTATGTGGCATTAATTATAAGCAAAACAATGTAGCAAAATAAGTAACCAAGTAATGATTTGAAATTCTTTGAATATTGGTACCATTAAATTAACCCAAGAAGGGTTGATATTTTTAGATTAACAAACCTAAATGAACAGCATCTTGAATTGAAAAAATAATTAAACTGTGTAAATCCTTATTTTCCTAAATCTCTAAGTGTTCTTTGTTTGAATGTGTCCATAATTTTTTTAGATTGGTGTTGGCGTTTTCTATATCAGACATTAAGACCAGGAATTAAGGTACATGTACAGATGCACATTCAGATATAGACACACACATAAATACAGTAGTAGTTCATACAAACTTAAAACTATAAAAGCTTAGTGAACCAGTTGTTGGATTATCTGAAACTAATCTTATATATTAATAGCCAATGATCTAGGTAAAATGTTAGTTACATTACACTTGTGCATATTGTTAGTGAAAAATAAATGTGGCAAATCT